>CM047814.1:86981231-87486333 GCA_026214975.1 Gentiana macrophylla
AACATGTACTTGTGGTTTGGTATTGTCTAATTCATCAAGACGAAGACAACAAAAGAACGCTTTATCTCGACTCGCTCTTATTCTCGCTTCAACGCTTACGTGATTGACAGGGGCTTAATAGCAATAGGAGATTAGCCCACGCAAATGACCGTTGTTCCGACCTTTTGCCGTTTCCGATGACTTTTTGCTAGGCGTGTACACCAAATCCCATATTGTAAATAACATGGACATACAGCTGGCGATGACAACTCAAATGTAAAACAAACTCGGACTGAGAGAGCCCTTCCGTGCATCTTACGAGAGCAATACTAGTATATATATATATATCCACATGTAGTGCGCATGCATGCAAATCTAATTTGCATGTAATGTACACACACGCATGTGACTATATATTTATATATATATATATATATATATATATATATATATATATATATATATATATATATATATATATATATATTAATATCTTATATTAATATTTAGTATCTATTAATTAAATTGCACAATCCAAATGTATCTTACACACTTCAATGTGGCTTCCACTTTGACCAATAAATTAAGCTTCGGAATATTCTTTAATTAATATAATTTAATATCTTGTATTTAATTTATTCATAATAAATAAATAACACTACATTAATTTACCACTATAACCTCTCGAGATAAACTTTCCTTATTTGGTTATCAACTATAACCACATTTTAATCCGCTAGATGTTCTTATGTGTGTGACCCGATGAGCTTCCGAATATGTTGACGTAGACACAAAAGTGCAAATTACTTAAAAATGCCCTTCATGCCTAACGATCACGGGATGGCGTCTAGCAACACACCGTGACCCCAATCATCGGAAGAGTCAAATGCAATGACTACTACCTTTCATGTGAAATAGCTTGATTGCGTGCAACTTACAATCTATCATTTGTAATAATATCCATACGGTCGTGCGTCGAGTGTCAAACATTAACGATCGTATCTTATAATCTGGATATCACGCTCTCTCAAAGTAACTCGCTTACTCCCACTTTGCAAAGATTCATGAGAGCTAGACATTCCTTATAAGAAGGCCATTTCGATATTAATCCCAATCATAGATACACGATTCCCGGATCGACCAATCATGTATACTCCATGCGCCAAAGATCATACCCAATCACTATCGCATGATCGCCCGTGGCTGTGGAAACCTCAATAGTGTCAAAGCATGACAATCCACACCGTGATGCCACGAAGACTCGGTCTTAAGGATAATTACACAACCGCCACATAAGGTGACACTTATCCGTGTAAGTGGGTCGATCTAACGTGATCGCATTCTCTAATACACGCCCACGCATAGGTCCAAGTGTCTCTACACTTCGATAGACGAGATCTATCCTCGCCTAAAAGACAGAAGACATCTATCACGTGCTAGCCTGCTCATACTATCAATGCCCTGCTTAATAGTACATCACCTAGAGACGTTTAAGTATCAAACTTATTAAAGTGATTAGAGATCTCATCAACCATAATCGCATATCATGGTTTCTCTAACACAGTTTAATACTAAGGACGTTATCATATAACAATTCACAATTGGTCCTTTAAAAGAACATATATATGACAACATAAAAGCCATTTAATACATGTATAAACATAAAGAAATAGTAGAAATGATCAGACTCGGTCGGATCCGGTCCAACCCGATTGGGTTTAGGACACTATTCCAACAGTTATGACCTCCAGGAATCTCGGTTATATGTATCCCGTCATGTCAACTTTGTTGAATCTGTCTTTCCCTTCGCTTCCCACACCTCATCCACCTCATCATCTCGCTTTTACACTTATGTCAACTGATCGATTCCCACTCCTCCAGTCACTAACATTCCACCTCCTCCAACAACACCTCCTCCACCGACACCCCCTTCCCCCCCACCTCCACCACCACCTCCTTCCCCACCACCTTCACCACCATCTCCTCCAACACCACCTTCTGCATCACCACCTCCACCACCACCACCTCCACCCTCCCCCACCGCCACCTCCCTCTGCTTCCACTCACCCCATGCGCACCGAGCCCAAACGATATCCACAAGCCAATACAAAAGCTAAATCTCCTCACTCACCTTCCTCAACGTCCGAGTCCGAACCCACCAACATCACCCAAGCTCTAAAACACCCCAAATGGAGGCTGCCATGCGGATGATGAATATGATGCTCTTATTCGTGAATGAGACCTCCGGTCCTTAGTCCCTCTCATCCTACGCAAAATGTTATCGACTCTAAGTGGATCTTCCGTCTCAAACGGCATCCGGATGGTTCTATTGATAGGTACAAGGCTCGGCTTGTAGCCAAAGGGTTCACTCAGCGTCCGGGCATTGACTACTATGAGACTTTTAGCCCGGTGGTCAAACACACCACCGTCCGTGTTGTTCTTAGTCCGGCTCTTCGCAGGGGGTGGTCTTTACGCCAACTAGACATAAACAATGCGTTTCTCACGAGGTCATCTTTACGAGGATGTGTTTTTGGCTCAACCCCATGGATTTGTCAAAGACTGATTATCCCACTCATGTTTGCAAGTTACGCAAAGCGATCTACGGTTTAAGCGCAGCACCCCGGGCCTGGTATGAGAACCTTCGGGCTTTCTTATTCGCGGAATCTCGCACTTGTTCGATGTTGACCATCTCTTTATCTACAACACTGGTCCCGGCCATGAATTATTTGGCGTGTATGTGGATGATATTATTACGGGAATGATTCTCGTGCCCTTGAGGCGCTCATCTCTCTTCTAGGATGTCGGTTTGCACTTAAGGATCTTGGCTCCTCTCCTATTTTTAGGTATTGAGATCATCCCGATTCGACGGGTGTCAATATCTCACAAGGCGTTGCCATGGAACTTCTTGCCCGCCTTCATATGGATCGTGCTAATCCTGCAGCACACCTTGCGTCTGGCCGCCGATCTCCACCACCGCCACGACGGTTCTCTCTTGATGATGCTTCCGAGTACCGTATGGTCATTGGCGTTTTCAATTTTCTTTTCACTCGCCCGACCTTGCCTTTACGGTGAACAAGCTTTCTCTTTATGCATGCTCCCACCGATGTTCATTGAGTTATGCTAAACGATGCTTCGTTATTTAGCCGGGACGATGGGTCTCGATCTTCGCTTTTTCGCGACTCCCGTTGGTCCTTCATGCCTTTTCCGATGCGGTTAGAAATGGGGCCGTAAGGATGATTATGCCTCCACCGGTGCTTATGTTGTCTATCTCGGCGAAAATGCCATATCTTGAGTTCCAAGAGCGGCCCACCATCGCCGCTTCGCTCATCGAGGCCGAATATGTTCATGTTGCCTCCACGCCGCGGAGTTACTCGCTTACATTCCTCCTTCGTGATCTCCGCTTCTCCGATTGCCCAGTGCTCCGGTCATTTATCGCGATAATTTAGGCACTACACGCTTCTGTCACAATCACGCCTTTCATTCGCGAATGAAACATGTTGCCATTGACTATTACTTCATCCGAGATCATGTGCAACGTGGTTCCTCGCGGGTTGCCCGTATGTCGGGTTAGCTTTCGGACCAACTTGTTGACCGCTTCACCAAGTCGCTCGCTTCGCCTCGCTTACCTTCTTCAACGCAAGTAGTTAGGTCCTCCTCGTCCAACTTGAGGGGTGGTATTAGGTGTATTACCGTGTATATACGTAGTATTTTAGTAATTGTACTTTAGTGTGCGTGATTTTTACATTTATACCCTTAGCTAGAATACCCTATATATATTGTAACAGGTTGACAATTGTGAATATCGAAACATAATTTCAAAACACTCTGTTAGTTCATACCATGTCAAAATTAATTGTAATTAAATAGTGTTTTAGACGTTATCATTTAAATTCTGTGTTTGTTTTTATGACTTTGTGGAAAAACCTCATTAAAAAATGATATTATTCAATGGAGATAGTAAATAAGGAATGACAATAGTCCTAATTTGAATATGGTGTATTACACCATATCTTTCTTGATCTCGCTTTTTTAAGTACGTGAAAGCTTTGGAGCCACATTCAATGCATTTTCTGCAAATAATGCCTTCTTCTTATACTATTAATTGTTACTGTCATGGAATTAATTATACATAAATAAATTAAGACCCTTAGATTCATGACCAATAATCTAATGATTTTGTCGTTTGTTCTTTAATTGCCCCAGGTAGGGTGTCTTTTTGTGTTTACCGCCAGATTGCCTTGACCTAGCGGTTAGTAAACAATATAAATTGTGTTAAAGCGTAATGATACATGCACAACCATTAACCTACAATGATTGTCGACCTTTCATCTACATTATCGATTATGATATAACGCCAATTGATAGAGAGAAATTATGTAGGTAACCATAATCAACACTGTGGATATAGGATGCCATACTTGTTGCAGATTTCTCTTAGAAGACAACGATGGTGCTTTTCACTCAAAAAAAACGGTGATGCTTCAGATCATTTCTCAAAAAATGTTAACCAAAATAAGAAAGAAAAATACATTATGTATAGTTTAACTTAAATAATACTTTTTTTTTTTTGAACAAGACTTAAATAATACTTAAGAAGTAAAGCTTGATGTGCATTATTTTACGGAATGATGTTATTATCATATCAAGATGTGCATACAACATAAATCACCTAAAATAAACACACACCAAAAACACAAAACACATTAGTATTATATAATTTATTGATAAGACACCCAAATATTATATATATATATATATATATATATATATATATATATATATATATATATATATATATATATATATTATTTATTAATTATCAGTTGCTTACAATAAATGTTAAGTATTTATCATGTATATTGTATTTTTCGATTTTTTTTTTTTAAAGAGTATTTTTCTAATGTTAAGTCGACCATAATGCCCTCAAAAAAAAAAAAACCCTAATGGAGATTTTTCTGAAAGATCACATGGTAAGAAGATCGCATGTGGTGTGTTTGAGTGACATAATGGTTTATCAAAAATAATAATAATCATAACAGTCGTTGCAAAGGCATAAGGTCAATATATTCGAGGGAGAGAAGCAAGGATATTGAGATATATTTAGATTTATATTATATTATTTTATATTATGCATTTATATACTGGTTATGTAATCAATCTCATTATAGTTTTATTATGTTCACATTATGGCTATTAAGATAAATAAATTCTACTATCAGATTCAATCAAAGAATGCAATACAATATCTTTTCTATTATTCTATCACAGATTATGTTCTGTAGACTAACGCCTTTCGATCCTTGAAAGCAAGATCTACGAAAAAGAATGCCCGGGTGGGGATTTGTGACATCAATATGATCAAACCCTCACCCCTCCCAATTTTATTTTTTTTTTTCACGTTGCATTTTTTTTTTTAATAGTTAATATCCAGATTTTTTTTATTGAATAAAACCCTAGCCGCCACCGGCACCATCGCCGGAATCAATGGCTACAGCGCCATGGCTAGCCCCACCCTCCTTCTCATCGCAGCAACAGCAATAAGCCAGCCGCCGACGGATCTCCTTCTCCGGCAACTCGGCGCCGCCAGACTCTTCCAGATCTCTCGCCGCGCCTTCACGGCCTCCACTGTCCTCACCTCGCAGGCTACCCACTCCGCTACAGCCCTCCGCCACCAAATTCTTCTTCTACGATTCGCAGCAGAAACTCACTTTGTCACACCCTTGGCCCAACAAAATCTCGGCAGCACCACAAATAATGGGAGGTAAAGGTTTGGGGTACGAGGAAATTTTTGGAACGTATTTTAGGGTATATCCCTCCACTTTTAAAATTTTCTGCCAGGGTATATCCCTACACTTTTACTTTTCTGCTAGGGTATATCCCTCCCTCCTGTTAACACGGGTTGATTTTATTTTCTGCAAGGGTAAATCCCTACAAATTTTATTTTCTGTATGGGTATATCCCAAAATATTTTATTTTCTCCAAGGGTATATCCCTCCTCCCCGCTCACACAAAGTTGATCATCGGTTCTCTTTAGGGGTATATCCTACAATTAAGTCCCTGTGATTTTATTCCTCCACCACCCACTCCTTCCTCCCGGTTATTGCTTGAAGATGCCTCCGATCGCCATCAACGCTTACTGGTTTCAAGCTTCATGTTCACAAGCCCCATGAGCTTCGAGGGGCCTATTGGAGATATATTTAGATTTATATTATATTATTTTATATTATGCATTTATGGTTATGTAATCAATCTCATTATGGTTCTTATTATGTTCACATTATGGCTATTAGTATAAATAGCCTACTATTGTATTCAATCAAAGCAATGCAATACAATATCTTTTTCTATTATTCTATCAAGAATTGCATCGTCCATTTTCTGGATATCGAATCCTTATTCGAACATGGAACTTTCGGCAAGTGATATTTAGAGTAAACCTTAAATTTTACGTAAACCTCATGTAATATTAGAATAATAAAAGATTCACGTGGAAGAAAACACCAGAAGACTTGGGAGAATAGACCCTCGTGGCCTTCTATACAACCAACTCAACCAGAACTACAACTGCTGTCAAACAACATCATAAATAACTGAAATAAAGAACTATTATCTATTACAACTCACTTGTCTGAAAAGAATGAACAACTATAAAAGGAAACTAAAACATAAACGCTTTCATTGCTCCACTTCTAAGCTAGCACTCCAAACTCGTCAATCGTAACATCATGTACCCTTCAACTTTCTTATTCCAAATAAAGAAGTGAGCACTAGCTAGATGATCGGTAAGGAATAAGAAGATCAAAAGGGAGATTCATGGTTGTCATAAGCCAAGAGACACGACATGAATCTGCTTCATCCACTTTCACAAACAGATTAAAGAACAATACTTGTAGCATAAAAAAACCTTTAACGCATATATGTAATGTATGTAATAACATGCCTACTTACTATATCGATTTATCTTAAACGTGCTTTGTTAAGTTACACTACTCACTTACTTAATCTACTCGCGTTCTTGACATACTTTCGTCTTGACTTGCCTTGTCTGGTCTTGAGTCTTACTTACTTGACACGAGGGCATTATTCGACACGGGGAACATGACTAGTCATACGTCCAACGTGGGGTCATGGTCACAGATTCGCTCGTTACTTTGTCTTGAAACGACATGGGAATACAACTAGTCATACGTCCGTAATGGGACTTAGAACTCATGGTACTCCATTCAGTACATCGCAAGGTCACTAATTATGAACACATATGAGCACATGAAGCACACAAAATCAAGTCTAACCTATGGGAACATAGAAAGACCTTAACAACACCGAACTACCATCTTATCCCCACTATTAATGTGAAAACAGAACCCAAAACATAGCTAAGACTTAAAGACAACTTTCTGGACACCCTGTTGTAGACCTAGACTGCCGAGAAACTAAGTCTAAGGATCAGTCCGTGCGGTTTCCCGAGTGGATGACAGGGACAACGGCCCAAGCTTTAGTCTAGACATCGTTTCTGGACATAGGACACACAGATGAGAGAACTCTGGAACTAATTCCGTGCGGTTTCCCAACTGAAGAGACGGGAAAATGTTAGGAAATCACTAGTTTAACGCAGCGGAATTTAAAATTTGATTTCCCTTTTGTAGATCGTTATTCGTTTAATGCAATAAACACGTTAAGTCGGTTATACCTTAATGATCTATAAGATCGCCGCTTTGACCGTCAACGGAGAGTAGTTCGAAGGCGCAAACCGTCCACGCGTCCGGCCTTTATCGCTAATCCACACGAACCCCTTGCCGGAATCCTCCTTGTATTGCTATCGGAAAAACTCCGGTTGCTAGACCGGCCATTTTCTTCCCTCACAAACTCACTATGAATAGCTCTCTATTTTACATAAGAACTATGAGCTCTTGCAATTGTGTTGTACAAAAGAGCTTGACACCCACCTCTTATTTATAGTCAAAAGTGGCGCCCCATATGTGTGTAGGAGAAGAAAACATTTTCCCAATAAAATAAGGAAAATCAACTAGATTGATTTATCTCTTTAATTATAATTTATTTTGCCAATATCTTATATTGATTATAATTATCTTATTACCATAAAACAATTATTCCAAAATCAATTAATATCTTATATTAATATTATGGTAATCTTATTAATTAAAGTATACAATCCAAGTGTATCTTATACACTCAATGTGTGGCGCCCATATGCCAATTAATTGGCTTCCGAATATTCTTTAATTAAATATAATTTGTATATAATTAATATCTTGTATTTTATTTATTCATAATAAATAAATACAACCATATTAATTTACCACTATAACATTTATAGTCTGTAGATAAATTTTCCTTATTTGGTTATCAACTATAACCGCATTTTAATCCGGATCGGATGTTCATATGTGTGTGACCCGATAGGCTTCCGTGATATGTTGGCCGTAGACACAAAGTGCAATTTACTAAAATGCCCTTCATACCTAACGATCACGAGATAGCGCCTAGCAACACACCGTGACCCCCAATCATCGGAAGAGTCAAAAGCAATGACTACTACCTTTCATGTGAAGCGATTACGTGTAATAACTTACAATCCTATCGCCAGTAATAATATCCATACGATCGTATCTCGAGTGTCAATACATTAACGATCGTATCTTATAATCTGGATATCATGCTCTCTCGAATAACACATTTACTCCCACTTTGCAAAGATTCTCAAGAGCTAGACATTCCTTAAAGAAGGCCATTTCGGATATTCGATCCCAATCATAGGATACGCGATTCCCGGACGACCAATCACGATACTCCGCATGCTTCAATATCATACCCAATCACTATCGCATGATCGCCCCGTGGTTGGGAGAAATCTCAATAGCGTCAAAGCATGACAATCCACACCGTGATGCAATGAAGACTCGGTCAAAAGGATAATTACACAACCGCCACATAGTGTGACACTTAATGTAAGTGGGTCACTTAACGACGCATTCTCTAATACACGCCCACGCATACCCAAGTGTCCCTACACTTCAATAGACGAGATCTATCCTCTCTTCTAAAAGATAGAAGACATCCAATACGTGCTAGTCTCGATTATACTATCAATGTCCCATTTGATAATATGTAAGACTGTAGAGACATTTAAGTACCAACCTTGTTATAGTGATTAGAGATCTCATCAACCATAATCACTATCATGGTTTCTCTATCACAGATTGACACTTGGGACGTTACTATATATATACAACAAATAATATGAAGACAAACAATATTTATAATAACATAAGTGCTTTTATTAATCATAATAAAGTTATTACATGAACTAAATAGATCAGAATGACCCGACCGGTCGGATCCGGTCCAACCCGATTGGGTTTAGACACCTTTCCAACAAAAACGGCCATGTACTTAGATTCGAGTCGGTTTCATGACTTACAAGTACCAAAGATATATGCAACTCATAATTATGTTCGATTTCGTACAATTACATGAAGACGATAAAAAACACATAAAAACATAATCTTTGAAACCAAAAGGGATCATTTTGATAAGAAGAACTCTTTACCTCTTAGACGAGCTGAAACTAAAAGCAAAAAGACGAACGAACTACGATCGATTCTTGAACCCTTGGTTAAGCATGTCGGCCAGTCCTGGATTGCCCAAAACTTGTCCTGGGTTTCCCAGAACTCGTCCTATACATGAACCGGTGCGCTTCCCCAGATGACTGTTACGGGAACCGGCCCAAGCGGGGCTGTCTGAGAGCCTTTATATAGGCTTCTAGAAGCCCTGGGTCAGCTTTCAAGGACTTGGAAGCAAATGAAGCTTAAAAAAGGAAAAAGAGAAAACAAATTTTGAATGGACGAAAAACTCTTACTAGGTGAGGGTTTTTACATTCTCCCATCCTTATAAGAAGTTTCATCCTCGAAACTTGATGCATCAGGCAAAGAAGGAAACTCGAAGAAAAGAGAAAGAACACAACCAAGATGGTCTTGAGGAACTTGATGAAATCAACATCCTAGACAACAGTTTTAACGCCCAAGTTTTCCTAACTTAGGCTTGCCCAAGTTTATCTAACTTAGTCTCTGATACCAACTCGAAATGTCCCCTCGTCCGGGATGCCGAGTCCTATCCAGGCATGAAACGTTCGGGCACGTAACATTTAGAGTAAACCCTAAATCCCATGTAAGCCTCGTGTCATATCGTAGTAATAAAATATTCGTATGGAAAAAACAAGTGGAGGATTCAAGAGAATAGACCTCAGAGCTTCCATACAACAAACTAAACCGTAACTACTACTCCTATCAAAATACATCATAAAAATTGAAAGCGAAAACTATTATCCATTACAACTCACTTGTCTAAAAAAATGAACGACTATAAAAAGAAACTAAAACATAAACGTCTCCATTGCTCCACTCCTAAGCTAGCACTCTCCTAGCTTGTCGTCAAAACAACATGTACTTGCAACCTTTTTATTCCGAATAAAGAAGTGAGCACTAGCTAGATGCTTTGTAAGGGTAAAGAAGATAAAAAGAAGATTCATGGTTATCATAAGCCAGGAGACACGACATGAATCGGCTTCATCCACTTTCATAAATCGTTTAAAGAACAATACTTGTAGCATAAATAAAACCTCTTTAACGCACACATGTAATGCATAGAAAATCCTGCCTACTTACTATATCGATTTATCTTGCATGTACTTGTTATGTTACATTACTTACTTACTTAACCTACTCGCGTTCTTGACATACTCTCTTCTCGTCTTGACTTGCCTTGTCTGGTCTTGAGCCTTACTTACTTGACATGAGGGCATTGTGCGACACGGGGAACATGACTAGTCATACGTCCAACGTGGTGCGGAGTCACGGTACCCCGTTCGGTAGATCGTCTTGAAAACGAGATGGGGAATACAAATATCCACACGTCTGACATGGGACTTAGAACCCATGGTACTCCGTTCAGTACATCGCAAGGTCATTAATTATAAACATATAGGAGCACATAAAGCACTCAAACTCATGTAATTATTAAATATCATAATTGTCTATTATGTAATTTTAAGGGCATTACCAATATAGTCTTATTCCAACATTCCATAGTCTAATTAATCTTTGACTAAAAGGCTATTAAAGAAAAAGGAAAAAGACGAAAAATAATGTTATTTCTAAATTGCCCCCTTTTGAATCAACCTCAAATCTTCCTTGCTTCACCCAAATTCAAAACTCGAATATCAAATTCAAATACGCCATATCTCCCTCTTATCTTTCAAACTCTCTCATCCCCAAATTACTCTTCATCTTCTTCTTCAAACTCACTCATCCCCAAATCCCCCTCTTATCTTTCAAACTTCCTCCTCCTCAAATTCCTCTTATCAAGTACGAATAACGAGTTCTTGTAACGATTTAGAATAACGAAATTGAATTCGTGTTCCGGCGGGATTCCGATAGGGCTCTGGCGAGGGATTTTGGGGTTGAAGGAGATGAGTGATTTGGGTTCAAACTCGTGTAACGAGTTCAAATGAGTTCGAGTTCGTGTAGCGAGTTCAAACGAGCTCGAATTCGTGTAAACTCGTTTTCAATGGTTCTGAGGGTTCATGGTGTTTAAGGTTTAGTTCCGATAGGGCTCCGATGAGGAATTTTGGAGTGAAGAAGATAAGTGATTTGGGTTTAAACTCGTGTAGTAAGTTCAAACGAGTTCGATTTCATATAACGAGTTCAAATGAATTCGAATTTGTGTAAACTCGTTTTCAGGTGTTCTAGGGGTTCGGGGGGGGGGGGTGTTCATGGTGTGTAAGGTTTAGTTCTGATGGGATTCCGGCAAGGCTTCAGCAAGGGATTTTGGGGTTGAAAAAGATGAGTGACTTGAGCTTTAGGGGTTAGATTTATTGATTTTGGAATTTGAAAAATTGACTCAAGGGTAATGAGAGCAAGCATTAGGAAAAAGCATCATGAGTGTCATTTAAATAAGATTTGTTTTCGAAAAACTATTCTAACAATTATAGTCAACAAGCATTAATGAGCTAATCTCTGGTAATTTTATTGGAATAAAGATATATGCACTACACTCTTGTGTAGTGCACAAACCACTATACAAGTGGTAGCTGTGGATTAAAGTGATGAATTATTTTTTGTGATGGGTCCCAACAGAATATGTGGTGTAGATTGTGTTGTGTAAGATGTTGTGGTTGAAAGTGTAGTGGATGTATCACTACTGATTTTATTGTGACTCTCTTTGCGGAAATAGTAAAGGGGGTAAAGAGTACTGCCTCCGTCCCAAAATGTAGGTTCATTTGGGATTTTTTACACAGATTAAAAGAGTTTATTAAATTAGTTATGTGTCATTAGTTTTGATGAATCTAAAATGACTTTTGACTATTATTAATGCAAAATAGTGAAAATGAGTGTGTAGAGAATAAATGAGGATAACATGACAAAAATGCAATAAATGTTGGGAGGAGGCCATAAGGACAAGAATTATGAGAAATGGATGCCCAAGGACATTTTCCATTTTCAAAGATTATAAAGGACAAAACAAATCTTTTGGACAAAAATACCCATTCACAAAGAATATTCATCCAATGCAACAACATTCGTGAATCATCAAGTAACATTCACAAAGAATATTCATCCAGATGCAAGAACATTCATGAATCATCGAGTAACTCATCCAGATGCAAGAACATTCATGAATCATCAAGTAACATTCACGGAATATCTTCATCCGTGATGCAAGAACATTCATGAATCATCAAGTAACATTAATGAATCGCCAAGTAACATTCATCCAAATGCAAAACATTCATGAATTCACGAGTCATCAAGTAACCTTTGCACACGATCGATTAAACAAGCAAGAACATATCATCCACATCATACAAGAAAGCATTGATCGATACAAAGACAGAGTAACATTTACCGCTTTGGTAATGAATCCCAAATCCCAAATCCCAAATCTTCAATCGTTAACTCTTCAATCCCAAATCTTCAATCGTATTCTTCTTCAATCGCTTGGTAATGAATCCCAAATCTTCAATCGCCTTCTTCTTCTTTAATCGTTAACTCCTTCGCTGTGCACATGGCTCACCAAGCGGCATACCGTAGAAGATGAAGCGACCCTCTACACACCGCTCAACCATAGCCGCCGCTCTCTGACTGCCGCCGCCTCTCTACCATGGCCACCGCCTCTCTACACTGCCGCCGCCTCTACAAACTGTTCTTACCTTTCCAACCTCACCGCCATGGTCAAAGCTTCCTCCCATCCGACGCCCTCATCCTCTACCCATGAATTCGACAACCCCAGAAATAACCAATCTCCGGCAATTCATCGGCGTTCAAAAACAAGAGAGATGATGAGGAAAGAGGGCATTTTGCAAATGGACTCGCGGACTTGGGGATTACGCTTTGAAGAAGCGCAGGCTTTGAAGAAGCGGTGAATGAATGAATTAGTGATTAGGCTTTGAAGGGTATTTTGGGAAGAAATAATATGTTTTTCCGATTAATATCTAGCCAGATTTAAACCTGATTTATGAATTAAAATGTCATTTTCAAAGAAAAACTAATAAATGTTTTCGATTATTTCAAATGACTTACATAAAACAAAAAAGCTAAACTGATTTAATTTCGAAATCGGAGGTAGTAATAATCTAAAGACTAATGTTTAACGCCTGATAATGTGACGGGGGTAAAAAATAGCGAGAGGAAGGAGTCTTTTTCCCTCCGTTGAGCTAATTTGCCTCCTTTCCCCTGTCATTTTTCCTATATATTGCCGCCATGGCCTCGGTGCTTCCAATCTCATTCCCCATCTTCCTTTCAACATCTCTCTTGTTCTCTTTCTCTCTATGTTCTAAGGACTCTGCATTTTCCTTCCTCTCATTCTCTTTTGGCCTCTCTCCGGTCATACTAAAAGTGAGTGTTCAGCTGGTAGTAATAGTAAACAACTAAACATTTTTTGGTTAAGGATCCCCAGCTGAAAACAGAGGCCCTTTTGAAGAAAGAGGCTTTTTTAGCTATTTCCCCTCATTTTAACAACGGAAAAATAGTATCTTTCCAGTAATCTCTTTGACATTGTCAACCAGTGTTTTAAGGTTGATCTTCCTCTTCCCTGTTGTGAATTAAATTTTTTCCCCAGCTTAGCGTTTTCCTTTTAATGGGTCTTGATGAAAGAACTGTTTTTGACATTGTTGTTGTTTCTATTGAAGGGATTGAAGAAAAGGGCTTTGCTAGCTTTTGATCTTTTTTTGCAAGAGACTAATAGAATGAAGTATGTTTTGGTTACTGGTGGAGTGGTAAGTGGCCTTGAAAAGGGGTGACTGCCAGCAGTATTGGACTCATTCTCAAGGCTTGTGGGCTCAGAGTTACTACCATTAAAATTGGTACTGTTGATTCTATTTTCTCCTCTTTTTTGATTCTTTTTGCATGTTGATTTCCCAGGGGGAGTTGGGTTTTCCTTTCAGTTTGTCTTGATTTTGTTAGACTACTCTTTTTACTGTTTGGAATGAGGTTTGAGTGAACAAGAAATGAATTTGTTGTTTCTTATGATTCAGACTTTGATTCAAATTTAAAGATAAGATTAAAGGAAAAAGCTGTAGTCTTTTTTCGTCTGTTTACTTTCTTCTACTATGATCAATTTCTTTCTTCTTACACATTGCAGTGTGTGTTTTAGTGGTGGTCCTCCCCACCCCTCCCCACTCTTTCCCCTTTTTGTATGCTCATTGATGACGTTTCTTAGTCCTTCCAAGTAGTGACACAGGAGACTCATTTGACTCAATGAGAATTGTGGAGTGACAATTTCTCAAAACAGAAATATTTGTTTTTTGTTTTTTTATAAAATATTTATTTAGTTTATTTGTTCTAATTTGGACTACTGCAGTCTCTCCTTATTTGAATTCATATTCTAAATTTGATTTTCAATAATATAAAGCATAATTAAGTTTTTTCCTTCCTTCTTCCTCTTGCAGATCCTTATTTAAATATGGATGCTGGGACTATGTCTCCTTTTGAGCATGGTGAAGTATATGTCTTGGACGATGGTGGAGAGGTAAGTTGGGATGTTGATCTGGCTTTGAACATTTTGCTTTTTTGAATTTTTAGTTGTTGAAGTTAAAAGCTCGTATTCACAAGCGTCTTGATAATTCGTGTTTAAAGAAAACTTAGAGAAGAATGATACTACGGTTTGGTGCTGGATTGAATCCATGTTTCGAGTTAAATTAAGGGAAAAGTATTTCATGTATTGGAGTGTTCATTCAATCTCAAAGATGGAAAGATAACATACATGTTGTCTCCTGCAGGTGGACTTAGACCTCGGAAACTATGAGCGATTTCTGGACATTAAGTTAACACGCGACAATAATTTAACTACTGGGAAGATATACCAGGTAAATTCAGAGATTTTACTGCTAGATATTTCTTTAAATCTTACCTGACCGTTATGGATTAAAATGGAATTCTAATCTTATCACAGTATGTTATCAATAAGGAGAGAAGGGGAGATTATTTGGGTAAAACTGTCCAGGTTAGTTAGTATACTTAGTTATGAAATTATTAGTTATTATCGTTTCTGGTCTTCTATCATATCATGTCCTATGTGTTTCTTTTAGGTTGTCCTCACATCACAGATGCAATACAAGATTGGATCGAACGAGTGGCAGCTATACCGGTTGATGGAAAAGATGGTCCAGCTGATGTTTGTGTCATTGAATTAGGTGGCACAATAGGTACATTAACCAACCGTTTTCTTGACTGTGTATAAATTTCTCGAAACACTGAACCATTTCTGAAGCATTGTATTTTTATTTGAGACCAGGGGACATTGAATCTATGCCATTTATTGAAGCTCTTGGACAGTTTTCTTACCGCGTAGGTACGATCTAATATGCCACTCTACATGACACAGGAAATCATTTGTGTATGCCCAGAGATGTTGTCAACTGTTGGAAGTAACGGTACTCACTGTATGTTCTTCTGTAATTTTCCGTCTCAGGTACAGGAAACTTTTGCTTGGTGCATGTAAGTCTTGTACCGGTTCTAAATGTTGTTGGAGAGCAGGTAATCTTTACATATTGTAACAAACATGCTAATAACTAGCATAAAATTTGTGTCCATTTACCCGGGTAACTAAAATTATGCATGTTTTTTTTCCAGAAAACAAAGCCAACACAACATAGTGTGCGGGGATTGAGGAGCCAGGGACTTGTACCAAATATCTTATGTTGTCGAAGCACGATGGTCTTGCTTTTTGTCTCTTATCCTCTTTTTTTTTTTTAACTTGTGATTCAACTTGCTAACTTACCTTTTAGCAGTGCATGCACATGTTATGAACTTTGTTGGGCCAATTTCTCAAAATCATTTCTTTTTTTCCAGGAACTTGATGAAAATGTCAAAGATAAGCTTTCACGATTTTGTCACGTGCCTGTAAGACTTTTGCAGAACCTTTTTTTTTATAGTTTTTCCCCCCATGAAATATGCATTAGAGGTTTTATATAATTGTTTACTTTTCTTTGTAGTTTGAGAATATTGTTTCTCTCTATGATGTTACAAACATCTGGCACATCCCTTTGCTTCTACGAGTACGTTATCTTGCTTTTTATATAAGTTTTTTTTACTATCTTTTTGGGTTTTCTGTTCGTTTGATTGTATGCTAAGAAAAGTTTCCCCTTATCAGAAGCAGAGGGCTCATGAAGCAATATTGGAGGTCCTGGACCTGAAAAGGTTGGTCTAGCTTAATGCATCCTTGTTGCTTTAAATTGTTTGTCATATGATGTTAAACATCTTTTTTGTTGTCAACTGCAGTATTGCCTACGAACCTGCTTTGGGGGAGTGGACATCGAGGGCTGAGCTCTGTGATATGTTGCACGAACCGGTCCGTTTAGTTCTCTTACACATCTTTGATGCTGCCTTTTTTTTTTTTCATAGACAACTTGTTTAATACTTTCAGACTTCTTTACAGGTCAGAATTGCGATGGTTGGGAAGTACAATGGGCTTTCGGACTCTTATCTCTCTGTGCTCAAGGTATCACATTTTTATCTTGTGTGTGAAATCCGTTTGATTCTGTTATTGCAGGGTGCATAGTGCAAGTTTTGATGGCTTTTGTGCTACTCCACTGGCTATCTTTTTACAGGCACTTTTGCATGCTTCTGTTGCTTGCCGTAAGAAGCTATGTATTGATTGGATTCCTGCCAGTGACCTGGAGGTTGCAACAGCAAAAGAGGTACCTATATGATCGTTACACTTTCGTACGGTTCCTCTGTTTCTTGTAGCAACGAATTCATTCTTTGGTTCTGCTTGCAGAATCCTGATGCGTATAGAAGTGCTTGGACTATGTTAAAGGTTTGCCTGCTTTCCCTTTTGATAAGTCAAAGTTTGTGTTTGTCAAATGATACGTCATAACAGGTATCATACACGGAACCCTTTTGGCTGAGATCTTTAACAAAGGCCTTTTTCTTACAGGGTGCAGATGGTGTACTTGTTCCTGGAGGTTTTGGGGACAGAGGTGTGGAGGGCAAAATCCTTGCAGCTAAGTACGCTCGTGAAAATAGAAAACCGTATCTTGGAATATGTCTAGGAATGCAAGTTGCTGTTATCGAGTTCTCAAGATCTATTCTTGGGCTGGAAGATGCGAATAGCACTGAGTTCGATCCTGATACGAGGAATCCATGCGTTATTTTCATGCCAGAGGTACGGATAATTGAAGTAAGATATATGGTGCTTTGAAGAGTATATTCACTCACAAAACATTCACTATTTACCTTAATAAACAGGGTTCAAAAACTCAAATGGGTGGTACTATGCGCCTTGGATCCAGGAGAACATACTTTAAGGTTGCGGATTGTAAATCCGCTAAATTATAAGTACCGTAAATCTACTCGTTCTTTTCAGATTTTGGGGCAAAAATGGAAACTTTTTGATGATGTGTCTATTGGCTTTCATGATCACATCTTGCTGTTACATTTACTACAAGCTTCTTTATCTTGTTCTTATTTTGTCAATTGATAGATATGGAAATAAGAGCTTCGTTGATGAAAGACATCGGCACAGATATGAGGTATGTGTGCATTTTTCTTCTTGTTTTATACAAGTTAAATGATATCAATAGAAAATTTTCTGAAACAAACGCACACTGTGCAGGTAAATCCGGATATCGTGCAAAACTTGAAGATGCCGGGCTTTCTTTTACAGGAAAAGATGAAACTGGTTGCCGCATGGAGGTTGAAACTCTTGCATAAAAAAAGTCATTATTAATTTCACTTTTAGTTACTGTGCACTATTTTTCTTAATGAACTGTACCCTTAGTTATTGTGGATTATTTGTTTTTTTTCAGATAATTGAACTTTCAAGCCATCCTTACTTTGTTGGTGTTCAATTCCACCCCGAGTTCAAATCAAGGCCCGCAAAACCTTCTCCAGTTTTCCTTGGTAAGTTGATGTTATTTACCTCGAACATATGAAAATGAAGAAATGTTGCTAAAAATGAAGAGAACCTGTCTTAAAACTAATGAAAATATGCCTAAAATGAAGCATAATCATTAGAAATAAGGAACTAGACATTATTTATTCTTATGTTTTTTATAATTCTATTTTGATCCTTATAGTTTTTATTATGTACAAATTGTAAATCACACTTTCATCCATTAAAAACAGGACTAATAGCAGCAGCCTGTGGTCAGTTGGATGCTTTATTGAAAAGAGGTGTGGTGACTAAGTCATCTCTCTTAACTAATGGTACCTCCTCACCAAAGAAATCCCATTGTAATGGAAATGCTACTAAGCTTGCAAATGGGGGTTTAGTCGGGATCTATTACAACGGGAACGGTTTACATGCTTAAAAAAAACATCAAAGACAGAAGCTTTTTACTAATTCAAAGAAAATAACTGATTCGGTTTCCAATATTGGTTTTTGGTGATGAAAGTTTTAGCAATGGAATGTGTGTATAGCAAATAGGTGCTATAAATTTGACTTGTTCAGAGGGGGGGTTTAAGAGCTGAAAAATCCGGACTTTTACACGGTACAGCCTGTCCGTAAAATCACAGAATATTGCAGTTGGAATGGGAAAATGAAATCTAAGTATCTTATCAAATGCAGAATTTGGGAGAATGCAAGAATGGTTCTTTTTTTTTTTTTTTTTTTTCTTCTCTGGTGTGTTTTAATGGCTGAATCGTCTGGTATCAGCTAAAAGCTCTCTGTCTGGTAATACACATTAGCTGTAGGCAATCATTGTTTGGCTCAATAAGAAAAGACCTGAGGTGAGGTGGCCACTGTTTCTTGGTGTCCTGATGACTTTTGAATGTAAGCACTACTGATCAAGATGAAGCTAGAAGTTCACAATTAGTACCAAAAGAATGGTATTTTGTTTGTCTTTTTAATCTTTTAGCCATTTGTAATTTTATTTTTTCTTTAGGGGAAAAAAAAACCCTTGTTTGGATCTTGAATTTTTCTTTATTTCATTCATGTAACTTGTAGTTTTGAATTTGATCTTTTGTTGTTCCAACATAAGAATTCCATATATATCATCATCAAGTGTTGATCACTTTTTCCCCCTTTATTAGTGTTTCCCAGTTCATTTAATTTCGCACACCATTGCACTTCATCTAAGTTCATCAACTCTATCTTTCATTGCACAACAACTTTGTCCCTTACCACTCTTTGAGGAAGAAGCCCATGTGATCTAAAAACCTCACTGAAGAACACTTTTTCAACCCTTTCAACTGTGCATTCCTTCTCTTAGGCCATGAAATGCCCAAATTTTGTGAATTTGTCTACAATCACCAAACGAACTCTTTTTACATCTGAATTAGGTAAATCTGTTCAATGAAATCCATGCTAACTTGATACCATGTTTGAGATGGTAGCAATGGTTGAAACATTCCATTAGGGTGCTCATCATTTCCTATACTTTGTTCTTCATGTCGGGACAATAAAAATGTTTCTTGATTCGACTGTAGCATGCTCTTACCCCTGAATGTCCCCCAATTGGGATAGAATGTACTTGTTTAAACATGTACCCCTAAGTCTGTCATGACTCCCCCATTTGGCCTAGAATGTATTATGCGTTGCAGCATTAGGTTCTAAGCAGATTAAGAGCATCTCATTCATACTATTCTGAAAAGTTGCTGGTTTATTTGTGAGTCCAAACGACATCACCTTAAACTACAACTGGCCATGATAAGTCACAAAAGTTGTCTTAGGGACGTTCTTTTCCTTCTTTTGAATCTGGTGGAATCGAGACCTTAAATTGCTTTTAGAGATTAATACCCTTGAGGATAACATAGTGCTCTCATCCCCTTTTTGGAGGCAATTGTGTTGGGGAGGCAAAATCATCCTAATAGTTGTCTAACTTACTACTTATCTGTGTAGGTATGATTTGTACTTCTAGGGACTCAATTAATATTGTGGCATCCCAATAATCCATGTAAGGGAGAAGATCTAGATGAACTCAATGTATCCCATATGTTGCTCATTTGGCTAATTGATGCACCACATATAAATTGTTTATGCTCTCTAGGGGTGAAACAAAAAAAAAACCCAATGAACCCAAACCATTCCATAACCCAATCCGAACCAAACCAAAATAACCCAAAGCAATTGAAACCAAAATTTTCGGATTGGTTTTTGACACGAACTGAATGCTATGGGGTTGGTTAGGTTTTTTTATTTTTTAACCTTTGGGTTGACCCAGCCCTACCCAAAAAATACAATAGTTTTTTATGACTAGGTTATTCTATTCACGTTGAATGAAAATTGGTTTATTTCTATTCATCATATGTGGAAATTGGAACTGGATCCAATTCGATCAAAAACGAAGAAAGCTAGGGTTCTTCAACAAAAGGGGCTAAATAGAAAGGGGCGGCATTTCATTGATATTTTCAATTTTCTGATACATTGCAAATACAAGGTGGAAGCCCTTTTATACTGGCATAAAAATAGAAAAATAATTGTAAAATATTAAACTACTAGACTAATACTAAGTATCTGGATCCGATTCGATCAAAAACAAAGAAAGCTAGGGTTCTTCAACAAAAGGGGCTAAATAGAAAGGGGCATCATTTCATTGATATTTTCAATTTTTTGATACACTGCAAATACAAGGTGGAAGCCCTTTTATACCAGCCCCAAAAATAGAAAAATAATTGTAAAATATTAAACTACTAGACTAATACTAAGTAATATACTAATACCCTCCTCAAGATGGGCTTGGGAACGAGGGTGTCATACAAGTGAAATTGACTAAGTAAAGAATGAAAAAGTGGCCCATCTAAGGGCTTAGTAAAAAATATCGACTAATTGACAAAGAGAAGGCATTGAGATGAGTTTCACAAGACTAGCTTGGACCTTCTCTCGAATAATGTGGAAATCGATCTCGATATGTTTTGTACGCTCGTGGAAAACGGGTTATGAGCCAAATTGATAGCACTCAAGTTGTCACAGCCATGAGAGAGCAATAGGTGGAGAGAAGGGGCATTTGAAATCAGCAGCCATGTAGCGAAGCCACTGAATTTCGCAGGTGGCCAATGCCAAGGCTCTGTACTCAGCTTCCGTTGAGCTACGGGAAACGGTAGTTTGTTTCTTCGACTCCCATGAAACTAAAGCATCTCCCACAAACATACAATGCATAGTAATGTTGCGTCTAGTATCCTTGCAAGTGGCCCAGTCAGAATCAGCAAAAGCTGATAAAGTAATCGAGTTACGAGCTGAGTAAAAAAGTGCTTTACCAGGTGCATCTTTGATATAACGAAGAACTTGCTTGGCTGTGTTGAAATGGTGAATGGTGGGGGCATCTAAGAACTGACTTAGTTTTTGTACGGCATAAAAGATGTCCGGACGCGTAATAGTGAGATACGTGAGCTTCCCAACTAAGCTACGGTACATGGTATTGTCTGGTAACACGTCTGAATCTCCATGAAACAGGGCAGTTTTGGACTTCAGGGGATGCTGGCAGGTTTACAATCCAGCATATTAAACTCCTCTAGGATACTGCAAGCACATTTGCGTTGACAGATCACCAAGCCATATTCGGATCTATATATTTCAGTAATAAGATCCATGTCATCACCTGCTATGACTATGTCATCAACGTAAACCAGAGCTATTACAAATTTCTGCTCCTGTGTTTTAATGATCAAGCAAAGTCATGACAAGACTGAATGTAACCCAAACCCTGGAAAGCTGATGTGAGTTTCTGGTTCCACTGACGGCTGGCTTGTTTTAGACCGTAAAAGTGACTTTCTAAGTTGACAAACTTTCCCGAGATGTGAGGTTTTAAAATCCGAGGGAGGTCTCATGCACACCTCCTCATTTAAGTCCCCAGGGAGGAAGGCGTTATTGACGTGAAGTTGGTGCAAAAACCATTCTTTAGCGGCTGAAATGGCTAACAAACTCTGTATGGTTGTGACCTTAGCAACATGTGAGAATATCTCCTCATAATCTATCCCTTGGGTTTGAGTATACCCTTTTTTGCAACTAGACGGGGCTTGAATCATTCCACTGTTCCATTTGATTTGTATTTCACTCTACAGACCCATTTACAACCTATGGGTTTCTTTCTTTAAGGCAACTCAACCAAATCCCAGGTCTGATTAAGCTATAGGCTTCTATCTCCTTTGCCATGGTATCTTGCCATTGGGGATTAATCATTGCTTGATTGTAAGTTTGAGGTTCAAGAATTTTGTCTATTGCAACTATAAAGGCTGAATGAGGTTCAGATGATGATTCATCTCCTAAAATGGACTCTAAAGTGTAAGGTGAGGAACTTTTTTGGATTTTTGCACAAACAAAATCATACAAATGGGCTAGTGGTTTTCTTATTCTAGTGGGCCTTTTCACTATAGGTGGTACATGTTCCGGTGAAGGTGCATCAGGGGGTGGAGATACAGGTTCTGATGTAGTGTTGTTTGGAGAAGGCATAAGAACATAATCTGTGGTCAGGTCTGTGTCAATATTATCATAAGCAATAGGAAAAGATGTGTCTGAATGTGGGAAAACTTCAGAATACCCCTTATGAAAGGGAAAATGTAGTTCATGAAACAAGACATCCCTAAAAAGAAAAATGTTTCTAGTGACTAAATCATGCAAAATGTAGCCTTTTTTAGTGGTTGACATGCCAAGGTTTACACAAGTGTGTGCTCTAGAATCAAACTTGCCACGGTTTGCAGTGAGTGTAGATGCAAAAACTAAGCAGCTAAAGACCCTCAATTGTCCTAACTCTGGCTGTGTGTTATGAAACTTCTCATGAGGTGTCAAATTGTCCAAAAGTGGTGTGGGAGTCATGTTTATGAGTTTGACAGCATGCAAAATGCAATATCCCCAATATATGATAGGCAAGTTAGCTTGCAACTTTAGGGCCATAGCTGTGTTTAGGATATGTTGGTGTTTCCTTTCCACCACACCATTTTGTTGTGGTGTGGAAATGCAACTCACTTGATGTACTATTCCATGTTCTGCATAGAACTTTGTCCTCCTAAATTTTTCTCCATTATCTGTCCTAATAGTCTTTACGGCAGTTTTACATTGCGTAGAAACAAAAGTGCAGAAACTTTTTATTAAAGGTCTGACCTCTCTTTTATATTTCAACAAGAATACCCGAGTGTATTTGCTGAAATCATCAACCACTGTCAGAAAATACCTATGCCCATGAATAATGGGATGTCTGAATGGACCCTAAATGTCCATGCGTATCAGATCAAAACAAGCAAGAACAGTGCTTCAACTTAAACTGAAAGGCAAACGTTTCAATTTCACATGAGGACAAATAAAACATATACTATTAGGTAAAACTATATCTTCATGACTTCTTCTAGCTATGCTCATCCGTTTGTGAGACATGTGGCATAATCGCAAGTGCCACAAGAGATCTTTATTAGGGGCCATATGAGGAGCATTGCCAGAATTGCTGCAAAAGGCCTTGACACACTGTTTTCTAGCATCACAACCGTTGTCAACATGCAACACATACAGTTCATCTCTCTTTTTAACTGTACCAATCATCTGCCCATGAGTCTTGTCCTGTATACAACATAGCTCATTCAAAAAGACTACACAAAAGGTGTTATCACTAGTTAACTTTCCCAGAGAGATCAAATTGCAGTGAAAACTGGGCACAAACAAAACTCCATGCTGTTGGATCGAGAACGCGCAAACAATACTTTAGAGGGGGGTGAATAGAGTATTATGGACTTTAAAAAAATTATTCAACCACTTTCAAGAATACTTAGGCAGACTTGTAAATCAAGTGGTATAACAGTCAAAATCAGAGTATACACTTAACTTAGTTCAGTTAATGAACATAGGCGGAAGATCTAGTTTCAATTAACTATAAGAACCTAAGTTAATTTCAGTTGAAGAGTTTCTAAGTGAAGTTCAGTTTATTAAGATAAAAGACTTGTGTTATACAAAACTGAAACTGAACCGAACTAAAGTGCAGGTTTGAACAAACAAGTTTACAGATTCAGTTTTACGTTGTTATCCTACAACATGCAACTTTTAAGGTGCTCAAATATTATCAAGAATTGTAGATTCAGATTTTATCTTTGTTTAAAGACATGAAATTCTAAGGTATGTGTCAAAGTAATAAACTACCTAAGCACATATGTGTGATCTACTAGAGATCACAGCCACACACAAAGGTTTTCACTATTACAAAACAAAAAGAGATAAAATTACAACACTTTTACTGTTAAAGTGTTACTAACCGGATAACCAAATTAGTGTTAGTCTTAAGCGAACCACATACTCCGACTAACACTAAGATGTCCTAAATCCTTAGTAACAAACAATTAACAGATTTCTACAAACACACTCACCAAAGGAGTAACACTCACCAAAGGAGTACTTACCAAGAATCACTGCCCGGATTCTTGAACTCGAATTTAGCTCCGTGAATTCCAAACCCGGATTAAGCTCCTTGAATCCGTATCTCAAATAGACCGAACCAGGCTCACCAACCACAACTTGTCTCTAGGTGTGCCCTTGTTATTGCTCCTCAATAACAAGTGGAGAACACTTAATCAAACCGCAACTAACACTCACTAACAAAAGGTAGAGATTTGCCTCTACACTTACCACTCTACTTTACACCTCACTTTTCTTACACTCAAGAAACAAAGCGGTTCTGAGAATACAAGCATAAGAAAATGGTGAGATTTAGTGAAGAAGTTGTGACTTAGAGAGGTCATTCTACTTTTTCATTTGATATGGTGGGTATATTTATGTTGTAGTCCACTTTTAGCTTTTCAAAGAATGTCCAACGGTTCTTTAGCTTTTGCAGTACATCTTTTGTCTTTTGTGCAATCCAGCTCCAACGTGTGTAATATGTTGTACCAAGAGAGAGTCTACACACTTAAACAAACATATTAAACCCGTGGTAGAAAAGTAAATAACATTTGCAAGTACATAACGGTCATAAAAGACTTGGGAGAAAACAAAAGACATATTTAACAAGGCACATGTCACATATGAGAGAAAAGTGGAACAACTTTTCAAACATTATTTTCAAGACAACTTTTACATGTACTAAGGAGAAGGGTTGTAAAATCGATCTGAAAAATATTTTTATATTTATTATACACATATATATAAGTTGCATATATATATATACAGTAAAACCTCTATAAATTAATACTCGATAAATTAATAACCTCGATAAAATTAATAATTTGTCCAATCCCAACTTAGGACCAAGATACAAAATTGGACCCCAATCGATAAAATAATAAGATAATAAACTTTTTAAAATCCCAAATTGTATATATATTTATCCCAATCGAAACTATAAATTAATAATTATGTATGTACTAAAAGATTCCAAATTCTAAGATTATCTAGTAAAAAATGAATCTATAGTCACTTGTTTTTTATTGAACTTCAAATCTATATTGAGTTCATATTTAAATCTCCTCATTGCACTTAAGAGTTGGGGCATTGTCAAATTCAAATAATTTGTGAATGTACATTCATAGAATGTGCCTTGGAACTTGTTTTTGTAATATATTTTTCATCTCTAACTAATATACATTGAAACTAGTACATTGGACTTGGAAATTTAAAGGTTATACGTAAAACCTCTTTAAATTAATAAATTATTAATTTATCGATATAATAATTTCTCGCTAAATTAATAAAATATTCCGGTCCCAACATTATTAATTTATAGAGGTTTTACTGTATATATATATTATACGAAAAATATATATACATACACATATTATTTCACATTGGTAACAGAAAAATTAAAGCATGTACCTATGCCAAATATAGTAGGAGAGGTAATCATTAATTGATCAAATACACAGACTTATTATAGATTATGTAGTCCTAGACAAAATATGCCACAAATTTGACTTAGGACTTTAAACAGAAGTTGCATATATATATATATATATATATATATATATATATATACACACGTTAGTTGTGTATACATATTTCCCCAATGCATAATGACAGATATCTATTATCAGCACATAGCATATATTCAGCCATACTTAATACATTATTTTTCGGTTTAACAAATCCATAGCTTACAGATAAAACATTTGAAGCATAAGTCGGCATTTTCATAAATGTAAGGAGCACAAATAAATCGAGATCAATCTACTCATAACTCAAATTACACATAATGAGAGATTTATCAGGCACTTTTAGATCTAAAAAGAGATTAGGCTTGGATCAATCGAACTAATACCGTGCAATCACTATTCACCAAGCTAATTACAAGAAGATTAAACCTTCAACATGATTAAGGATATGGTTGACTCATTAAGATTAAGCCTTTAACTCGCTTTTGATTTACCAAAATACTCACTCAAGGATTAGACCTTTAAACACTCAGATTAAAGAGATTTTCGAGCGGACAAAATCAATCGAATGAAAAAGATGAAGAAAACTTCCTACTAAAAGAGCGAGATCAACGGGTGATGCTTGGTTGATCGTGATTGAACATCATTGGCCTTAGTACAACAATCATTTTCAAAGAACAAAGCTAATGCCTTTCTTCAAGCTATCTCGCCATCACGGCAACAAGTTAATCGTATAAAGAGAAAATTTCCGAATGCATCATCGGCACTCTGATGCCTGGTGTTGCAGAAAAAGCAGAGGGACGAAGCACGGAGCTTTTCAGAAGGCAAAGAATCTTTCAGAGCCAGAGACAATTTGCAAAGATAAGCTTCTTTCTCGGAGATTCATTTCAGATCCATTTCGGGGATGAAAGGAAGGAACTTTCATTGAAACTAGAGATGGCTTCTCAGGAAGAGGAAAAGAGTCATGGAAAAGGAAAGAGAGAGACGTTAGGAGCCTTTGTGAGAGAGGCTTTTTAGATAGCAGATAATATTAATGCTTTGTAGATGAAGAGATAAGGACATTTTGGGAGTAGTGGAGGGTTTGGATGTTTCTAGGATAGTCTCGTGGAGTAAATAAAAAGAGGTTGGGGCGGTAGACGTTTGGGCTCATAATAAATTAAAAGTTGCTCCTGCTACTCAGCCGAGAGCCCTGAGCATTGTACAAGGGCGTGCTGTAGGAGTAACCCATTACCTTCTGGGTGGAATTGCCAGCTTGGATTTATAAAAAGGTGTTTGGGTAGAGTATTTAGAAAAAGGCCGAAGAATAGAGCAGACCTTAAAACATATTCACAAAAACTTAGTAGAACTATACAATAATAATACAGAATGTAATATTTATAGATTTTTTTTTGAGGAACATATGTCACGTATTAAGAAAATTACATTAAGAAATGATATAGAGATAATAGTATCATATGTCACGTATTATGATATGGTGATGTCATGACCAAGATCATTAGACACATATTATTAAATTAAGCTCTTAATGTGACATACACATATTAAATAAAATACTTATAATATAACTTTGTCACACAAAAAGTTGATAGAAAAGGAACAATGTGACACACAATATATTGATTAAGCAATTATAATAAGATATTTTAGTATCATATAATATTTGTCACAAAGAATAGTATAGACAAATTAAGCTTGTAGAAACTTAGATAATTTTCAAACGCATGTCACTTAAGATAAAAACATTAATTGTGACATACTTAATTGAAGTCCCAAAATAAATATATTTTGAAATACATCAACACAAAATACTCAACAATTCTTCCCCTTTGATTAATTTCAAAATATCTTTTTAAAACTTCATTTTGGGATAGGCTCCCCCTACAAATGAGCTTTCATTTAAAAGTTAAGCTTTAAGCTTCCCCTTAATAAAATATTTCTAACTTATCAAAATAAGTTAATACATATCTCTCCCCCTTAGTTTGAAAATTAATCAAGGGCTTAAAAGAAAACAGGAGAGATAAAAAAAAAGACACTTGTATAAGACACATAATTATCACAAAATACTTAACAAATGAGGCCTTAGGAGGGTTGAAAGAGAAAATATAGGTAAGGGAAAGGATTTTGGAAGAAAATGAAAGGAATTTGATATCAAGAATGATACCAAAAGAAGGTAAGGTTAAGGATATGGGTTGATTTCAAGGACTAGCTAGATACCAAAAAGTGTTGCCATTAAATTCCTGCAAAACAAAGAATGTAGAGACTTGGTACCATTTTATTCTTTGGGTCCTTGAACATTAGTCAACAAAGATTTAGGCACCCAAATTTGATTGACTTTTGGTCCTTGCATATTACCAAGAGATGACTTAGGTACCCAAACTTTCCTTACTTTAGGTCTATGAACAAAATTATTAGAACCATTGGTCCTAAAATAATGTCCATGAAAACCATAAGAAGGACGAGAATGGAAATGCTGAAAATATGGTGAATGAAAATGCTCAGAATATGGTGTATAAGCATGCTGAAAATGAGATGCATGATGATGATGATATGGTGTGTAATGTAGGGGCTGCCAATAATGATATTGAGCAGCATGTGGTGTGTGAAAATGCTAGAAGCGTGTATAAGAAAGTGATTGATACCTAGGAGCATAATGTCTATATGAATGCATACTCCTAGAAGCATGAGAGCTAGATGGATGATATGCCTTATGATCATGTTGTCTAGAAAATGATGAATGATTCATATTATTATGATATGTAGATGTTGTACTTTCAGTTTGATAAAAATGGTGTCTAGGAGTGAAGTTCTTAGAACCTCTTTTATCGTATTGAAAAGCATAGTGATTTCTAGGAGCATGATTTATAGTGTAGTGATGTGAAGTGGATGATTTAGCCTTAGGCTGTGATGTAGTGGTGTATGGTGTATGGGATGGTGCTTGTGACACAAAAAAAGATTTTGGTTTACAAAGTAAAGAGGGCTGAATTGCAGGGACTGTATCTTTGCCCTTTCCATCTTTATTAAAAGATTCAAGACTTATAACACTTTGAATTTCAGATTCCTTAAGAGATGATAGAGAAGTGTTCAACTCATTAAAGCTATTTTCATATTCTTGAATGATCTTTTTGAACACATCTCTCTCAAATCTTAAGGCTTCTACATCAGCCTCTAACTTTAAAACCATATGTTTCAGCCGAGCTTCTTGAGTTGAAAATTTAATTTCAAGCTCGCTAGATGAATTGATTAAGGAACAAATTAAATTATCTTTATCACTTAGTTCCTTTTTAAGATGCAAAACTTCACATTTTAACTTAACATTTTCACTAGTTAACTCGTAAAAATGTTAAGTTATCATCTTTACCTCGATTGAAATCGGTTTGAAGGATACTAACAGATTCAGCAATATTTTCAGCAACTGGGCTGATTTGCTGCGATTTAGGTTGAGTATTTGGCTCAGAAACAGCAACATGACTGATTTGTAGTAATTCAGGTTGAGTAGAAGACTCGAAAAGCAAGAAGAGTTCAAAGAATATGTTCAACAACAGGACTGATTTGCTGCGGTTGAGAAGAAGATTCAGAAATAGCATTTGCGATGAAGTCATTGGTGATCTGAATGAGGAGGACGCAATGAGATAATTCTTTCTTGTTTAGTGAACGCTTGAACCATCTGAATAGCTTGTAAAAAGCACGTTTATCAGGATCATCTACACTACTACTGCTAACCGACAGATCTGATTCAAACTCGTAACTGGAACTGCTTGACTCCGGATATTGAAGAACAGCTTTTGAAGAATGATTAGAAAACTCAGGATTAGACTGTTTATGAGACAACATAGTCTTCTCATGAACATATGCTAATTCCATAAGTTCTTTAATACTAAAACAGTTTGGATCTTTTTCTTCTTTAATGAAGGAGACAAAAGAAGTCCATTCAGGACTTAGGCTTCTTAAAATCTTTTTAAGAATTTGTATTTCTGAAAAATATTTATCAAAAGATTTCAAGCTATCAACAATCAATTTCAATCTGGAAACCATGTCATTAACAGACTCATTTGGACTAATTTGGAAAGAATTGTATGAATGCATGAGTTCATTTATTCTTTGAGATGGGTCTGGTTGTTCATGTCTCTTTCGCAATGCATCTCATACTTCTTTGCATTTGTACATGAATAAATATACCGTCTTTCAACTGGACCAAGAGAGTTAACAAGGATGGCCATAGTTCTAGAATTTCGATAAGCTATAAGCTCATCTTGTTCTAATGCTTTTCCATCTTTATCAACCTCAGTTCCACGTGAAGGATTAGAAATGAAAAGACCATCTTCTACAATGAACCATAGATGCAGGTCTAAGCATTCTAGAAATGTCTTCATTTTATTCTTCCAAACAACATACCTTGTTCCATCGAAGAAAGGTGGTCTTTCACCAAACACTTCTTCTTTTGCAGGATCATAGGTATACAAAGTAGAAGCCATAAATGAAGGTTCAAGAAAAGAAATTGTGGTTAAGGTGTAATGATACAATGCACAATGCAGTATACAAATGTTGTACGAGTCTTAACAAGATCAGAATGACACTGAATTTAAGAAAGACTCGGACTGTGGTGTAAGATGTGAAAAGGTTAAGAAGTCAAGTGAGTGCAACAACTTATTAGTTAAAACTTTAAGCTGTTCAGAATTTTCAGAACTCATGATTATAAAACGTTGCAGATTGGATGATTTTGGGCTTTGGCCCAACGCATAACTGAATTAAAACGAGCAGGCGTATTGATTCAGGTAGTCCTGCAAACTAACAAACTCACAAGACAAGTGTAAATATCACAGTGTAATACAAAAATAAAATTAATCTCATAGACTTGATAAACATACAGATTCAGCACTTAGCAAACAGACAGCAACAGAACTTCACACAAACTTGCAGACACAACATATATCTCAAATTCAGTACATATACAACAAGTACTGCAGCTAAAGCAAGATTCATCCAATTAAACACTTATCACAAAATCTCAAAAAACACGATCACAAAACAAACAGAAACTGATCAACTGATGACATGTTCTGATACAGAATGTAAAACAGATATCAACAAGGTCAACAACCAAGCTCCGATACAAATTGTTGGATCGAGAACGCGCAAACAATACTTTAGAGGGGGGGGTGAATAGAGTATTATGGACTTTTAAAAAAATTATTTAACCACTTTCAAGAATACTTAGGCAGACTTGTAAATCAAGTGGTATAACAGTCAAAATCAGAGTACACACTTAACTTAGTTTAGTTAATGAACCTAGGCGGAAGATCTAGTTTCAATTAACTATAAGAACCTAAGTTAACTTCAGTTGAAGAGTTTCTAAGTGAAGTTCAGTTTGTTAAGATAAAAGACTTGTGTTATACAAAACTGAAACTGAACCGAACTAAAATGCTAGTTTGAACAAACAGGTTTGTAGATTAGTTTTATGTTGTTATCCTACAACATGCAACTTCTAAGGTGTTCAAACAATATCAATAATTGTAGATTCAGATTTTATATTTGTTTAAGTCTAAGACATGCAATTCTAAGGTGTGTATCAAAGTAATAAACTACCTAAGCACATATGTGTGATCTACTAGAGATCACAGCCACACACAAAGATTTTCAATAGATGCCGCTTGAGTTTTATTACAAAACAAAAAGAGATAAATTTACAACACTTTACTGTTAAAGTGTTACTAACCGGATAACCAAATTAGTCTTAGTCTTAAGCGAACCACATACTCCGACTAACACTAAGTTGTCCTAAATCCTTAGTAACAAACAATTAACAGATTTCTACAAACACACTCACCAAAGGAGTAACACTCACCAAAGGAGTACTTACCAAGAATCACCGCCCGATTCTTGAACTCGAATCACTCCGTGAATTCCAAACCCGGATTCACTCCTCCTCGAATCCGTTCTCAGCAGACCAAATCGAATCGCTAAACCACACTTTAGGTTAGGCGTGCCTTTGTTATTTCTCCTCAATAACAAGTGGAGAACACTCTCAAACCGCAACTAACACTCACTAACAAAAGGTAGAGATTTGCCTCTACACTTACCACTCTACTTACACCTCACTTTTCTTACACTCAAGAAACAAAGCGGCTTACAAAATACAAGTGTTAAGAAAATGAAGTTGAGATTTAGTGAAGAAGTTGTGACTTAGAGAGGTTGTTCTACTTTTTCATTTGACACATTTAACAAGGCACAGGTCACATGGGAGAGAAAAGTGGTACAAGTTTTCAAACATCATTTTCAAGACAGCTTTTACATGTACCAAGGAGAAGGGTTTTAAAATAGGTCAAATTTATTTTTTTATATTTATTATACACATATATATAAGTTCCATATATATATATATATATATATATATATATATATATATATATATATATATATATATATAATACTAAAAAATATATATATATACATATTATTTCACATTGGTAATGAAAAATTAAAGCATGTATCTATGCCAAATATAGCAAAGACACGTTATCATTAAATTGATCAAATACACACACTTATTATAGATTATGAAGTCCTAGACAAAATATGCCACAAATTTGACTTAGGACTTTAAACAGAAGTTGCATATATATATGATACTCAGCAACCATGCAGTAGACATATACATCACTGATAATTCAAAAGACCTTTGTTATACAAATTTTGACGGAGAATCAATTATAAATGTAGTTTTGATGGAACATTATCTTCTCCATCCCATAAAAGAGCATTTTAGCTTAGTATGACGGAGTTGTTTTTGTAAAGAAGGGTATCCACCTAGATATCCTATATATACACCTGTATATCTCCGCTATTCATGTAGAAATCTCTTGTTTCTGACTTAGAGACATGGTGTTTATCTGATGAGTTAACATGTACCAGGACGGTGGCGTTTGAGTTTATAACACAAAAAACAGCTAAGGTGGAAGTCTACCCCCATACTTCCACCTATTAATTATAGTATATATATTATATACACACATGTCAGTATGTGTATACATATTTCACCAATGCATAATGACAGATATCTATTATCAGAACATAGCATATATTCAGCCATACTTAATACATTATTTTTCGGTTTAACAAATCCATAGCTTATAGATAAAACATTTGAAGCATAAAGTCAGGCATTTTCACAAACACAAGGAGCACAGATAAATCGAGATCAATCTACTCATAACTCGATTTACACATAACAGAGATTTATCAGGCACTTTTAGATCTAAAAAGAGATTAGGCTCGGATCAATCGAACTAATAGCGTGCAGTCACTTTTCACCAAGCTAATTATTAGAAGATTAAACCTTCAACACGATTAAGGATAGCGTTGACTCATAAAGATTAAGCCTTTAACTCTGTTTTGATTTACCAAAATACTCACTCAAGGATTAGACCTTTAAACACTCAGATTAAAGAGATTTTCGAGCCAGACAAAGTACTGAAATGAAGAGGGTGGAGAAAACTTCCCTGAAAGAGCAGATCAATGGGTTGATGCTTGGTTGATGGTGATTGAACATCATTGGCCTCAGTACAGTAGTCATTTTCAGAGCCAGAGACGATTTGCAGAGATAAGCTTCTTTCTCAGAGATTCATTTCAGATCCATTTCGGGGATGAAAGGAAGGAACTTTCATTGAAACCAGAGATGGTTTCTCAGGAAGAGGAAAAGAGTCATGGAAAAGGAAAGAGAGACACGTTAGGAGCCTATGTCAGAGAGGCTTTTTAGATAGCAGAGAATATTAATGCTTTGTAGATGAAGAGATAAGGACGTTTTGGGAGTAGTGGAGGGTTTGGAAGTTTCTAGGATAGTCTCGTGGAGTAAATAAGAAGAGGTGGGGGCGGTAGATTTTATGTAAAATGGAAATAGGGTTTAATGCAAATAATGTGGAATATATTAGAGGATAAAAAGGGCTGGGCTTGGATTTATAAAAAGCTGTTTGGGTAGAGTATTTAGAAAAGGGCCGAAGGATAGAGCAGACCTTAAAAAACATTTACACAAAAACTTAGTAGAACTATACAATAATAATACAGTATGTAATATTTATAGAAATTTTTTTTTTGAGGAACATATGTCACGTATTAAGAAAATTACATTAAGAAATGATATAGAGATAATAGTATCATATGTCACGTATTATGATATGGTGGAGTCATGACCAAGATCATTAGACACACATTATTAAATTAAGCTCTTAATATGACATACATATATTAAATAAAATACTTATAATATAACTTTGGTCACATAAAAAGTTGATAGAAAAGGAACAATGTGACACACAATATAATGATTAAGCAATTATAATAAGATATTTTAGTATCATATAATACTTGTCACAAAGAATAGTATAGACAAATTAAGCTTGTAGAAACTTAGATAATTTTCAAACACATGTCACTTAAGATGAAAACATTAATTGTGACATACTTAATTGAAGAGTAATTATGAGATATATCCCAAAATAAATATATTTTGAAATACATCAACACAAAATACTCAACACATGCAACACCAAGTGCTTACTTAATCTCACTGTACCAATATGAGACACATCTACCATTACCCCATTTGGCAGATTAACTAGTTACACCTTGAACTATTCCTACCGTTTCAAAAACATTTAAAGTGCAGGCAACATGGTATGTTGCACCAGAGTCAAGAATCCAAGGATTAGAGTGTTTACCTTGCATCTCTTGATCATTCTGTCTGAAGTTAGATGTCATAACCCTTGCTCGATCGACTGTGTGTTCCACTTTGTCATCAAAGCTCATCCTATCCAGCAACTTGGTCAGTTTCTCCAGCTGTTGACTAGTAAGTCCTATGTTATTTCCCTAAGGTTTGTGACCTTCTACCTGCTGAGAAGATTTGACAGCTGATACATCTTCTGTCTCAACATGGTTAATCCTTCTCTTTGACTTCGAACCCGGAGGGTACCCATTCTTCTTGTAGCAGTCCTCTATGGTGTGTCCAGTGTATCCACAGAACGAGCATTGCACCTTATTCCCCCCAGTCATATGATTTCCATACCACTTGGATTGAGGTTTCTCATTACCTGTTCCAGAATAGCTTCTTCCACAAGTAGATTCTCCATTTGATTTGCTGGCAAACACCACGGACTGAGTGTTTTAGAGATGACTATCACTATACTCCATTTGGCTTCATCAGGAAAACTTGTGATCTTGCGGTACCAAGTGCTTACTTAATCTCACTGTCACCAAGTGCTTACTTAATCAAATTGTACACTCATAGCAAAGGGTTATGTGATATTAAGTAATGGCTTCATCAGGAAAACATGTGATCTTATGGGTGCAAAGCTCTCATTCAGACCCTTCATGAACCCGATGACATATTCTGACTCTATATATCCAATAAAAGTTGGTATAACATTGCAGGTGCACTTCTTAGCACATTGACAGGATGGAATTGGCCTCAGAACCATAATCTCATCCCAGACCATCTTGAGCTTCGCAAAATACTCAATTACAGATAGAGTCCCTTGGGTAATTTGATTAATTTCTCCAGCAAGTCTGATAAATGAAAACTATTCATCTTAGAGTACCTGCTTTGCAGGTCCTGCCAAACCTCGCGAGCTGAGTTCATCCACAACACAATCTTAGCAACTGAATGAGAAACATACTTCATGATCGACGCCATCACTATGATGTCACATTGTTCCCATTTTGCTAACATTCTCTCCTCTTGTAGGTTTGGGAATCGAGTCATCCACAAACCCTATTTTGTTCTTCATGACGAGCCCCATCCTCATGGATCTGCTCCATGAGTGATAATTCTTCCCATCTAGCAATGGATCTGCGAGAATCGATCTTTGGACTCTCGTTTAGGTGAAGAAGATAATGATTTCGACGCTCTAAATCGCCAATGCCTCTGATTTGTCTCTCTTCCACCATCGTCGACCTCAATCAAAGAAGACAACAAACAGCAAATGAACAAAAAAAAAGAGCAGAGAAGGTGAGAAATCGGATCAGCTTCTCAACCTCACTCTGATAGCATGTGAAAATTGGATCGGGATCCAATTCGATAAAAAACATAGAAAGCTAGGGTTCTTCAACAAAAGGGGCTAAATAGAAAGGGGCAGCATTTCATTGATATTTTCAATTTTCTGATACATTGCATATATAAGGCGGAAGGCCTTTTATACCTGGCCCCTAAAGTAGAAAAATAATTGTAAAATATTAAACTACTAGACTAATACCAAGTAATATACTAATATTGTCATCATTCTTTATCGACATTTATTCCTTCCCATGTTTGTACGGCGTGGTGGTTGAAGAGAATGGAGAAACATCTCCTAGACAATCAAAAACAATCTCATCCTCATAATTCAATTTAGATGATTTAATTTGCTTGATATTAGCTCTTTGAATCGATATATTACTGATTTCTCTAATGATTTTCTCGAGCTTGACTGCAAGAACCGTCTATTGGCATATATTCAAGGTCGTTTTTTGCTACTACCCTGCTTCTTCATTTCAATATTGCGAATTGATGTGAATTCTTTTTAGAAAATGACAAGTTTTATTTGATTTTGGTGTTAAAGAAAGAATAATATTGCATAACATTTAAATTTTGATTTATGTTTTCTTTAATGTTTAAAAGAAATTTTGTTATCTTCATATGTTGTTGGTTGTATTATATGATGCTAGACTCTTTATAACATTACAACTTTTGTTTAGGAAAAGAATATGTTTGCTTTAAAGATTATTGCTATGGACATATATCTATCTATATATATATATATATATATATATTATGCAAAATTTGAATCGAGGCAGAATATGTGTATGGACTTTATAGCATGAAAGTTAGATTATAGAAGTATGCTTTATGGATTAAAACCCAGAATCCAATCCAGACCAACCCGGAACCCAATCCAGACCAACCCGAACCAAACCATTGGGTTTACTATTCATTTGTTTTGGTTTGTGTTAGCTTTTTCTAGAACCAATTCGGCTTATACTTTGTACAAACCCAACCCACGCTCAGCCCATTGGGCACCTTTAGAATGTTCCCTAAGAGTAAAGACACTTTTGTGCAGGAAGGTAGACACGCAAGCTTGTTGATTCACCACACGCGCATCGTTGTCGTCCATCCGGAAGCTGCGGTCCAGTTGGGCCCGATGGGGTATTAATTTTTGTGTGTAAATTTTCTTTACATTTTTGCTATAAATGAATTCCAAAAATCCTAACTTGGTAAACTTCAGCCTTGCGCCAATTTCAAGCCCGATGCGATAATAGTGGTGGTCGATGCGAATTTGGCGGGACAATTCGTTGCATCGGTTTGGTTCAACTAATGAAACATGCATTCAAATGCCATACATTTGGAGTGTGAGGTTCGACGTCCTAGAGGTATGGACATAGTTCTCTGTGGGATTCATCTTTCTAAATGTCATACTTTATTGTGATGTTTTGAAAATAGGTTTGACAAGGTATCATGAAAAACATATGTAACGCCCCGTTCCCGGACACCGAGTCCTTATCCGGAAATAGCGCTCGGCACAAATATTATCAAATAAATTCAATAATATATGTAAGCTTTACGTCATACATCAGAACTAAAACGACGCGGAAGATAAAACGACTCGGGAAAACAAAAGATCGAACACACGGTTTTCAATGCTGTAAAACTAAATCCAATAAAGAGAACTAAAACATCCAACATCTAATCCAAAAGAACGACAACATTGTTTGAACTTAAATCAACAACATTATTGAAAGAATCAAAACTGAAAGAACTGAGTCTTCAAGAGCTCCATCTCACACGTCTTCGTCAAAGAACTCATCAACAGTACCAACCTGTTCATCTTCATTGGGGAAAGAGAAAGACAAACAAAAAGTAACGGGGTAAGTACATATGTACTTAGTAACGCGTAGAAGATCGTATAACGTCGGTCTCATAAAGAAATAAAAGCAACGCCGTATTTTATTAATTCATTCCGTTATTAACCTTAGCTAACTATCACATTATGTTCATAGCATAACATGAGGTTCCAAAGTTATCTAGCTTAGCTCAAGTTTGTTACATCATGAATAACAAGGGCACTACGCCTAGTAATAGGATGTACTAGGACAACTGGGTGCAACCTACTTAGAGACACGCTCTAGTAGCCCCGGGAATATCTGAGTCCCGATAGTGTGATGACCGGCAGAGTGTACCAGACACTTTATCTAGCCAATCGATTGACCGGCGTGGAGTGCATCTACTTTGTCTGGTCAGAGAACACATCGCGATATTGTACTATGCCTTACCAAGCATTGCATGATGTTTAAGATTATTAATCTAGCACATACGTTTAATTAGATGCTTAACTAGCCACCTAAGTTGATTCACATAAAAGGCTCACCTATCAGTCTACTCCATCTTCTTAAGACCACTAGACTCTAACATAACCTAACACATACACAGACATCGATAAACCCTAGCTTATCGAAGCACAAGGCAAATCCAAAGCTTTCGACGGTCCCACACTTCATCTTTTTAGGGAATCCATATGAAGCCGAAACTAAACGCATCAAAAGCTAATTCAAGGCTTTGTCACATAAGGATAAGCAGTAAAACATGATTATGAAGCCTGAAACCAAGCTGACACGAAAAACAGTGAAAAACAGGTCAAACGCCCGTCTGCCTTCATGCAAACGCCCGTCTGCCTTGAACGAGTGTCCACAAACCCCCAAACGCCCGTTCGTGAAAATCAGCCACATCCTGTATCTAAACTGAACCCTCAAACGCCCGTCCGCCATACCCAAACGCTCGTTTGAGCTGCCTCTACCGCAAACGCCCGTCTGCCCTGTGCAAACGCTCGTTTGCCTGGGATTTACCCAGAAAATCTGCAACCTTCAAAACCCGATTTCTAACCCAAATCCAACCCAAACTCTAATCAAAACAGATTCAAAACCATGAAATTAAGCATACAAATTGCTCTATAACTTTATGACACCTTAATCATATGATAAGAACACCACGTTACCTTAATTTGCGAGCTACTACGTGTTAGGTGTAGTGCCCGAAAGACAATTTGTGTAATTATTTTTAATAATGGATGACAGAATTTATCTCACCTTAGTTACTTGCTTTGTGCTTGTAAAGTAATACACTGCTGCAAACCCTAAGTATATCTGTATGTAACCACTTAACTTTCGGTGTATGGATTACACGTGAGGATTGAGTTAGTGGAGATATGCTTAAATCGTTAGTCCGTGGTGAACTTAATCGAGTTTAGGGTCTCTTGATTAAAACACCAATAATGCGCCCGAACACCTTAGGGTGTGATAGTCTTATCCGGATTGTCGGTAAAGGGTACTTCACGTGGGGCATTTATATATGATGGCATTCATATAGGATCGGACCAATTTAATATGTATTTCTCGGTATAATTCCGTAATCGAGGAATCTTATTAAATCATTAGATGATCATATATGGATCAACCTTAATCCCGAGGTGATCACAGTGTCTTTGCTTGTCCCGGGTAGTGTTTGATGTGTTAGTTACGGTTCACTTAAATATGTGTTCCAAGCCACTTCTCATTGGCACTATCTCCGGATGAGTGAGTAGTTCTGATTTTCACAGACATGGAATCCATTCCTTCCTGCGGGAAGTAGAGAGACAGTTCCCTTATTTGTTAGCCCTAAGAAAATGATCGATGGGCCCAGTTCATGTTAGACTAATTAGCTACTAGTCGATATGTGAACTAATTGATCACTAGGGGTTAATGGTAAATAAGGATAAGATATTCTCGAGTCGGGTTCACGGAGACTTCCCACTCGAATGGACAATCTATGGAGGGTTAATCCAGTATGTAGTGATTATATCAATGGACACTTATTCACTCTATGGGTTGAGTATAAGTATACATCTATAATCGGTAGAGTTCAGTTTCGGGTTTATGGTGGCGTAATCCCGGAATTAATAATTAATGTACTTATTCTGTTCGATGAATAATTAATTATTGGAGCTACTGGTTATAGGTCCATGGTCCCCGATGTGGCTTCTATAATTCGGTATGATATTCTTGTTATTTGGGCCTCAGTGATAATTAATTAGCTGGGCTAATTAATTGATATGCATGGATATTATTTAGTTGGGCTAAATAATATAATACACAGAAAAGACATTTTCTGTGGGCCTGGTGGGCTTAGTGTGGCTCCAATATGTCTTGGATTTTCCAAGAAATTAGTTTTCTTGGATAATGACATATTGTGTAATTAGTTATTTATTTGTTAAATAATTAATTGGATAAATAAAAGAAAATAATTTATTTATTATTTATCTCTTAACTATAAGGATAATTATATTTTCTTAGTATAAGATTATAATTATCTCTTATTTTTATTGGATAATAATATTTAGAATTATCTCTTTTATTTTGTTAAACCGATTGGGTATAGGTTTTCTCTCTTGGATTTTGCCTATAAAAAGAGAGTTCTCCCCGAGCCCTTAGGGTAGTGAAGCCACGAAATTCATAAGAAAAAAAGGCTAAGGAGTTCGATCCTTAGCTCCACCCGGTTGAAGAAAAACTTGGAGTTTTTTCTTGGTGTTGCATATCGAGGAGGTTCGTGTATCAAGAAGGGTGTCCACCAACCGCCGTTTGGAGAACACATCGGAAGATCAAGGCGTCTCTTCCTACTATTGGTAACATGATCTTAACCCCCTTGTAGTAGTTTAAGTCCTTTAATTATGTATTGTGATGTATAAGTCGTGATCCATCCGTTGCGCGTAGATCTAACTCGTTTAGATCTAAGAATCTGCATCCTTCACTACGATCCATGCTACCAAACCCTTGAAAAGGTTAAACCTTTAACTCCAAACCTATACACGATCAATCCAAAGACGATCACTACGATGTTTAAACTCAGAAAAAACGCAACTTAACAACGATGATGAACAAACCCTAATATCAAGAACGATGAGGGAAAACTTACGTTAACGGTTTTAGGGATTGTTGATATCAAAACGATCCTCTTCTCGCGGTGATACTTTCTCTCTTGAGATGTCTGTTGAAAAGAGCAACGGATTAACTTCGAAATTCGAAAGCCTCTTCTCTTCTTTTTTCTCCAAACTTGCGCCTCTCTTCAGATTATTTTACGTAAAACAACAACTAGGTTAATTTAGGATTAGTTTTCCTTTTATAATCCCAATTAAATCTAATTATTCCTTATTAATTAAATCCAATTAATCCTTTTCTTTTCCCTTTTTCTTTTAATCCTTTAAAAACAAAACCAAATATTCAGATTTTTCATGACAAGACAAGGATGCCATTTTTAAAAAATCGGAATATTACAACATACTTTAAAATAATGTAATTCAGGTAACCCATTCAATGAAGAAATGTTCAACCACCTCTATAGACGGCACTAGTAGTATATAAAAATATATATAACTTCAGCTGGAAAAATGCTTAAAACATCGCCAATTGTCTCCTCTAATATACATTCACAATCTAAGCTTTGTCACTTCCGCTGTCTAGAGAATGATTTTATATATTCCGTAACAAATGCTTACCACATAATGTTGTGGCGGTGATTGTTTCAAATTTTTTTTTTTAAATTTAAGGGAGTAAACCTATCACTTCATATATATATATATATTTGTTGAATTATCATCACTCCCAAAGGCTTAAGCTGATGGAAATGTAGATAATTAATATTTTATATACTTCAATATGTCCTTCAAAGTGTGGGCTAGCCTATTATATTTTTAGAGAGACCCAACACTTGTTTTTTATATACTTCAACACGTCATTTCAAGTGTGGGCCGACCTATTTTAGTTTTAGAGAGGCCTAACACTTGTTTTTTTGTTTGTTTGTTTGTTTGGGTGGCTGTGCTTGAAATGAAGTTTGAACCCAGGACCTCTCGTTCTGATATAATGTTGAATTATCATCTCTCCCGAAGTGGATAATTAACACTTTATATACTTCAATATATATATATATATATATATATATATATATATATATATATATATATATATATATACACACACACACACCAAAGAGCGTCCAGGGGATCAACGAAAGGTTTATACGAATACAAACTAAACAAGAATTAGGGATTCAAGCAAATCTATCAATTATAACAATTGTATAATGGACGGTAATTGTAAACAAACAAATGGACAGCAATATAATAAAATATTGGACGGCAAATGTATAAATGTTGAATTGTAAAATAGTTATGAAATTGGTAATGCTTACATGAAATGTTTGAAACGAAGTGGAGATACAAATGTTGGAAGAGGATTGACTCTTCCTTCTTGTTCTACAGAATAATAAAAAATTTGGAACTAGAGTTATGTTAAGACTTTGCAGAAAAATTAATAGATATATATAGTGTTAAGAGAATTGAAGATGACATGACAAGATGATTAGGTGTATGTGAGATAATGTGATATGTGTCATGTTAGTGAGTAGAGAATATTTACTAGATTGTGTAGTACAAGTCTGTTATATTTTGTCATGTATTTAGTGTATTAATGCTCCCAGATGTAAGCCTTGAAGGCAAGAAATGATACACTATTCATTGTACAAAAAACTTACTTGGTATCAAAGCCTATGGAGCGTCGCATGGCTACACCGCCCATTTCCACGCCACCACCACTGGTGGCCAACACTCAGACGGTAGCAGCCCCGTCAAACACTAACATTCAACCAGCCGGTCCATCACAAATTCGATCCGAAATCATCTCAACCCCAACATCGGCTTATACTTTCCGACCTCAGATGCTAAATGTTGGTCCAGAGAAAGATAAAACTATAGTCGGGGGGGAAGGGGGGGGTGAATGACTATAGTGGGTTTCAAAAACTTTTCTTATATTTAAAAGCTTTTGGAAAACGGATAAATCCCTTCCTTAAATGTTGGTTCAAAGTAGATTATGCAGTCACATATATAGTATGCAATGAAATAAAGTGCTGAAAAGTAAATTGCGGAAAGTAAATAGACACAAATGTTTATAGTGGTTCAGGGTGGTGTAATCCCTTAATCCACTCTTCTCCTGTGATGATTGGAGGAATTCACTATTGTTTTCACAAATACAACAGTTGGATTGTCCTTGGCTACACAAGCTTCACAATCTTCCAAACTATCACTCCCTGGCTACAAAAGCTTCAGTGACTCAGTCTCTATCACTGCTCCTTGAGAACAAATCTTTCAGCAGCTATCACAAAGATTGCAACTCCTTCTCAGATTCCTCTGATTCAATTGATTGAGTTGATGTGAATTGGATTCACAAACTTGTTATCAATCTCAGTGCTTGATGTGGAATTTGAGCTCTATTTTCTGAGTTGATCTTTGGATGTTTCCTTTAAGTACAGATAGAAGATTTTTCAAATTGACAGAGTTTCTGCTTGTTTCTTATTAGATTCAATCATTTTTGTTCTTGTCTGTCAATGCCTTCTAATCCTTGATTTGAATTTCCGTCCGGTGGCTATTGAATGTGGAGAATAATCTTTGATTTAATTCATGATTCCACCTTAATTATATTCTCCTTGATTTCAATGATCGGATTTTTCTTCAAACGTTTATCAGAAAATCCATCCTTGATTGATCCTCAATTGATTGTGCATTTAATGCTTGATCTTCATCATTTGAAATCTGAACCAATAAAGTTTACTGGGCCGTTCCCTGAACGGTTAAGTGATCCTTCTAACTTTACTTTTAGATCTTCCTTCACTACTTTGTCTTTACTCAGCCGATAGTCAGTTCACTCTGCCGGTTTACTGCTTTGTTATTTTCTTTGATCTTTCAGGTACTTCTTGTACTTCACTGATCCTTGATTTGGGTGAGATCAGTGTACACCATATTTGACAATGTATTTCATAATTAACTTAGACTTATCCAAGGTCATCACATATTTCCTTGGTTATAACTCAGACCATAATGTCTTCATGCTTCTCTCTTGGTACTTGGTCGGCTTCACTCTGCCATTTACATTTTTTACTTAGCCATCCTACCAACTAGTACAATACTTGTCTGACTCAATTTATACAACGTGTCAGACTTTAAGAAAAGACTTATACAGAGATTTCTAACTTATTTCAGGCTTGCTATAACAGCTAGTATGACCATCATCAAAACATATTAAAATGTTCCTAACAATTTCCCCCTTTTTTATGATGCCAAAACCCTCATAAGCCTGAACATAAGTATGCAGAGTTTCAACATAAAACCAGAATATAACTCAAAAAATTTATTCATCCATGCAGGGCTAAAAAGAAAAGTAAGTTCAAGCCAGATTTAGAATGCTACATCTATAATTTACTTAAGTCTGCTTTACACCTCTTGAACTTTGTAGTTTGAACCGCCTCCATGTCTTTCCAGTTTATCTCTGGGAATTTCCATTTCCAGTATGCCATAGCAGTGTACTCAGAGACACCAAGGAATACTCTATTGTTGATGAGTCTGTGAAAGTCAGGCACAGTCTCATTTGCCTTGGGTTCTCCAAAGTATTTCTCAAATCTATCCCTTGCTTCAGCAATGTGTGAATCAGCAAACTTGAGATTCTTGAACAGACCCCGTTGTTCCTGACGGTTCATTCTCCCCATTGGACTGAAGAAATTTTCCATGTTGTCAAAATCTTCCTGTGTTCTCTAGATAAATCTTCTGGTCCTGTTGCAGGAAGGGCTATGGCTTGACTTGGTCTGCTGGTTGAGCCAGATCCAGTATTTTGTTTGAGAGATGCATACTCTCTTTTAACGTCATTGTAAATCTTAGCCATATCCGTTCTCATTCTCTCATCCTGATAGCTTAGCCAGTCTGCCCATGCTTCATCTTGAGTTTGATTTGGATACAGACCATCTTGGACTCTGAAGAACTCTCTTACATTGTCTAGTACTTTAGCAACATATTCTTCCCTATTTTTGTGAGTAGTAAATGTTCTTTTCTCACCAAAGATATCCGTGTCTTTTTTACCTCTCTCTTGGTGTTACCTCTACTGAATCTGTGTTGGCTTGCTGATCCTCTTTGCTGACTAGATCTTGGTCTTTGATGTCTTCCTGATCTATCTCTATCAGCATCTCTTCTCTGGATAGAATGAGGAAATCCTATGCAAGGTTCATTTGAGGCTTTTTCCCTTTCCTCTCAGAGCCTTCTTTAGTTTGTTCTTGACTTTATTTTGGATTCTCGAGTTCTCGTCCCTTGCTCTTAGCTGTTCCTCAGTAAAATTTGGGGCTCTTACTGTGGATCCTTCAGCTTCAAGCTTATCATTTCTTTCCCCCTTCTTGGAAGCATCATCCCTTTGTTGTAGTAGGATGCTATTGATGGCTTCAGCTGTACCAATCAGAGTATCCAGTTTGGATTCAATAGATGTGAATCTTTTGTCATGATGAGTCAGCTTCTCGGTTACACTTCGAAATCTGGTGCCAAAGGCCAATGCCATTGACTCATTTTCCTAAGAGACGTGTTGTCTGAGTCCTGCAAGATTGTTGGTGATATTTATGTTTAACTGTCTCATCAGGTCATCCTGTCTTTGCACAACAATGTTTTGTGCATGAATGTACTCAGCAATGGCCAAAAATCTTTTCCCTTTGGAGTGCCTCTCATCTTTAAATGCCATAGTCACAGATCTGAGATACATTTCTTGTTGGTCCAGTTCCTCAGCCAACAGATCTGCTGCCTTTTCAAAGGCCTCATTTGATATGCCAGTAGTCAGTTGAGCAAATTTGTGGCGGATATCAGCTGATTCTGGTTTAGTTTACTGTCCTATGTCTTGGTCTTGCACAGTTGGAAGTACCTCAACTGATTCTTGGTGTTGTGCTGTCGGTTGAGTAACATCTACACCAGCCTCTACTTCTTCTAGTACTTGGCTAGATGTTATTTCTGGAGTAACATGATCTCTTGTTCCTCCTTGCTCAGTGCCGGAAATTGTCTTGACTGGAGTGCCAGCAGCTGAGCCAGTGTCTAACATTTTTGTTGGTTCAGCTGCAGTGTCAACTGAAAGTTGTGGAGCATGTGAAGGTTGTATAGCCGGCTCAATTTTTTTGTCGGCTTCCATAGTCTGCTGATCATTTTGTGGTGCTGATGAAGGTGCCTTTGCTGGTGGGGTATTCTGTGCTGATCCTTGTGGCTGTAAGAATGAACTTAAGAGAATGTTGTCATCAATTGCATTAGCTGTTTGTTCAAACTCCTTGTCTTGTCCATCATTACCATGGGGATCATTACCACTATCATCATCATAATCATCACCATCATCATTATCATGGTCATCTCCATCATCCTCTGAGGCACCACTGTCTTTATCAGAGATCTGAGGCAGTTTTGCTTTTGCCACATCAACCATGTCCCAGATTGGGGATTCATCAAGTACACCAACCAGGGTTGTGATCCCCAGAAAATCAAAGAACCAAGCTTTTTCGGCAAGGATGTGTTCTGAATCTTGAAGCTGAATTCTGGAGTCACCTTCTTTCCATTCAAGTTATGCAGCAATTCTATCATCAATATCACTAGCAGATATCTGTGTTGGTTCTTCTGGAGTCTCCTCATCATCTCCATTGTCTTCTTCAATTTCCTCATTTTCAAGTTTGTCATCCTCACTACTACTTTCTTACTCTTGTTGTTCTACCCCTTCTTCTTCTTCTTCATCTATTAATTTTCCAAAATCCTCTCTGTCCAGATTTCTTTGAACTTTTTGTTTCTTTCTTTGTCCAGATGTGTTTCTGCTAGGTTGCTATCTCTTCCCTCCCCCTGCTTTCTTTGGCTGTTTGACATAGGTAAACATGAATTTGGATTCATGCAATTTATGGAGTTTGATTACCGGTACTTTCAGACATTGCATGAGATAGTGGAGTTGAATTCCATAGGACTCCTTGATCCAGAAGATCCCCTTTTTCATCTTCCTTTTGGCAAGTCCCTTTTCACAGCATTTACCTCACATTGGATCTGTTCTTTGAGTCTTTGGAAGAAGTAATTTTCCCATTTGAACTCCAGATGGTTGTAGATGATTCCTATAAGACGCATTCGAACCTCTATCATGGCATTGTTTTCCCCTAGCTTGCCTTCAATTGTCTTACCAATTAGAGCACTAAATTCATTGAAGGGTTTCTTCAAAGCAGATCTAATACAGTTAAATTTCTTAGAACCTGGGTTTGCCATTTTGGCGATTGTTACCCAGAAGTCATCCAAGTTTTGTGGTACCAAGGCTGCTTTTGTTTGACCTTTATTTGAGAGTTTGAGGTGTTTGCAAATTACCTTTGATGTAATGACCACTTCTGTACCGTTGACAGATGCAACGATCTTGTCTTCACCCATTTCATCACCTTCTTCAGCAAGAAGCCCAGAAATGAACTTAGCAGTTTTCCAGAAGGAGATAAGGTTTTCATAACAAACATCTTTGATAGGGGGATTTAGGAAGGTCAGCAATCCTAGATTTTTGCATCCATCTGCCAATCTTTTTGCTACTTCGTCATTTCCGCATAGCTTTAAGTACTGTTCTTCTTGAAAGAACGATCCAGTGGTAATCGATTTCTCATACTTTTTCCAGTTTGAGTGGTTGAAGAGGATGAAGCCATTGTTTGAATAAGATTGAGATTTGGAGAAGCTTCGATTTTTCAGAGAGAAATAGGGTTTATGAAATGCAAGAGAGTGTAAAAAATTCTGAAAAATCTCTAAGTGTGGTTTATATAGGATGATTTGAGGTAGTGTAAACGTGGTTGAATATTGAAGGATTTTGTGACATAATGGTGTGATTTTATGTATATAAATCACGGTATTTGAGTTGAGTGGGGGAGTGGATTGAGGTAAGTAATGATAAATCCCGGGAATCGAGGAGTTTGTAATTCAAAAATAATATAGTTACCACCATGATTATAAATTGATCTTCACGTGTGTAATCTTCCACTGAATAATCCTCCATAACTCCCTTGATTTTCCACGTGTATAAATCTGATTTAGTTTGCTGTTGACTGTAATATATATTTCGGTGGAGTGACTTGGCTGGTGTAGTGACTTCTTCACTGAGCTGCTGTATTTAAAACTATTCCTATCAACCAGGTAAGTGAACTCCGCTGATTACCGGTGCTTTACCTGCCAAGTGAGCACACCCAAAATGGCAAAGGTTCAGTCAGCTGGTGGAGTCACTTGGCTGATTACTCCAGTTAGCTGCTCCTTGTGACTTGATCAAATTTCATTATTCCTAACTCAGTTCTCAACTTTGTAAAATCTTTGTTGAAGTGCACATTGTAGCCTTTGTCACAGAATTGACTGATGCTTAACAGATTGAAATTCAGTCCTTTAACATAAGCTACATTTTGAATTTTCAAACTGTTTTTGAGCATTATGTCTTCCCCCTTATTTTGCCTTGGTTTTCTTTGCCTCCAAAAGTGATTTTAGGTACATCAAAAGCTTTAAAGTCAGTCAGCCATCCTTTCTTTCATGTCATATGTCTAGAACATCCACTGTCTATGTACCAGACATCCTACAAAACAAATTAACCAAGTTTAGGTACCCAACACTGTTTGGGTCCATACTTGTTAGCAGTCATGCCTCCTACTCCAAGTGTGTATCCAAAGATTCTTCTTTTTGGATAATTGAAGTCATCAACTTTATCTGTATAAGGCATGGCAGAATATCTTCTAATATTTCTACTAAAGGTATTCTGATACTTTTCTCTACTTTTTGGTGCATTTGCATCCTTTCTCACTCTCCAATATGCAGGAGAAAACTTATTTTCATATAGCTTCTTGTATCCAGGTACATGTGATAGCTAAATACTTAACCGCTAACTTTCACCGACAGAGTATCGGGTCAACGGGAGTATATTGTTCACAAGGTCGAATCCACAGGGAGTAATTTCTAAGTACCAAAGCTGACATAGAACTTAGTTCAGGTCAAAATAATGGTGGATGATATTATACTAATGCAAAAATAAAGATGAAACTACGGGTTCTACTTATAAGTATTAAAAGGTATAGCCGAACTATGATCCCACGAGCTACTTTTACCCCTAAGGAAGGACTTAACAGGGAGCGTGTCTTAACCGACCTACCTATCCAATGTAGTTTAACGACATCCATGGGTGCCAACTCCTAATTCTAGCGATTAGACTGAACAACTCGCTCTAACCACCCTATGTGAAGCTAACCGACTCTCCCTTTAGAAAACCGATTATCTTAACATGATTATGCTCTAGAGCTGCTCGAACAATGATGACAAACCTCTGTATTGGAAACATACCTAACAACTAGGCCAAATCTACGCAACGATCCTAAAACCCCTTATCCCACATCTCACTGCAAAATGCATCTATAAGTTCAATGTGTGTGACAGTGAACTAGGTGATCAATCTAATTCAAAGATGTTAGAATAAGTTTTAGGATGTGGATTATTCGTTTAAACATTAATTACGCACTACACAACTCCCAATCTCTTCCCCCTTAGGGTTTTCGCTCGCTTTCACATAATTTGACTACACATGCAATTAGCTACTCATGATTATGCTATTAAACGAAATAAGAAATGAAATCATGCTAGAAATAATAAAAGACAAAGTATTCATTACCATATAACTGCTGAAAATCTGATCCAGAAAAGTATGAACAAATAATCCACCAAAAGTAGAATCTTTAGAACTTGAAACGTAAATCTAAGCTATAAAAAGTGTTTAGAATCAAAGGATGTTATCTAGGGGATCAATGGATTGAAGGGTGATCAAATTATACTAAAATCGCACCAAAATCGCCTAAGAAGAGTCTAAAGTTGGCCAAGAATAATCAGGGGCTGAATGAGCTGCGTATTTATAGTGTATGGTAAAAATCTGCTTTTGTCGGTCTCAAACGCCAGTTTGCATCTTTGCAAACGCTAGTTTGCCTGGAAATCTTGATGATATTAGGGTTTCGTCTTCAGCGAACTAGCATTTGCCTTGCCTTGAACGCCAGTTCATGGATCGTGCCTTGAGGGCAAACGCCCGTCTGTGTATTCTGGACGCCCGTTTGTCTTGTATGAGCTTTCTTGAGTCGGGCTGAACCCATCCAAACGCTAGTTTGGGGGTAGTTTGGACGCTCGATTGTCTAAAACTCTAACTTTCAGTATTTTATGCCAACTCTGTGAACGCCAGCTTGAATTGGCCAAACGCCAGTTTGAGGTAGGCTTGAGTTAAACGCCAGTTTGAGGTAGGGCAAACGCCAGTTTGCCTTGATTTCACTCCAAACTTGACTTTTCCTCACTTTCATGCTACTTCCGTGCCACGAACACGTTTCTCATTCCAAAACATCACCTTCCGGGTTCTCAAGTCACCTAAGTCCTGCAATAACATGTACGAACAAACACCACGCGTAATTCCGCAAGACAAAAGTGCTCGGAAAAGAGTCAAATATCACTAAAAAGATGGAGTTTACTATCGATGTGACAGTTTAACTCCCCGCGGGTATAAATCTTGATATTACTCTTAATTATGTCTAGAACTACCCAAAACATACCAATAAAGTGATAAACGGGGGTTAAACTGCACACCAAAGTACAGTAAAGTTGACTCTTATCAACCACCCCACACTTAGCATTCGCTCGTCCTCGAGTAAATTAGGTGCTTTAAAACAGACCAAGGGATCAACTTTACGAAACATGCATAGCACTCACGACATTAAGGTAAACGTAAAGCATACACTTAACGTGAGCCACTTGACTCTATCTTACCATGAAAACGAAGTGTGTGTGTGTGATATAAACCGAGGGCTACACTCAAAATGATTACCGGCTTTGAATACCGGCCAAATGACTACACACAACTCATACCGGGCTAGAATCTCCACTAATCGAGGCAACCGAGGCTAAATATGGTCAAGTAGGACTTGAAGGATTATCATGTTAAGCTCAGGACGGGGTTAATCGAAAGGAAATTTGGGACTGGAGAAACAGAAAACACGAGTGAACCTAATCATCTCATTTACTTTCTATTTGAAAACATACCAAACCAAACTCCTTCGATCCTTCTATATTCATTGATAAACATTCCGACCTCAACATCATATTTTTATTCACTTGAAACACTCCTTCTTTGACTTCAAACTTTATTCAACTTTCTCTTTTCATTCAATTTTTCTTTTCAATTTCAAATTTTTTCTCTTTTCATCTCTTCTCCTTTTTTTTTTCTTTTTTTTCTTTTTTTTTTCTTGAACCACAAGCCTCACATTAGATTTCTCGAGCTCCTCCCCTTCGTTATACTAGCTTGTACTAACCAACTCCTCTCGGAACACGCACCACTCCCACCCCACACTTGATTCAGAAAGTGTGTCTAAAGTAACAATTAAGTCCACTCGTAGGGTGATCAAAGGAAACGTGACCAATAAAATAGCTCAGGGTTAGGGTAATACATGCTAAGTAACCAAAACGGCTTATTTCGGACGATGGTCAGACCGTCCTATCAAGGCTTAGAGGGGGTACGAGGGTAAAATGTTGGGATTTTGGCTTATTTGGCTCTGGTTAGGTCAAAGAAGCGCCATGACTCTCATCCCGTATCCGGCCTAGGTAAACCTTTCTATTTCGCCTCGAAACTAGTGGTGTATGTATAGCAACCAAACTAAGTTTAACCAAGGTCTACGTGCACTAAAGGGTCGTATCATGATAAAGTAAAGTCGCCCTGCACACATTACTCGACTACCAAGACATTTACCAACTCCATCGTGAGAAACAAGCATATAGCGCGGTGTCAAACCGTGAAAAGTTTAAAAATTTTAAGCCATGGATTGACTCGAAACCGAACATTAACTAAGCATATCACAATTACTGGCACATTTATCAATCGAAACAATATAAAGCTAAGTCGTATCCACCCCCCACTTCGAATGAAGCACTGTCCTCAGTGTGTGAATGAGACAGAAAAGAAAGACATAGCTTTTAAACCCGGCAGAAAGGCGCTATCGAATCCCGTAACAGCCTCATGTAAGCGCCACCCAAACCCCTATCAAGACAGAAACAATGCAAAACATGCACGGAACATGGTCCTCATGCCAAGATATCGAATAGGGATAAGGGGGTATAACAGTATTAAGGCCCTGTCACGTCAGAAAAATAGATATGCAATGTATAACGCACAAACTGGATTGCTATAGATGGAAAAATAACCCTTACGGGTAAAGTATAGAACATCTAAGCATAATAGGAAGGCCACAGAGGCACATAATAGAAAACAACATCCATAGTGCGTACAAATAAAAGCCATGACACGAATGAAAGTAGTAGCATGCCTTAAGGCTTACAAAACCCATCAAAATGAAATAGTAGCACCTCAAAACCAACAGTAGCATCAAAAGTAGGACGAATGTATCAAATAAGCTAGACAGCTCCTAACCAACCCGGACACCGGGCACAGACTACAAAGGGAACAACATAAAAATAATAAAAATCAAGTCTGTCCGGGTGCATCATCATCACCGGCAGGAACAGCACCATCATCAGTAGTTGCAGCAGTAGGTGGAGCATCAGTGGTAGATCCAGCCTCAGTCTCCTCAGTCCCCTCATCGGACGAAGACGCATCCTCTGCCATAATGATGGCCTGCTCAATATCGTCCGAAAAATGGTAATCCATGGTACTCGGGGCGAATGTTGTCAGATCCTTCGGAAGTCGACCCTCACTCATTAGTAGGAGGAGAGTCAGAATATTGTCCTGTGTTTGCTTCTGATCCTCCATCCAATTCCGGAAACTATTTGCCATACTCAACCTCATCCTAACCGAGGGAGAAAAAAACAGAACTTGCGGTGCCTGACTAGGGCCAGCAGATGAACTAGGTTGCCCCGATGCCATACGAGCTAACTGAGCCGGAGTCTTACCCTTTTCTCTTTGCAGCACGCAGGGATTCTTGGGCTTGTGATCCTCCGTGTACTCCGGTACCTTGGCATCCCGACATAAACTGGAGATAAGATGGGGCATATCAAACTGTGGGTGTAAACTTTCTGATTGGTGGCGAACTCATCATAAAGTGCTTGGCCCACGTCCACATTGAGCTTAAAGTTGAGGGTATACAACATCCCAAGATCGGCAATGTGGAAATAAGTCAAGTTGTTCTTAGGTAGAAGCCGGTTTTCGATGAACCGGCATTGCACTTTCCAATCCTCACCCCAAGACGAGGTGACCAACTGTTTCCTTACACCACCATCCCCAACTTTCCACGGAACATCCAGGCACACCAACAACTGGAGATCTTCCAACGGGTCCCCACCCGCATATTTCCTCGCTTTAATATCCTCCTTATAATCCAAACCCTCAAATGGAGCCAAACCGTACTTCTCATTGATCGCCTTAGCACTAAACGGGACCTTCACCCCCCGAACCTTTACCATCCCCGTCTCTAAGCTCGCCTCATAAAAATTGGCGTAAAATTCACGCACCAAAGTGGCATTCACCTTCAACTCCGGGGTTGTCATCAATGCTCCCCACTTCTTATCAGTCAAGTTCTTCACAAAATGCTTGTCAACATTATAATCATGGAAGGCTCTCTCTATAAGCATCGTGCGGGTCGAATAGTGCTTGTTGTACACATCCAATGCCTTAGGAGTGACAAATCTCCTATCAAACGGGATCGGGGGTCCTACACTTTCCCTTCTCTGAGGCCTAACATTCTCTACCACCGGCTCACCCCCTTCAACTCTAATCTCAGGTTAACCCCTAGGTTCCCTCACTGCTTGCTCAACCCTAGGCCCCAGATTAACTGTCTTCTAACATACCATAGGCCCGTCTTCTGTATCAGACTCGGATTCATCCTTCAAAGAAGTCCTAGCCTGAGACTGAGTCGCCCTAGGGGGGTTTTGTCTCTCTCTAATCTGGATCCCCCGGTTGGGATTTACCGGCCTAGGGTCTACCACTTTCATTTTCTTACGGGTATCCCTAGCTATCTCCTTGCCGTAACGTTTTTGCCCTAAGACCCCCTTTTTACCACCAGTACGCCCTATGATATCTCAAACTAACAACCAAAACCAACCCAAAGAACAAACAAAGCAGACCACAACCCGATTATCGTCCAAACGGGATTTCCCCACAAACACCAACCAAAACCAACCCACAATCATAATGCTGACGTCCAAAACCCATCAACACCACCCACACATTGTCACCACATCAAAAAAAACAAAGAAAATAAGCCTAATCAATGACAGTTCGTATAAGGTTAGAGTCGAAAATTGAACCACAAAAAACGTGAATTAAAGCATGAAAATCTTAGTGATTCTTACCAAGATTGATGCTGGGATGACGATGGAGTTGACTAAACGTCCAGAAGATGCACAAACTGACCAAAAATTGGATTTTTTTAACTTTTCAGAACGCCCTAGATAGGGTCTCGAATCCTGCCAAAACTGTGTTTTTTATGCATTTGGGTTATGGAAATGAAAAGAGGTGATCAATAGGTGTTTGAGGACCTTGAAATCGGTCCGATCGGGTTAAAAATGAAGAAAATAGGTGAAAAGGGCGCGAGGAGTCGGTTTTTATCAAAAAAAAATTCAGATTTGAATAATGAAGAGCAGGCTGGAGGTATTTATAGAAGGAGAAGAAAATGAGCGTTTGCCCCTGGTGAACGGGCATTTACCTGGAATACGATGAATAGGACGAGCGTTTGAGACATGCCAAATGCTCATTTGGCTTATTCAGAATCACGTACAGAGAGTAGCGATTTCAGACGAACGTGCGTTTGCCTAGGGTAAACGCCCGTTTGGGGGCCTGACTTGGATGGACGTGCGTTTGCAGAGGGCAAACGCCCGTTTGGGGTTAGATTTATGCCAAACTCATAATTTTGATCCCTATTTGATTCTACCCTTCGTTCTAACACTTTTATTATCAGAAAATGGAAAAACTCAGAAAATGGTGGGTTGCCTCCCACCAGGCGCCTTTGTTTTACGTCGTTGGCTCGACAAATGACTTATACTGTATCGGTTTTTTCAAAGTTATACTATCGGCACGCACGAGGAAACGAGGATAGAGAGATGGGATGGTGGGTTGATAAAATCAGAATTGCCAAGATTTTAAGTCAATGACGAGACTCAAAAAAGATCGATCAAGGTTCGGGATCAATTAAATGCACAATTTCGAGAGCCTCATCGAAGGGTAACTTCTCATATTTCTTCAGACGAAGTCCGTTTGTGATAAACGTCCCATGCTTTGGATGAGTTACCTCGATTGCTCCCGAGTCGAAAACACTCAACACCTTATACGGTCCCAACCACCTCGGCTTAAGTTTGCCCTGAAATAAATGAAGGCGAGTGTTATAGAGAAGAACCTCATCACCTATGTTGAAAACACGAGGTTTAATCAACTTGTCGTGAAGCATCTTGGTCTTCTCCTTATAATTCGCCGAACAATCATAAGCTTGCAGGCGAAACTCATCTAACTCGTTCAACTGGGCCATCCTTCTTTCACCGATTAAGGTGTCATCCATATTCAGATTTTTAATTGCCCAATAGGCCTTATGTTCTACCTCTACGGGAAGATGGCAAGCCTTTCCAAAAACAATCTTGTAGGGTGACATACCTATGGGTGTCTTGAATGCAGTTTGGTGTGCCCAAAACGCATCATCTAACTTCTTTGACCAATCCTTAAGGTTCGAATTTACGGTCTTCTCCAGGATTCTCTTAATCCCTCGATTGGTTACCTCTACTTGTCCATTAGTCTGGGGGTGATAGGCGGTGCCTAACTTGTGAGTCACCCCATAGTTCATTAACAGCTTATCAAACTCTCTGTTCGCAAAGTGACGCCATTGTCACTGATTATCGCTCGAGGTACTCCAAATCGGGACATAATATGTTTTTTAAGAAACCTAATGACCACATGTTTGTCATTAGTAGGCGAAGCAATTGCCTCAACCCACTTTGAAACGTAATCACAGGCAACAAGAATGTATTTATTCCCGAAAGAAGACGGATATGGTCCCATGAAGTCTAATCCCCATATATCAAAAACTTCACAAACTATTATCGGCTTCTAGGGCATCTCATTCCTCTTTGAGATCCGTCTTGAGCGTTGACAGGCATCACACGTCTTTACCTACGCATGTGCATCTTTGAAGATAGTGGACCAATAGAACCCACTTTGTAACACCTTCAACGCCATTCTCTCACCGGAGAAGTGGCCACCGGCCTCTTTATTATGGCGAACGAGAGAATACTCACTATCTCACCGTTTATCATCAACACATCTCCTCGTGATCCCATCCGCACATAACCTAAAAAGTAAGGATCCTCCCACACATAACAGTTCACCTCACTATAGAATTTCTTCTTTTGGTTCTCATCAAACTCGGGATCTACTGAACCCACACTCATGATAGTTGACAAACGGTGCATACCACGGGTTCCCTTTCTTCCCTCTTTGCATAAAATTCCCTCGCTTAACCGGGAGCATCGTATCCACTACGAACAACTGCTCATCCCGAAAGCGGTCATCTATCTCCACCTTTGTAAAGCATCTTTCCTCACCCGGCTCCATCCTACTTAAGTGGTCAGCTACCACGTTCTAACACCCCTTCCTATTCTTAATTTCTACGTCGAATTCTTGAAGGAGCAAGATCCACCTCAACAAGCACGGTTTTGCATCCTTCTTAGCAAATAGGTATTTTGCAACGCAGCATGGTCTGTATGAACTATGACTTTCGATCCAACTAAGTACGACCGGAACTTATCGAAAGCAAAAACGACGGCTAGAAGTTCCTTCTCCGTGGTAGCGTACTTTTGTTGAGCCGGGTTCAAGGTATGACTCGCATAGTAGATAGGTCGAAATAGCTTATCGACCTTCTGACCTAGGACAGCTCCTACAGCATAATCACTCGCATCGTACAAGACTTTAAACTCCTTGGACCAATCAGGTTCCACTAAGATAGGAGCTGAAGTAAGAAGTTTCTTAAGAGTTCTAAAAGCATCTAGACATGCCGCATCAAAAACACCGGGGGCACCCTTCATCAACTGAAGGGTGAGAGGTCTAGCAATTTGGGAAAACCCTGGAATGAACCTACGATAAAAACCTGCATGACCCAAAAATGATCTCAGGGTCTTCAGATTTGTGGGCATAGGCTGCTTATCTATTGCCTCTATCTTAGCTCTATCGACCTCTATTCCCGTCCTCGACACTTTGTGGCCTAACACAATTCCCTCAGTGACCATGAAATGACACTTCTCCCAATTTAAAACTAGGTTTGTCTCTTTACAACGCTCAAGCACCTTATCAATATTAGACAAACACTCATCAAAATTGTCGCCAAAAACGCTAAAGTCATCCATAAAGACTTCCATAAATCGTTCTGCCATATCAGCAAAAATGGCGACCATGCATCGCTGGAATGTCGCGGGTGTATTACACAGCCCGAACGGCATTCTTTTGAATGCGAAGGTGCCATAAGGACACGTGAAGGTGGTCGTATCTTGGTCATGTATATCTATGTGAATCTGATAGTAACCACTAAAACCATCTATAAAGCAATAAAACACATGACCACTTAGACGCTCTAGCATTTGATCAATAAAGGGGAGGGGAAAAAGATCTTTTTTGGTTTTATCATTTAGCATGCAAAAGTCAATACACACCCTATGGCCAGTAACTAAACGAGTAGGAATGGGTTCACCTTTATCATTCAGCTCAACAGTGATGTCTCCTTTCTTGGGCACAACTTGCGTGGGACTCACCCACTCACTATCGGATATCGCGTAGATTATCCCCAGCTCCAGCATCTTCACCACGTCTTTCCTCACCACTTCTTGCAAATATGGGTTCAAATTGTCTCGAAATTGCCTCGACCGGCTTTGCACCCTCTTCAAAGATGATTTTGTGCTTGCAGATGTCAGCACTAATCCCCTTAATGTCAACCATCTTCCATCCGAAGGTCTTTTTGTGTTTCTTTAGAACATGAATCAACTTAGCTTCCTAAAAAAAGTTAGTGCAGACGAAATAATAAGAGGAAGTAATTTATCAGGTTCTAAAAATGCGTATTTTAAATGATCAGGAAGTGGCTTCAGCTCAAGATCAGTCGGTGGTTCCTCGATTGACGGCTTTGGTAGCTTGCCAGTCAAACCGAGCTCTAGCTTCTTGTTCCATTCCGCATAGACATAAAGATTTGCCTCCAAATGGTATACCTGGATCCTCATTCTCGGATCATCGTCTTCCGCTGTGCTTGACTTTATCAAGCATTCTTCCATCGGTTCTTGGTATCCCTACAGGTTAGTGTGCTCCAAAATACAAGGATATATAGCATCAACAGAAAAACAATCACTCTTTTCATCCTCAGGATGCTTCATTGCATTATAAACATTAATGGCCACACTCTCTTTCCCAACTCGTAGTATTATCTCCCCCTCTTAACGTCTATCAAGGTCACTCATGTATTCAAGAAAGGCCGACCTAACAAAAGCGGGGTTTTGGCATCCATATCCATATCTAAGACTATGAAATCAATGGTGAATACAAACTTGTCAACCTGCACTAACACATCTTCAGCTACCCCCATGGGTTTCCTAACAGACCTATATGCCATCTGTAGGGTCATTCCTGTCGGTTCTAACTTACCCAATCCCAACTTCTCATAAATCCCTCTCGGCATCAGGTTCACAGAAGGCCCTAGATCACACAACACATTTTTGAATACTGTCTCTCCAATGGTAATTGGGATGGTAAAGCTACCTCTATCCTGCATCTTAGGGGGTATCCTATTCTCAAAGATTGCAGAACATTCCCACTCAAATGCACCATCTGTTGCATCCTCTCTTTATTCGACAACATTCCTTTCAAAAATTTAAAATATGGGGGAATGCTCAAAATTTCCTCTAATAGGGGAATGTTCACCTCTACCTTCCTCAGAAGATTCAGCAATTTCGCCTGACCCTGGGTCAGTATGTCCTTTCTGGGTCCCTTAGGAGGGTAGGGTAAAGTAGTAACATCAAAGTCAGGGGGAGGAGGAGGAATTCTATTTTTCTTACCTTTTTCTTTAGGTGGTGAGGGCTCTTCTTCTTTGATGTCCAAGACCACATAGTCTTTCTTCGGTGCTGCCCCTTCCAACGCTTTCTTATTTGCCTCTGCCAATGCCTTTTTTGTGGCTTCTAGCTCTTTTCTCATAGCAGCCATTTCTTTCTCGACACCGCCACTTTCTAAATCTTCAGTCTCGACTTCACCATACATGGCCCCTTCACGGTCAACTATCTTCTCTTTTTCGGCTTTCTCGGTTTCTGCTTTCTCTGCCCACAGCTCTTTCTTCTTATCACTCAGCCCAACCTCTTTGACACTTCGTGTGAACATAGCATTCACACCCCTCGGGTTTCTCTCAGTATTACTCGGGAGCCCACCACTCAGATTGGTTTTTAGAGTGTCAGTTATTTGCCCTACTTGGGTCTCCAAGTTCCAAATGGCAGAATGGGTGGCCACTTTTTTCTCTACAGCATTTTTGTTCAACTCAGATACAGTCCTATCCAGTCTTTCCAGGAGTATCTCAGCGGGCGTCTTCTGAACACCAGAATTATTTGATGGCTGATTGTTTTAGTGGAGAAGAGCATTCGGGTGTTGATAGGTGCCAGAATTGTTATTTCTAGGCGGCTGACTTGCTTGCTGATTCTGATTGGAATTATGATTGTTTTGCTGGCCTTGATTTTGATTCCATCCTTGATTCTGACCCTAATTCTGCCCTTGCTGTTGCTGTTGGCCTTGTGACTGAGATTGCTGATTTTGATTATTCTGATAGTTGCCTTGGTTTTGATTCTGGTAAGAACTTTGATTCTGGGGATTCTGGTTCCAAGGTCGGTTGTATGAGCTTTGGTTTTGCCTAAAACCTTGGTTCTGATTATTGTTACAATTCCAGTTTTGATTCTGCCCCTGATTCCAACCTTGACCTGGTTGACTCTAATTCCACTGTCATTGATTCCCTTGTCCAACATAGCTCACATCGTATTGCTATGAATCATCACCCATACCATAATCCATTGGCGGCCCTTGCTGATTCTCAAAATTCTGATACTGCTGTTGTTGACCAAACTCTTGTTGATGCATATTCATCTGCCCTATCGCATACACATTCATCTTCTGTTGATCATTCTGATTCCCAAACTGTTGTTGTGCTGGAGTAGGTATCAACTGTTATGGGAACATGAACTTTTTCGATGATGTACACTCCAATGCTGAGTGTCCACCCCCACAAATTTGGCATTGCTCTGCCTTCTTTTTAGCCAACTCCATTTGGTCCATTTTCAGTACCATTTCTTGCATTATGTCATGCATGGTTGTCTCTCTATCAAGCTCTTCTTTCAGAGACTTTACACTTTCCATCGGGGCTTTCTTCTTTTTCCTACTAGACCTCCATTGTCCTTCCCCATCTACTATATTCCCAATCTGTCTCATAGATTGTTCTGGTGGCAGATTCATAATATCTCCGCCACTGGCGGCGTTCAGCTTGTTTTGGTCCACTGGCTCTAAGGCCCTGAATAGTATAATAACTTTCTCAATAGTGGAAAACCCGTGTGGAGGGCATTTCTTCAGTAGACCCCTAAACCTATCATATGTCTTTTTCAGTGTCTCTCCCTCGAGTCCATCAAATGAAGAGATTTCTTCTTTCAAATCTAAAATCTTCGCCGGGGGAAAGTACTTCCTCAAAAACACTCTCACTACATCCTCCCATGTATGCAACGAATCATTAGATAGCGAATCATACCAATCCTTGGCAGCTCCTCTAAGTGCAAACGGGGAAAACTATCAGCTTTTTCGCCTCATCGCTAACTCCATTATACTTTATTGTCCCACAGATTGGGAGAAAATGATCCAGAAAACTGTTTGGGTTTTCAGTTGACTTCCCGTGGAACAGAGCATGTTCCCCCAACATGTTCAAGATATTCTGCTTTATGTCCATGTTGTTGGCATCGATAGGCGTCACTCGAATTGGATTGTGCCCTGTGACTTCCTATGGAGTAGTCACATAATCCCGACAGACTCTCGGTCCTTGAACCTGCTGAGCCCTCTGTGGCTGATAATTCTGCTGTTGATTAAACCGCTGCATAGGTGGTTGCTGATTATATGGTTTTTGGAACCCCTGTTGATTTCCTTGATCATTTAGCATCTGTAGTAGGCGATTCACAATGTCTTGGTCGAGTTCGGGTCTGAAGTTCTGGGTATTCTTGTTGAAATAGTGTCCTAAACCCAATCGGGTTGGACCAGATCCGACTGGGTCGGATCATTTCTACTATTTCTTTATGTTTATACATATATAAAATGGCTTTTCTATTGTCATATATTTGTTCTTTTAAAGAACAAATTATGAATAGTTTTATGATAACATCCTTAGCATTAAACTGTGATAGAGAAACCATGATAGGCGATTATGGTTGATGAGATCTCTAATCACTTTAATAAGTTTGATACTTAAATGTCTCTAGGCTGATGTACTATTAAACAGAGCATTGATAGTACGAACAGACTAGCACGTATTAGATGTCTTCTGTCTTTAAGGGCAGGGATATATCTCGTCTATCGAAGTGTAGAGACACTTGGACTGTACGTGGACGTGTATTAGAGAATGCGTATGTTAGACTGACCCACTTACTTTAAGTGTCACACTATGTGGCGGTTGTGTAATTATCCTTTAAACCGGAGTCTTCATGGCATCACGGTGTGGATTGTCATGCTTTGACACTATTGAGTTTTCCCCTAGCCACGGGGCGATCATGCGGTAGTGATTGGGTGTGATACTGAAGCATGCGGAGTATCCATGATTGGTCGTCCGGGAATCGCGTATCCTATTATTGGGATCGAATATCCGAAATGGCCTTCTTATACGGAATGTCTAGCTCTCGTGAATCTTTGCAAAGTGGGAGTAAATGAGTTACTTCGAGAGAGCATGATATCCAGATTATAAGATACGATCGTTAATGTATCGACACTCGAGATACGATCGTATGGATATTATTACAGCGATAGGATTGTAAGTTACACGGTAACTGTTTCACATGAAAGGTAGTAGTCATTGCATTTGACTCTTCCGATCATTGGGGGTCACGGTGTGTTGCTAGACGCTATCCCGTGATCGTTAGGCATGAAGGGCATTTTCGTAATTTGCACTTTGTATCTACGGCCAACATATTTGGATGCCTATCGGGTCACACACATATGAACATCTAGCCGTATTAAAATGTGGTTATAGATGATAACCAAATAAGGAAAGTTTATCTCGTACTATAAAGGTTATAGTGGTAAATTATTATGGTGGTATTTATTTATTATGAATAAATTAAATACAAGATATTAATAATATTTTATTAATTAAATAATATTCCGGATACCAAAATATTGGCTGAAGGTGGCGCAATTTTGGAGTGTATAAGATACACTTGGATTGTGCAATTTAATTAATGATATTACCATATATTAATATTAGATATTAATATTTATATTTATATATATGATTGTGCGTGATTTGCACATATGATGTGCATGTTCACATTTTGTAGTAAAATAAATAAATATAAATATATATAGATTTATTTGTGTAATATATATGTGATATATACACATGTGTAAATTAATTTATGGTAATAAGATAAATATAGTCAATATAAGATATTGACAAAATATTGGAAATATTTAATATAAGATATTGAATATTAATGAGATAAATCAATCAATTATATTTTCTATATTTTATTGGAAAAATATTTTCTTCTCCTCCACAACTATTTGGGGCGCCACTTCTACTATAAATAAGAGCTGGGTGTCAAGCTCTTTTGTACATCATAATTCCAAGAGCTAATAGTTCTTGTGTAAAATAGAGAGCATCCTATAGAGAGTTGGAGAGAGGGGAAAAGGGCCGTTCTAGCACCCAAAGTTTTCCAATAGCAATCCATGATGGGATTCCGGCGGGCTGTTCGTGTGGACTAGCGGTAGAGGCCGAACACTTGGGCGGCTCTATGCAGAATTACTCTCTTTAGACGGTCAAAGCGTCGATCTTTTAGATCAACCAAGGTAACCACCATCTACTACTTATTTGTTTATTTCTTAAACGAAGTCGATCTTGGGTAAAAGGAAATCAAATTTTGAATTCCGATGCGTTCCCGCGTAGATTTCCTAACAATTCTGTCCAATCCATGTTCTCTGATTGAATTGTGGGGTGACCAAATGTTGTAACACTGTATTGTCTCCCCTTAACTGATCCTCACGAGGGTTTCTCGGTGGGGTTTGTAACGGCAGTGTTGTGTTACCACCAGTAACACTTGAGGTCTGCCCTTGTGTATTATGTTCCTCGATGGGATCTTTGCCATCTCTACGAGTCATTATATCGTCCATATCTTCGGATGACTCTGAGATTGAGCTTTCTACTGCCTCTTCTTCTTCAAACAATGGGTTCGGACTAGCAATTAGGATTTCTTCTCGGCGTTGACTGTTTTTGTGACGTGCAAAAGCTTCAATCTCTTCAATCGGCTCGATGAGAGGTTGTTTTAAAGATCGGGTCATGCACTGTAGAACAAAAAACAACATGAAAACAAAATAAAAATGACCTAAGACCAAGCTTTCGATCAACTTAAGAGATATTAAACATTACTCCCCGGCAACGGTGCCAAAATTCTTGATAGCAAAATACTTAACCACTAACTTTCACCGACAGAGTATCGGGTCAACAGGAGTATAGTGGTCACAAGGTCGAATCCACAGGGAGTAATGTCTAAGTACCAAAGCTGACGTAGAACTTAGTTCAGGTCAAAATAGTGTTGGATGATATTATACTAATGCAAAAATAAAGATGAAACTACCAGTTCTACTTCTAAGTATTAAAAGGTATAGCCGAACTATGATCCCACGAGCTACTTTTACCCCTAAGGAAGGACTTAACAGGGAGCGTGTCTTAACCGACCTATCTATCCAATGTAGTTTAACGACATCCACGGGTGACAACTCCTAATTCTAGCGATTAGAATGAAAAACTCCATCTAACCACCCTATGTGAAGCTAACCGACTCTCCCTTTAGAAAACCGATTATCCTGACATGATTACGCTCTAGAGCTGCTCGAACAACGATGACAAACCTCTGTATTGGAAATGGACCTACCAACTAGGCCAAATCTACGCAACGATCCTAAAACCTCTTATCCCACATCTCACCGCAAAACGCATCTATAAGTTCGATGTGTGTGCAAGTGAAGTAGGTGATTAATCTAATTCAAAGATGTTAGAATAAGTTTTAGGACGTGGATTAGTCGTTTAAACATTAATTACGTACTACACAACTCCCAATCTCATCCCTTAGGGTTTTCGCTCGCTTTACCATATAACTGCTGAAAATCTGATCCAGAAAAGTATGAAGAAATAATCCACCAAAAGTCGAATATTTAGAACTTGGAACGTAAATCTAAGCTATAAAAAGTGTTTAGAATCAAAGGATGTTATCTAGGGGATCAAAGGATTGAAGGGTGATCAAATTATAATAAAATCGCACCAAAATCACCTAAGAAGAGTCTAAAGTCGGCCAAGAATAATCAGGGGCTGAATGAGCTGCATATTTATAGTGTAGGGTAAAAATCATCTTCTGTCGGTCTCAAACTCCAGTTTGCATCCTTGCAAACGCTAGTTTGCCTGGAAATCTTGATGATATTAGGGTTTCATCTTTAGTGAACTAGCATTTGCCTTGCCTTGAACGCCAGTTCATGGATCGTGCCTTGAGGGCAAACGCCCCTCTTTGTATCCTGGACGCCCGTTTGTCTTGTATGAGCTTCCTTGAGACGGGCTGAACCCATCCAAACGCTATTTGGGGGTAGTTTGGACGCTCGGTTGTCTAAAACTCTAACTTTCAGTATTTGATGCCAACTCTGTGAACGCCAGTTTGCATTGGCCAAACGCCAGTTTGAGGTAGGCTTGAGTCAAACGCCAGTTTGAGGTAGGGAAAAAGCTAGTTTGCCTTGATTTCACTCCAAACTTGACTTTTCTTCACTTTCATGCTACTTCCGTGCCACGAACACGTTTCTCATTCAAAAACATCGCTTTCTGGGTTCTCGAGTCACCTAAGTCCTGCAATAACATGTACGAACAAACACCACGTGTAATTCCGCAAGACAAAAGTGCTCGGAAAAGAATCAAATATCACTAAAAAGGCGGAGTTTACTATCGATGTGACAGTTTAACTCCCCGTGCGTATAACTCTCGATATTACTCTTAATTAGGTCTAGAACTACCCAAAACATACCAATAAAGTGATAAACGGGGGTTAAACTGCACACCAAAGTACAGTAAAGTTGACTCCCATCAACATGCATTGGTTGGCTTTTCCTAAATACATGTTGCATTTTATGAAATGGTTTCTTCTTGTATTTTGGGGGTGTAACATTCCAATAATCCTCTGAAGGGTAAACTCTTGCCTTACCTTTCAGAAAACCTTTGCCTTTAATGAGCTGGTTTGATGATTTAGTCTGCTGTTTCACTACACTAGTTTTGACTTCACTAGTACAGGATGAGTGGTTGAAATTATGGTCTGTCCTTTTCAGAATTTTGGTCCAATCTTGGTCCTAGATTCAGAATTGTGTTTTCCATTGTTTCCATTCTCATCCTGATTTGTTAAGCCAAGACTGGAGATCTGGATCCAAACCTTTTTGGGTTTGTATCTGGTGCACTAAGTGGTGCAGTGGTGATCTTAACTGGTAGGGAGGTTTTCTCAGCTGGTTTGTCAACACAAGATGTATGTACATCTGCTGTTTGTTGATCAGGTGAGTTTACTTCCTTACTTGTTTGTTTAGCTTTTAGTCCACCAAGTTCTTTCTTTAGTCTTTTATTTTCCCCTCTTAGATTCTCACACTCCTGTTCCAGAATTTCATGATTCATCTCAATTTTTTCAAATTTACTCATGAGATTTTGGATTAGGTTTGCAGAATATAATGGGAGAATAGAAGATTGTGCAGTGTCAGATGTGGATGCACCTGATGATGAGTATGAACTAGAAGTTACCTCTGTTTCATCACTTTCCTTAGCCATAAGGCATATACATGCCTTTTCATTGTCTGAGTTGTTGGACTCATCTTCATCTGAATCATTTTCAGATGATTCTTCATCATTTTCACTACTGGTTTCAGCTTTAAGTGCCTTTTCTTCTTTCTCTTATCTGTTGTTTTGTACTTCTTCTTGTCCTCATCTTTATCTGTTTCTTCAGGGCAATCAGCCTTGAAGTGTCACTACTTTTTGCAATTGAAGCATCTGTATTCATCATCTTTTTTCTTTATGTCTTTGCTTGTGATTGACTTCTTGTATGATGATGAACCTCCTTTGAATTTCTTCTTCTTGCTAAACTTGTCAAAACGTTTAAATAGTAAAGCCACATGTTCCTTCAGCTCCTGTGTCTCTTTGTCGTTTGCATCAACTGTTTTGCTTTGCTGTGGTGCTACCAGTGCACTGGCATTGTGTGCCTCAGCTGGATTACTGTCTTCACCGTTCAACTCAAATTCAAGAGCCTTTAATTGAGACATCAGAGTCAAGGTGTCAGTGTTTGCAAGATTTGTTGTCCTCCGATTCATCGATGTGATGATCTTCCATCTCTCAGGTAAGCCTCTTAAGATTTTTAGACATGACTTCCTTCGGTGGATATGCATGTCCAAGCTGCTAGTTCACTGATGATGCTTGAAAATCTGTTGTCCATTTGATCAATGGATTCACCAGTCTTCATTTTGAAGTTCTCAGATTTCTGTTTTGCAACAGATAATTTGTTTTCCTTAACTACTTCTGATCCTTCATTAATCAATGCTAATTTGTCCCACATCTCCTTTGCTGTTTTTCAATCTTTGATCCTCATGAACATATTACTGTCCAGAGTCTTCAAGATCATGTCTTTTGCAACAAAGTTGAGATTTGCTCTTTTCCTGTCATATGCTTGGTTCAATCTTTCTTGAGTTTATCTATTTCTTTTCCTTGATCTGCTCCTGTGGTTATCAGGGTTGTAATTTTGATTGGTCCATCATTAATTACATCCAGCATCTCCTCATGAGTTGATGCAAGATGAGACAACATCCTTATTTTAAATTCATCAAAATTATTAACATTAAATACAGGTACCTTTGACATGAAATTTGAGGAATCCATATGTACCAATAAGAAAGAAATTTAGAAAGCACAAATTTGAAAACTAATTTGAAAATAATTGATCTCCTTGCTACCAAAAATTATATCTGAATAGGTTCTGATACTAGGAACACTGCTCTGCTACTAATTGTTGGTCCAGAGAAGGGTAAAACTATAGTCAGAGGGGGAGGGGGTGAATTACTATAGTGGAGTTTCAAAAACTTTTCTTATAATTAAAAGCTTTTGGGCAGCTAATAAGTCCCTTATTTAAATGTTGGTTCAAAGTACATTATGCAGTCACAGATATAGTATGCAATGAAATAAAGTGCTGAAAAGTAAATTGCTGAAAGTAAATAGACACAAAGGTTTATAGTGATTCAGGGTGGTGTAATCCCTTAATCCACTCTTCTCCTGTGATGATTGGAGGAATTCACTATTGTTTTCATAGATACAATAGTTGGATTGTCCTTGGCTACACAAGCTTCACAATCTTCCTGTCACGGATTTATCTAATGAAAAATAAACAAGTAATAATATTTATAAATCTGGTATTCCCCAAGTGTAGGGATCGTAGTATAGCGATTAATACCGGAGTCGATCTCAGGGAATTGGGGTATCTAGTTCAATTAATTTTCCTAAGATTGATACTATTATTACTAAACCTAAACTAAAACGGAAAATAAACTGGACAGAGGATTGTCACCCAATGCCAGGAAGACATCGTTATGAACAAAGATAAAATTTAAATTACAAAGAAAATAAACAAGACAATGATCATGGTGATTAAACAATGAACAAACAATAATCCACCGATCCCGCAACCCTCAATTTCCTCTCTAAACTATCTTATGATGATTTAATTCAAGTTGTGGTTCACCTATCAAAAGTATGAATTCCTACTCTCGTAGATAATTCGTCTATCAATCTCATCATCTCTCGATCTATAGAGATTAACGCTCTCAAAACAAGGTGTAAGATCTCTCAATCTAGCAACCTAGATATTCAACCTATCAACTCTCGTTATGTCAAGATTAAAAATCCCATCTTTCCTATGGTGATCTAAGGTTTACACCGACTCTCGTCATACGGTAAACATCAATAAGCAATTCATCTTTCGATTTCGATTGCATAACAAATAATCAAAGAAAAGATAACAACTTTGAATTAAAATCACAACATAAACTCAGATTGGAGATAGAAAAACCTGATGGAAAAGATTCAAATCGTTTGAACATGTTCAGCCCCAAGCGTTGAGCATAAAACGCAGCAGCAAAACAGAAATAAAACGGAAAAGAAACGACCCTCGGCCGGCCAAGCACCAAGGCTCAGCCGGCCGAGGTCACTTGGCATGAAAAACTAAGGTTTTCTCAAGTAATATGCGTGTATGGTCTATGTCCTAGGGTTTGATAATGCATTGTATTTATAGGGAATAAAGTCGGTTTGCTGTAAGTCGGCCGCGGACGCCCGTCGGCATGGTTTGGACGCCCGTCTAAGAAAGTTTGGAACTCTCTGATCTGTTTTTCACCTCTTGGACGCCAGTCTACTTTGATGGACGCCCGTCTGCTGGACGGGAAAAATAGACGAACGTTCAGCTTCGACTTGAACTTGATATTTCCATTTTTAACTTCTTTTTCTTCAGATCAATCTGATTTTAACACATTCTAAATCCTTTTCCAAGCCGGAATTGTGTACCTACAAGTCATCAAACATATTGCAAAATGTATTATCTTCCAAATCAACATAAAACCATCAATTTTACACATAATTCATACGATTTTGCAACTAACCCATTAAAAACATCACTTGCTCAATCCTTCAATATAAAGGCTCGATTTCTATGAAAAACATCCAGATATGGGGGAAATTGATATAAAACATATCGTTATAAAACGTATAAAATCACCCTTAACACTTCCAGACTATCACTCCCTGGCTACAAAAGCTTCAGTGACTCAGTCTCTATCACTGCTCCTTGAGAACAAATCTTTCAGCAACTATCACAAAGATTGCAACTCTTTCTCAGATTCCTCTGATTCAATTGCTTCAGCTGATGTGAATTGGATTCACAAACTTGTGATCAATCTCAGTGCTTGATGTGGAATTTGAGCTCTATTTTCTGAGTTGATCTCTTCATGTTTCCTTTAAGTACAGATAGAAGACTTTTCAAATTGACAGAGTTTCTGCTTGTTTCTTAGCAGATTCAATCATTTTTGTTCTTGTCTATCAATGCCTTTTAATCCTTGATTTGAATTTATGTCCGTTGGCTATTTAATGTTGAGAATAATCCTTGATTTAATTCTTGATTCCCTCTTAATTATATTCTCCTTGATTTCAATGATCGGATTTTTCTTCAAACGTTTATCAGAAAATCCGTCCATGATTGACCCTCAATTGATTGTGCATTTAATGCTTGATCTTCATTATTTGACATCTGAACAAGTAAAGTTTATTGGGCCGTTCCATGAACGGTTAAGTGATCCTTCTAACTTTGCTGTTTAGATCTTCCTTCACTGTTTTGTCTTTAATCAGCCGATAGTCAGTTCACTCTGCCAGTTTACTGCTTTGTTATTTTTTTTATCTTTCAGGTACTTCTTGTACTTCACTGATCCTTGATTTGGGTGAGATCTGTGTACACCATATTTGACAATGTATTTCATAATTAACTTAGACTTATCCAAGGTCATCACAGACTTCCTTGGTTATAAGTCAGACCATTCTGTCTTCATGCTTCTTTGCTGGTACTTGGCTGGCTTCACTCTGCCGGATTTCTATTTTACTTCGCCATCCTACCAACTAGTACAATACTTGTCTGACTAAACTTATACAACATGTCAGACTCTTAGAAAATATTTATACAGAGATTTCTAACTTATTTCAGGCTTGCTATAACAGCTAGTATGGCCATCATCAAAACATTATAAAATGTTCCTAACACTAAACCATCATCATATTCATCTTTTCTGATGACTCCCACCTTAGCTCCACAACCGAAACTTCTCACTCTTCTTACTCTGTTCTTCAGTCACCTAAAGCAAACCAATACAGTGAAACTTGATCACACAAACTATCTCTAATGGCGGAATACCGTCCCTCCGGTAGTCAGATGACACAAACTCGATGGCCATTTCATGGGTACGGCAACCCAAACACACCGAATTCTTGACCTAATTTAGGCCCGGGTGCACTCTGCTGACCAGTTGTATTCCAAATCATGCCTACGATGAATGGGTTATGATGGATGAACTCCTCATGGGGTGGCTACTTGGTTCATGATGGAGCAAGCTCTCATTGAAGTAATCAGGTGCAACATTGCCTTTGAGGTTTGGAAAACCCTAAAAGATCTCTTCAATTTCCACTCGAAAGCTCTCATGCTTGAATTCAAAGATTCCTTCACCAAAAGGTCCAAAACCACCAATAGAACAAAAGGAATGGCTGATTATTTAGCAAAAATGAAGTCATATGCTGACAACTTAGCTACCGCAGACTACCCAATCTCAAAATCAGAGTTAGTTCTTGCCTTTTTGGGAGGTCTGGACAAGGACTATGAAGCTAGGGTCGGATCCCTTACATGGCAAGAAGTTTCTACCTTGATTACACACGAGAGACTTATAGCAAGCTTCAATCATGTGCAGACACTTGATACAAGTCAACCAAGTGCTCATTTAGCCCATAAGACCTCTCTTAAATCTGATGACAAGACCTCCGGAGCTCTAAGATTGTTCAACTCCATAGCTAATAGAGGAATAGGCCAATTAAGATGTGGCATTTCCGGGGGAAGAGGTGTGTTGTGGTAAGAATGGTCACACAGCACCAATCAGCTGGTACAGATATGAGTTGGACTTCAACAACAACACCCAATGCTCAGCAGGGTAATTAAAACCCAGACATGTGTTGCCTATCTAGAAACTCCACAGTCAGTAGTTGATCAAGCATGGTACCTGGATAGTGATGCATCCAACCGTATCACCTCTGATCTAAACAACCTACACATAAGCTTAAGCTATTATGGTAATGATCTGTAGGTAGTGGTGAGAAATTAAAGATAGTTCATATTTTGCTCTAGTTCTTTGCACACACCTTATATCCATATTGTTTTAAACTCCTTATTACATGTTCCCCAGATTACAAAGAAATTGCACAGCATCTCTAGACTAATTGTTGATAACCCTATGTATGTTGAATATGATTCCTCTTGTTGTTTTGTTAAGGATTAGACTACACGGATGACTCCTCTAGTAGGGGCACTTGAAGACGGGATCTACATATTGTCTGCTGGTATTCAATCTGACTCCCTTCATTCCAAACCTTCTCAAGAAGTTAAGCATATCACTCCATTGTATTTAGTAGGCTCTAGTCAGTTGCGAATAGATGCCAATGTCTGGAACAATAGGCTAGGTCATCCATCAAATAAGGTCTTAGACTAAGTTCTTGTCAGTTGTAATGGTTTTGTTTTCAATAAAATGAAATTATGTGAAGCCTGCCAATTCCTCGAAGGCCATACTCTGCCCTATAATAACTTTGTTTCCCATGCTTCTTATGTCTTGGATGACATACATTTTGACATATAGGGCCCTGCACCATTAAAATCAACACATGGTTACACTTAGTATATTCATTTTATAGATGACCTCTCTAGATTCACCTGGATTTTTCTCTTAAAATTTAAATTTGAAGCTATTTCTGCGTTTCTTGAATTCAAAAATGTTGAAAACCAGTTTAGCACCACAATCAAGTGTATTCAAACTGATTGGGGATGAGAATATAAAGTTCTCACCCGGTCCTCAAACACCATGGCATTCAGTTTAGGCACCAATGCCCTCATCTTCATGCCCAAAATGGTAGAAGTGAGAGGACACACTGGCAAATCACAGAACTTGGTCTTACCTTGATGGCTCAACCAGTATGCCACTTAGATATGGGTGGAAAGCTTTCCATCACTATGTCATTCCTATCTACATTCTTCCCACTCATGTTCTTCAGAACAAGTCCCCTTTTGAAACTCTCTTTCCCACCAAACCTGAAGACTCCATCTACAGAGTGTTTAGGTGTACCTTATATCCACACATCAAACCCTATAACACTCACAAATTTGCCTCCCATTCCAAACTTTGTGTTTATCTTGGTACCTCACACTCTCACAAAGGTCATATGTGTCTAGAGTATCTTTCAATGAGACCTCATTTCTCTTCCAACAAGGGTTTCTCCAGTGTCCTCATAAGTCTGTCCATCATGACACCACCACTCTAAGTTCCTTTCCCTTTCATCTCAGTACTTCACAGCAGCGTGTGATGACGGTCAACTTATACCCGTAAAAGTCATCAACGTTGACCTTAAATCGAGATTAATAATGTATATTTCATATTAAATCACCCGTTTATATTTATTATTTAATGTTAAGTGATTATTAATATGATATTTGGTATTTAGCTATTTTTATTATTAAAAGACCGATTTATTGTGCGATAAATGCTGATTTTACAAATCACGACAAATCGAGAGGATAAATGTGAAAAGCGGAGCATTAATCAAAGGATAAATCAGATCAGTTCAAAAGAATACAGTGGGGAACAAGTCAGACAAAGAGACGCGTTTAACACGTGTAAAAAAGGGCTCGGTCGACCGAGCCTATCCATTCGGTCGACCGAGAGAGTTGGCTCGGTCACTTGAAGTTTATCCGGCAGAAATCACATGTATAGCTTCTAGATCCTTCCTAGGTCGGTAAAAACCTCTATATAAGCAAAGACTCACTTAAATTTGTAAAACACAACAACACACACCTTAGACATACATACAATACCTTATACCTTTTTATCAATTACATTCATAGCTTTGATACGTTACAATGTAGTCATCCAAATGATTTATTATGGTTTGCAAATATGTAAGCCTTTAATTTTCTCATTGTTTTTATTTTCAGTAATTAATTCCCCAATTATGCTTTATCGTTTGAGTTAGTTAATCATAGCTAATGATGTAGATCTAGACTAAGATGTTAGGAAGGTGGCGATACATTGTCTATGAGGATCCCATAACCTACGTCATACACTTAGTATTTATTCATGAATCTACTTGATTTAATTAATGCGTATCTATGTTAGTTTATATGAATACCGTATGAATTCATGCTTAACTGCTCATTACGTATGATGAAACGCGAGAGATATATTCTAAGATGTATTCAGGTTGAAATTGTTCGGGTGACCGAAAGGTGTCATTCGGTCGACCGAGGCCTTACACTCGGTCGACCGAGCCCTGTTTCATAGTTATTTCTGCCACGTCTTTATGGTAGGTTTAGCCTAGTTGAATTTATTATCTCAGTAGGTATGGCTATGGCTACGTTACTTACTTAGTTTAATTAAAATGTGTAAAAAGGAAATACCAATATAAAGCTCTTAGGTAGGCTTATGAATTGCTCTTCACGGACGTTCAGCGTTATCTAGGTAGGTTTATATTTGGGGATTGCTAGCACCTGATTATACATACGTCGTAGATTAGCAGGAGACTATAACTTGGTAATTGCTAGTTGGACGAGAGCTTGAGTAATCGCTTAGGAAGTACGCCTAACCATAGGAATGTTGCCTAGACGAGGTGTACGATTAATTTCGGCATCCTTAGTGTCGTAAGAATGCAAGTTATATGAGATGGATACCCAAAAGGTGAAGTCACGTAATGTAGCACAGTGATCTAGCAACCTAACCGGTGCTAAGTCAAGTTAAAGAGGATGACTCCCGTAGCCAATCTAAGATAGATACAAATGGATTGACAGTTAATAAGTTCAATTTATTATATAAATTATCTAGGTCCAAACGATAAAGACTATAATTGGGGAGGTTAATTACGTTGTGTCGAGTCGGGTCTTTACCTTTCTTGTCTTATGTTGGTCGTAGACCGGCTCTATGACCTTGACATGTTTAATTAATTGTTTGTATATGAAATGATCCACAATTGGTTCCCTGTGGGATCGACCTTGATTCACTATAGCTATACTACGATGGGCCTAGTCCTCTTGCTAGTATTGGTTTATGGTGGTCGAGTCTTTTATTATAACCTGATCGACCCCGATCAAGTTTTTTGGCGCCGTTGCCGGGGAACCGACGGTCAATTTTATATATAAATAATTTTCTTATTCATGTCAAGTTTTCTGTTTTAGAGTCTGCTTTTGAGTCCTCTCGTTGTCTCAAGCATGTGTAAAATTCCGAAATCTGGAATACCGGGTTTCGCTCCCAAATGAGAGATCGCTCTCGTTGCCGGCGAGCCTGGTTCTATTTTCTCGGGACTTCGCGTGTCTGCTTTTCCCAGATGTTTAATCCGTGAGGTCGATAGCGGCATGGGAAACCATGTTAAAATCGATCTCACGGTCTGTTTGTTTTCTTCTTGCTTGCGAAACCAGGAAGCAATAATCCAAGTCAATAATTTTCACGGTATTGAGAAAATAACCCAAAGAAACATGTGGAGCTACGAATCTAAGATGGGAAAAGCGATGGAGGCAATACCTTTAAAGCACCAAGATGGCTCCGAATTTTTTTTTAAAGGCTTAAATTCTTCGTGGTACAATGTTGGAGGCAAGGTACTACCCTTTTTTGCTTATGTTTTACTACCTTTTGGTTTTTTTGAGCATAAGTTAGCCTATACATGAACCTTAGTATGAATCGTAGCCCGGAGTTGGTTTGTAAGATTAATTTTTTTAGTGTCGAAGGTTTTGCCCCATATCTTTCTCATATAGAGGGTGTAGGGAAACATGTGGTCGTTGAAAGGAAACAGTGAAAAAAGAGTTCCTCGTAGTTATGTTAAAATCTCATTGTCCTATGCATGATATTGCTTCTACTGGCCATGGGAGCAACAAATTGCGTAGTTTAAGCATTCACAATCTAAAGAAGACGTTGAGTTTTGAGAGAACACAATCTTCTACTTTCGTTGAGTTTTATGGTGATGGCTTCTCGGTGAACCCACCTTAAACAGAAACGAGATTACGCTTTGGGTGACAATTTAGAAATCGCAGAATTGTAGTACATGGATTCGGAAATGGTCTAACCATGGCTGGGCGAGTTCAACCGAGCTCCGGCTCAATCGACTCCCCTCCACGTGTGATGTACGTTACAACAGTTCAACAAGACTTAGCATAGCCGATAAGCCTTCGGGCTAAACGGGGCTTAATCTTGACGGATTGGCCTGAACTGTCACATATGTTCCAACGAATAAGACGGCGTAGGCTTGCCTACATAACCGACCATATTCGGAGTACTTTGATTCATTGTTTCTTATTGTCAAGGCCAAAACCGTAATTTTAACTGAATTCACTAATTCCTAAAACGAGAGCCGAGGTAAGAGCTTTGGATAAATGGTATGGATAAATGACGTTTCCTAGGTCTCACAACCAAGGGAAGGGTATTAATCCGCAAAGCAACAAGCCCACCTCTTATAGTATAGCGAAGGGTCAAAGTCCAGCGATCCAAGAATGATAAGCGACAAGGATACTTTTTGGAAAGTCGAGTGAGGACTTTAAACTCAGAACTACTTCTTTAAAACCCTTAGGATTTCTTTTTAGGATTATAGGTTTTGTTTTCGTTGAGTCAAATAAAAGTAACGTGACATATGTTGAGGTTTTTTATTTTGCCGTGTTCCGATGGCCATTGGGCTAAGGATGTGCAAAACTTTTTTTAACTCAATATAGGCCACGTGAATTAGAGTTCCCTAGGAGAGTCAGAAAATTGCTAAAGAAAAGAAAATTTAGCAATCAATCTTAAGATGGAAGCATTAAGAGAGCTTGAGAATTACTGAAAATGTAACAGAGAATGATTGGTGTGAGCAAGAACAACTTTGGTCAACTTCTAAAACATTTTAGGATGGTGATCCAAGTGAAAATCCAAAGTGTTGTGCAATTGACGGATTCTGAATATTCTTATCTTTCCTTTTACACTTTTTCACCTTCAAACTTTTCGATCCTCTCACCAATCTGCCCTGAAAGTTCACATTTCTAACCATTCTTTCATCGCCTCTCTTTCTTTCCATCCGTTTCACTCTCCCACCCAATCTCAATGCCTTAACCATTTTCAACCCACCCATAAACACAATTTCTTACCCACCCTTTATCTTTTCTTCACAACCTTATGTGTATCTTTTTCTAAACCCATCATACTCTCAACCTCCATTTTGTTTACACAATACCTATGTGTTGCGGAATTTGAAATATTGCTAAGCTTTAACGATTATCTTTTATCATTTTGATTTTCATGATCCTAGTTGGGGTAAGTGTAGCTCTGACCCTAGCTAGATTTTAAAGGTTTTTGGTTCGATCAAAGTACAACTTATCTTTCTACCGGAATTTTTAAATTTCTCATTTTTTCCGTCTATTCCGGCATTTCTAGATGATAAGTTTTGTTCTGAACTATCACACCTTGTTGATGACGGTTATGACTTTTACGTGATACATTGGGTTATTAGTAATTTCGAGGAGTAGCTACATCTCCCTAAGTTGTTGATATCCAATGCAAGCGAGAAGTTTCTGCGATAAGTATTTGCTTTTATCTTTAGCCAATAGGTCGCATTCAATCTGTTATACCTTACCAAGTTTCTCTTTTCCTGGATTGAATACCTTTTCGATCGTTTCACTCTCGTGTTTTCCCCCGTCGGGTAATGCTTTTTGATCTTTGTCTTCTCCACCCGATTTTAAGAATATTTAGGTGGTGGAGGTTGTAGATGAAGACCACCATCTTTAATTAGTTGCTTGTTTTTCTTTCTATTTAGTATTTTTCTTTTGGGTTTCCCTTGTCATTGGTTGTATAAAATAAAGTGGCTTAAACTGTTTTTAGGTATTTATACCTCATTACTGCCACATTATTTTATAACTTCCATGGACATGGTATTTGACGGTTTCGTGGAGTTTGTTTGCTTATACAGGATGTGTTTATCTCTCCACGACGTGCTGAAATTTACTCCGATCTTTTTCCTTTACTTGGACCCGTTCCAGAGCTAAGTCTTTTTCTTAAATTCTCATTTATTTTTGGCATTGAGGACAATGCCATGTTTAAAATGGGGTAGGAGACTTAGCCATGTTATGTTATAATTGAAAATTGAATGAAACGGCACATGATTGAAAAAATTGAATAAATACCATATTATGTATCTCGTTCCTTTAGAATTGTGAGTTCCTAGCTAAGAATTGATAGGAAATAAACCAAGTTTCATGAGTACGTGATCATTTTATACTTATGTTAAGTAAATTTAAGGATATTCATGCCCGCTTTTGCAAGTAGTTATGTATTATTCAATTACTCAATCAGTGAATCGAGTATACCGCGCAAATCATAATAATCAAGAAATTATGTGTACATTGCATAGATGATTGGTTATGTGAACTTAGTATCAATATCTATCTGCTGATGCATTCTTATCTTTTAGCCATTAAAGCAGAGTAATAAGCTTGAGACGTACTTGTGTTTTAGCAAAATGTTAGACACTGGGCTTGTAGTGACATTACCAAAGTAGCCCCGTGCTTGTGGTAATATTCGATGCTATACATGATCTAAGATAGGGGATACTCTAAAAATTTTTCTTCCTTGAGATTGATAGTATTTGAAAAATATGAAGAATTGAAGAAATTCAACTTTTAAGAGGCTTTGAGTAGTACTCGGTCTCCAAGTCCAAAATCCCTATAGATACGCTCTTGCTTATTGCTCTAGTGCTCGACCATTGCGAGGCATAAGAAGTATGAATCTTTGAGGTTGGTAGGATGAGATTGCGAAGTTAGCATAAACTCTAATCTTGCCACGAATATATAAAACTAAATGCACATGCACACATCACTTCGATTCATAGTAAGTAGTGAATAATGGATATCTTATGAGAATGACTAGTATGAGTTGACTTGAGTTTCTTGTGTAAGTATGATTTGACCATAGAAAATGTTGTCTTGGGGAATGACTTATTGATGCTTTGTTCGGGACGATCAAAGTCTAAGTGGGGGGTAGTTGATGACGGTCAAATTATACCCGTAAAAGTCATCAACGTTGACCTTAAATCGAGATTAATAATGTATATTTCATATTGAATCACTCGTTTATATTTATTATTTAATGTTAAGTTATTATTAATATGATATTTGGTATTTAGCTGTTTTTATTATTAAAAGACTGATTTATTGTGCGATAAATGCTGATTTTGCAGATCACGACAAATCGAGAGGATAAATGTCATTCAATCAGTAAATCTTGAGATAATAAGGAAGAAAATCGGAGCATTAATCAAAGGATAAATCAGATCAGTTCAAAAGAATGCAGTGGGGAACAAGTCAGACAAAGAGACGCGTTTAACACGTGTAAAAAAGGGCTCGGTAGACCGAGAGAGTCGGCTCGGTCACTTGAAGTTTATCCGGCAGAAATCGCGTGTATATATTCTAGATCCTTCCTAGGTCGGCAAAAACCTCTATATAAGCAAAGAGCTACTGAAATTTGTAAAACACACCAACACACACCTTAGACATACATACAATACCTTATACCTTTTATCAATTACATTCATATCTTTGGTACGTTACAATGTAGTCATCCAAATAGCTTTATTATGGTCGCAAATATGTAAGCCTTTAATTTTCTGTTGTTTTTATTTTCAGTAATTAATTCCCCAATTATGCTTTATCGTTTGAGTTAGTTAATCATAGCTAGATGATGTAGATCTAGGCTAAGATGTTAGGAAGGTGGCGATACCTTGTCTATGAGGATCCCATAACCTACGTCATACTCTTAGTATTTATTCATGAATCTACTTGATTTAATTAATGCGTATCTATGTTAGTTTATATGAATACTATGCGAATTACTGTTTAATCTGTTCTGTATGATGAAACACTGTAAGATATATTCTAAGATGTATTCTGGGTTGAAATCGTTCGGGTGACCGAAGGGTGTCATTCGGTCGACCGAGGCCTTACACTCGGTCGACCGAGCCCTGTTTCATCAGTTATTTCTGCCACGTCTTTATGGTAGGTTTAGCCTAGTTGAATTTATTATCTCAGTAGGTATGGCTATGGCTACGTTACTCGCATAGTTTAATTAAAATGTGTAAAAAGGAAATACCAATATAAAGCTCTTAGGTAGGCTTATGAATTGCTCTTCACGGACGTTCAGCGTTATCTAGGTAGGTTTATATTTGGGGATTGCTAGCACCTGATTATACATACGTCGTAGATTAGCAGGAGACTATAACTTGGTAATTGCTAGTTGGACGAGAGCTTGAGTAATCGCTTAGGAAGTACGCCTAACCATAGGATTGTTGCCTAGACGAGGTGTACAATTAATATCGGCATCCTTAGTGTCGTAAGCATGCAAGTTATATGTGATGGATACCCAAAAGGTGAAGTCATGTAATGTAGCACAGTGATCTAGCAACCTAACCGGTGCTAAGTCAAGTTAAAGAGGATGACTCCCGTAGCCAATCTAAGATAGATACAAACGGATTGACAGTTAATAAGTTCAGTTTATTATATAAATTATCTAGGTCCAAACGATAAAGACTATAATTGGGGAGGTTAATTACGTTGTGTCGAGTCGTGTCTTTACGTTTCATGTCTTATGTTGGTCGTAGACCGGCTCTATGACCTTGACATGTTTAATTAATTGTTTGTATATGAAATGATCCACAATTGGTTCCCTGTGGGATCGACCTTGATTAACTATAGCTATACTACGATGGGCCTAGTCCTCTTGCTAGTATTGGTTTATGGTGGTCGAGTCTTTTATTATAACCTGATCGACCCGATCAAGTTTTTTGGCGCCGTTGCCGGGGAACCAACGGTCAATTTTATATATAAATAATTTTCTTATTCATGTCAAGTTTTCTGTTTTAGAGTCTGTTTTTGAGTCCCTCTGGTTGTCTGCTATGTGTAAAATTCCAGAATCTGGAACAGCTGGTTTCGCTCCCAGCGAGCCTGCCTCTCGTTGCCAGCGAGCCTGGTTCTATTTTCTCGACTTCTTAGCGTCTCTGCTTTTTCCCGTATGTTTAATCCGTGAGGTCCGATAGCGACACAGGAAACCATGTTAAAATCGAGTCTGACGGTCTGTTTTGTTTTTCTTCTGTTTGCAGAAACCGGGAAGCAATAATCCAAGTCAATAATTTTTCGCGGGCGCTGAGAAAATAACCCAACAAACATGTGGAGCTACGAATCTAAGATGGGAAAAGCGATGGAGGCAATACCTTTAAAGCACCAAGATGGCTCCGAAATTTTTTTTAAAGGCTTAAATTCTTCGTGGTACAATGTTGGAGGCAAGGTACTACCCTTTTTTTGCTTATGTTTTACTACCTTTTGGTTTTTTTGAGCATAAGTTAGCCTATACATGAACCTTAGTATGAATCGTAGCCCGGAGTTGGTTTGTAAGATTAATTTTATTAGTGTCGAAGGTTTTGCCCCATATCTTTCTCATATAGAGGGTGTAGGGAAACATGTAGTCGTTGATAGGAAACAGTGAAAAAAGAGTTCCTCGTAGTTCTGTTAAAATCTCATTGTCCTATGCATGAGATTTCTTCTACTGGCCATGGGAGCAACAAATTGTGTAGTTTAAGCATTCACAATCTAAAGAAGACGTTGAGTTTTGAGAGAACACAATCTTACTCGCTTTCGTTGAGTTTTATGGTGATGGCTTCTCGGTGAACCCACCTTAAATGAAAACAAGATTACGCTTTGGGTGACAATTTAGAAATCGCAGAATCGTAGTACATGGGTTGAAATGGTCTAACCATGGTCAAGGCGAGTTCAACCGAGCTCCGCTCAATCGACTCCTCCACGCGTGTGATATGCGTTACAACAGTTCAACAAGACTTAGCATAGCCGATAAGCCTTCGGGCTAAACGGGGCTTAATCTTGACGGATTGGCCTGAACTGTCACATATGTTCCAACGAATAAGACGGCGTAGGCTTGCCTACATAACCGACCTTATTCGGAGTACTTTGATTCATTGTTTCTTATTGTCAAGGCCAAAACCGTAATTTTAACCGAATTCACTAATTCCTAAAACGAGAGCCGAGGTAAGAGCTTTGGATAAATGGTATGGATAAATGTCGTTTCCTAGGTCTCACAACCAAGGGAAGGGTATTAATCCGCAAAAGCAACAAGCCCACCTCTTATAGTGCGCGAAGGGTCAAAGTCTGGCGATCCAAGAATGATAACTGACAAGGATACTTTTTGGAAAGTCGAGCTGAGGACTTTAAACTCAGAACTACTTCTTTAAAACCCTTAGGATTTCTTTTTAGGATTATAGGTTTTGTTTTCTTTGAGTCAAATAAAAGTAACGTGACATATGTTGAGGTTTTTTATTTTGCCGTGTTCCGATGGCCATTGGGCTAAGGATGTGCAAAACATTTTTTTACTCAATATAGGCCACGTGAATTAGAGTTCCCTAGGAGAGTCAGAAAATTGCTAAAGAAAAGGAAATTTAGCAATCAATCTTAAGATGGAAGCATTAAGAGAGCTTGAGAATTACTGAAAATGTAACAGAGAATGATTGGTGTGAACAAGAACAACTTTGGTCAACTTCTAAAACCTTTTAGAATGGTGATCCAAGTGAAAATCCAAAGTGATGTGCAATTGACGGATTCTGAATATCCTTACATTTCCTTTTACACTTTTTCACCTTCAAACTTTTCGATCCTCTCACAAATCTGCCCCGAAAGTTCACATTTCTAACCATTCTTTCATCGCCTCTCTTTCTTTCCATCCGTTTCACTCTCCCACCCAATCTCAATGCCTTAACCATTTTCAACCCACCCATAAACACAATTTCTTACCCACCCTTTATCTTTTCTTCACAACCTTATGTGTATCTTTTTCTAAACCCATCATACTCTCAACCTTCATTTTGTTTACACAATACCTATGTGTTGCGGAATTTGAAATATTGCTAAGCTTTAATGATTATCTTTTATCATTTTGATTTTCATGATCCTAGTTGGGGTAAGTGTAGCTCTGACCCTAGCTAGATTTTAAAGGTTTTTGGTTCGATCAAAGTACAACTTATCTTTCTACCGGAAGTTTTAAATTTCACATTTTTTCCGTCTATTCCGGCATTTCTAGATGATAAGTTTTGTTCTGAACTATCACACCTTGTTGATGACGGTTATGACTTTTACGTGATACATTGGGTTATTAGTAATTTCGAGGAGTAGCTACATCTCCCTAAGTTATTGATATCCAATGCAAGCGAGAAGTTTCTGCGTTAAGTATTTGCTTTTATCTTTAGCCAATAGGTCGCATTCAATCTGTTATACCTTACCAAGTTTCTCTTTTCCTGGATTGAATACCTTTTCGATCGAGTCACCCTCGTGTTTTCCCCTGTCGGGTAATGCTTTTTGATCTTTGTCTTCTCCACCCGGTTTTAAGAATATTTAGGCGGTGGAGGTTGTAGATGAAGACCACCATCTTTAGTTGCTTGTTTTTCTTTCTATTTAGTATTTTTCTTTTTGGTTTCCCTTGTCATTGGTTGTATAAAATAAAGTGGCTTAAACTATTTTTAGGTATTTATACCTCATTACTGCCACATTATTTTATAACTTCCATGGACATGGTATTTAACGGATTTAAGTGGTGTTTGTTTGCTTATACGAGGATGTGTTTATCTCTCCACGACGTCTTTGAAATTTACTCCGATCTTTTTCCTTTACTTGGACCCGTTCCAGAGCTAAGTCTTTTTCTTAAATTCTCATTTATTTTTGTCATTGAGGACAATGCCATGTTTAAGTGGGGGGTAGGAGACTTAGCCATGTTATGTTATAATTGAAAATTGAATGAAACGGCACATGATTGAAAAAATTGAATAAATACCTTATTATGTATCTCGTACCCTTAGAATTGTGAGTTCCTAGCTAAGAATTGATAGGAAATAAACCAAGTTTCATGAGTACGTATCATTTTATACTTATGTTAAGTAAATTTAAGGATATTCATGCCCGTTTTTGCAAGTAGTTATGTATTAGTCAATTACTCAATCTGTGAATCGAGTATACCGCGCAAATCATAATAACTGAAGAAATTATGTGTACATTGCATAGATGATTGGTTATGTGAACTTAGTATCAATATCTATCTGTGATGCATTCTTATCTTTTAGCCATTAAAGCGAGAGTAATAAGCTTGAGGCGTGCTGTGTTTAGCAAAATGTTAGACCTTTGGGCTTGTAGTGACATTACCAAAGTAGCCCAGCAGCGTGTGGTAATATTCGATGCTATACATGATCTAAGATAGGGGATACTCTAAAAAGTTTTCTTCCTTGAGATTGATAGTATTTGAAAAATATGAAGAATTGAAGAAATTCAACTTTTAAGAGGCTTTGAGTAGTACTCGGTCACCAAGTCCAAAATCCCTATAGATACGCTCTTGCTTATTGCTCTAGTGCTCTGTTGCGAGGCATAAGAAGTATGAATGCTGAGGTTGGTAGGATGAGATTGCGAAGTTAGCATAAACTCTAATCATGCCACGAATATATAAAACTAAATGCACATGCACATATCACTTCGATTCATAGTAAGTAGTGAATAATGGATATCTTATGAGAATGACTAGTATGAGTTGACTTGAGTTTCTTGTGTAAGTATGATTTGACCATAGAAAATGTTGTCTTGGGGAATGACTTATTGATGCTTTGTTCGGGACGATCAAAGTCTAAGTGGGGGGTAGTTGATGACGGTCAAATTATACCCGTAAAAGTCATCAACGTTGACCTTAAATCGAGATTAATAATGTATATTTCATATTGAATCACTTGTTTATATTTATTATTTAATGTAAGTGATTATTAATATGATATTTGGTATTTAGCTGTTTTTATTATTAAAAGACCGATTTATTGTGCGATAAATGCTGATTTTGCAGATCACGACAAATCGAGAGGATAAATGTCATTCAATCAATAAATCTCGAGATAATAAGGAAGAAAATTGGAGCATTAATCAAAGGATAAATCGGATCGATTCAAAAGAATGCGTGGGAACAAGTCGGATAAAAAGACGCGTTTAACACGTGTAAAAGAGGCTCGATCGACCGAGCCTATCCATTCGATCGACCGAGAGAGTCGGCTCGGTCACTTGAAGTTTATCCGGCGAAAAATCGCGTGTATATCTTACAGATCCTTCCTAGGTCGGCAAAAACCTCTATATAAGCGTGACTACGAAATTTGTAAAAACACCCAACACACACCTTTAGACATACATACAATACCTTATACCTTTTTATCATTTACATTCATAGCTTTGATGCGTTACAATGTAGGCGTCATCCAAATGATTTATTACGGTTGCAAATATATAAGCCTTTAATTTTTACTTGTTGTTTTTATTTTCGATAATTAATTCCCCAATTATGCTTTATCGTTTGAGTTAGTTAATCATAGCTAGATGATGTAGATCTAGGCTAAGATGTTAGGAAGGTGGCGATACCTTGTCTATCACGGATCCCATAACCTCGTCATACACTTAGTATTTATTGATGAATCTACTTGATTTAATTAATGCGTATCTATGTTAGTTTATATGAATCTTTGTGCAATTCTTTGTTTAACTGCATTACGTATGATGAAATCTTTGAGAGATATATTCTAAGATGTATTCAGGTTGAAATCGTTCGGGTGACCGAAAGGTGTCATTCGGTCGACCGAGGCCTTACACTCGGTCGACCGAGCCTGTTTCATCGATTATTTACGCCACGTCTTTATGGTAGGTTTAGCCTAGTTGAATTTATTATCTCGGTAGGTATGGCTATGGCTCGTTACTCGCTTAGTTTAATTAAAATGTGTAAAAAGGAAATACCAATATAAAGCTCTTAGGTAGGCTTATGAATTTCTCTTCACGGACGTTCAGTGTTATCTAGGTAGGTTTATATTTGGGGATTGCTAGCACCTGATTATACATACGTCATAGATTAGCAGGAGACTATAACTTGGTAATTGCTAGTTGGACGAGAGCTTGAGTAATCCCTTAGGAAGTACGCCTAACCATAGGAATGTTGCCTAGACGAGGTGTACGATTAATATCGGCATCCTTAGTGTCGTAAGCGTGCAAGTTATATGTGATGGATACCCAAAAGGTGAAGTCACGTAATGTAGCACCGTGATCTAGCAACCTAACGGTGCTAAGTCAAGTTAAAGAGGATGACTCCGTAGCCAATCTAAGATAGATAAAAGCGGATTGTGATTAATAAGTTCGAGTTTATTATATAAATTATCTAGGTCCAAACGATAAAGACTATAATTGGGGAGGTTAATTACGTTGTGTCGAGTCGTGTCTTTACCTTTCTTGTCTTATGTTGGTCGTAGACCGGCTCTATGACATTGACATGTTTAATTAATTGTTTGTATATGAAATGATCCACAATTGGTTCCCTGTGGGATCGACCTTGATTCACTATAGCTATACTACGATGGGCCTAGTCCTCTTGCTAGTATTGGTTTATGGTTGTCGAGTCTTTTATTATAACCTGATCGACCCCGATCAGCGTGAGATGTCCAAAGTTTCCATCAACAAGTGCTCTTGCATCTGATACCCATGTTCCAACTTTTTCTCCATCTACTCCACACTTTTCCTCTTCAGGGGGCACGCACCCTATACAAACCACCACACACTCAATTACTACCGCATTTACTTCTCCCTCAGTATTATCCACATCAACTTCCTCACATTACTAAAACTCTCCTATTAACATTGAAGAGGAAGAGCATGTCCCGGTTACCAACCAAACTAACAAACCCATATCACCTCCTACGCAAATCAGATCTAAGAGTGGTCATCTCAGTACTTCACAGTAGCGTGACAGTCCAAAGTTTCCATCAACAAGTGCTCTTGCATCTGATACCCATGTTCCATCTTTTTCTCCGTCTACTCCACACTCTTCCACTTCAGGGGGCACACACCCTATACAAACCACCACACACTCAATTACTACCGCATTTACTTCTCCCTCAGTATTATCCACATCAACTTCCTCACATTACTAAAACTCTCCTATTAACATTGAAGAGGAAGAGCATGTCCCGGTTACCAACCAAACTAACAAACCCATATCACCTCCTACGCAAATCAGATCTAAGAGTGGTCTTCTCAGTACTTCACAGTAGCGTGACAGTCCAAAGTTTCCATCAACAAGTGCTCTTGCATCTGATACCCATGTTCCAGCTTTTTCTCCGTCTACTCCACACTCTTCCACTTCAAGGGGCACACACCCTATACAAATCACCACACACTCAATTACTGCCCCGTTTACTTTTCCCTCAGTATTATCCACATCAAATTCCTCACATTACTATAACTCTCCTATTAACATTGAAGAGGAAGAGCATGTTCCGGTTACCAACCAAACTAAAAAACCCATATCACATCCTATGCAAATCAAATCTAAGAGTGGAATTTCAAACCTAAAACCCACCCATCCACTATTGAACCACTTTTAATATCTCACCATGATGAGACAATTAAAGTGTTTGAAGCCTTAGTACAACCCGAGTGAAAGAAAAGGCCATGATAGAGGAGTATGATGCCTTAATTAGAAAACACATGGGACTTGGTTCCATACAATCACAAACACCAACTTGTTGGGAATAAGTGGATATTAAAGTTGAAACTCAATCCAGATGAATCAATCTTTAAACACAAGCATATGGTATTAATTTCACTGAAAACTTCAGTCTTGTGGCTATTCCACTGTAGAGTGATTATTGCGATTGCAGTAACCCTGAATTGGGAAATCAGACAGGTTGCATTAATAATGCTTTTCTGAATGAGCCACTACAAGAGACAATGTACATTCCCCAACCTGAAGGGTTTGTAGATCCTCTCTGACCTACTCACGTGTGCAAGTTAAAGAATGCTCTATGTGGACTTAGGTATGCCTCAAGAGTCTGGTTTGATGCCCTAAGAAATCAAATGTTAAACCGAGGATTCAACCAGTCCAAATCAGACAACTAACTCTTTATCTTCAGAAAAGATCAGACAGTCCTCTATGTATTGGTGTATGTAGATGACATACTGGTCACATGCAATTCATCTCAATACGTACAAAGATTCATCAACTTTTACTCTGAAATATCTAGGTCAACTCTTACACTTCCTAGGTATGGAAGCACACAGAGATGGTATAAGACTTTATATGTCCCAAAAGCATTATGCTTCCTAACTGCTGACAAGGCTTAACATGGACAACATCAAAGCATGTCTATGGTTGTAGGCAAACACTACACAGCTAACCAAGGGACTCCAATGTCAAACCCAAGCGTCTACATGAGGGCTATCTAAGGACTTGATGCACGACACTCACTAGACCAGTCCAGATATAACATTTGCAGTGAACTGCTTTAGCTAGTTCTTGCAATCACCTACAAATGTTCATTGTAATGCTCTGAAAAGAATTCTAAGGTTTGTGAAAGGAACTATAGGACAAGGACTTCACTTCAAACCTAACTATTCCCTGCATATCAATGGTTACTCTGATGCACATTGGGCATTTGATCATATTGACAGAAAATCCACAGGTGGCTATTGTGTCTATATGGGAGATTCTTTTGTAAAATGGATTTCTAAGAAAAATACAGTAGTTTCCAGATCCTGTGTTGAATCAGAGTGTAGATCCCTTGCAAATTTGTCCACTGTACTCCATTGGATACAACATCTGATGAAAAAGTTCAGAGTGGAGATTCCCAAATATCTAGTAGCATGGTGTGACAACACTAATGCCACCTTCTTGGCTCAGAATCATGTGTTCCATGTTAGAACAAAAACATATTGAAGTTGGAGTTCACTACATTAAAGATCTTGTGTTGAAGAATATCATATTTATGCAGTTCATATCATCAGCAGACCAACTAGCAGATTGATTGACTAATTAAAGCCTTAACTTCTGGATAGTTTAATCACTTTAAAGCCAAGCTGAATGTAGTTGATCAACCATCCATCTTAAGGGGGGTTGTTAAGAGAATTGTAGATTATATGGTAAGATGATTAGGTGTATATGTGATTATGTGACATGTGTCATGTTAGTGGGTAGAGAATAGTTTCTAGATCATGTAGTACAAGTCTGTTATATGTTATGTTTTGTATTTGGTGTATTAATGCTCCTAGATGTAAGCCTTGAAGGCAAGAAATGATACACTATTGAATATACAAAAAAATTCTGATAACGCCGGGTTATCACAAACGGATCAAGCGGTGGATATCTAGCAAATTGTGTGCAATTCTTCCGGTATTAGCATTGATTAATGATGAACAATATAAAGATATACGTGAAAATAAGGACACATCACATTTCATAACAATGATGAAGAAAAGGTGTTGATTTTTATTATGATTGTGGCTGGGCCGAAGTGACTGCCTACGTACCCTCCAAATGTGAGGGATCAAGCCAATGTGACGTAGTTCTGGAAGTGGAGAGTCATCCCGTTTTCGGGGTATGTGTGCCACTATTTATAGGGACTAAGAGTAGGCGGTTACAAAGGTGGTAAACAAGATACAAGTGCTGCATAAGTAAAATACAAGGCCGTTGAGCGAGCTTGATCGGGCGAGCTTGAATTCGGCGAGCTTGTATTGTAGCCGCTACAGGCTCTTCGCTTGTAATCGTCGTGTATGAACTCTGCTGCCTAGTTGAGCGGGCTTTGTCTGAGCTGATGGATAGCGAGCTGGAAGGGCAAGCGGGTTGGCCCCCAGTGTTTCGTATTAAGCTGGATGCTTGCTGGTCGACACCCGTTAGACTAGCCAATGATAAGAATTGTAATGGCGTGAGACGGGTTGGATTATGCAAGGTCAGGCTTATGAAGGGGTGGGCTAGCTGAACCGAAGACCCTATCCGTTATTGGACCGTCATGTGGGCCTGATCTGGATCCACGGGATCTTTTACGGGCTTGGCTATCACATTCTATATATATATTGTTTTTTTTAGGGTTTGGAGTACTTTAAATATCGAGCAATCAATAGTCATAGATAAATATAATGTAGTTTTGTAAGTCACATCATATCAAACATACTGCTGCGAATCACGGTCATAATCAACTTTTCCATTTTCTTCGTCGATTATGACAATCGACCGGATAAAAGTCGATTGATTTTCTTTGTGGTGACACGATAAGCGCCATGTATAGTAAATAATGTACCTTTAATTTAGTTGAAACTTATATGCAATTTTGTACAATTGATCATTATGAATTTAAATCATCATAAATTTATATTCATCTTGATCAACCAGTGCAGTGTGATCAATGTGTCTCTCGATTATGACATGCATCGGTTGTCTTTCAAATGTCATTCTTATGCAAGTAACTCTATACATGCCGGCCAGAAAAGGCCTGATTATGTTTAGCCGGCCAACGATTACTCTCTCCCCAAATGTCCAAAATAAGAGAATTATACTATCCAATTTTTCAGCTGTCATTTATTTTCACTAGATACATCAACAAAAACAGCCCACCAACATTGTTTCCACCGATGATGAATTGCCTGCAATATAAATGGAACATCCAAAAGAATTAATCAACAAAGTCTAATTAAGATGAACAAAAGCAGTGGAACTGAAATCATTGCAGCACGAAAAAAGGCGCTACTTGGGCTACGGCCTAAAGGTGCTAAGGAAAAAGGTGCTAAGGAAAAAGATGATGATCTTCATCTGTTTAAAGAATTGCATAAGCGCGAAAAGGATCGCGTTGTCAGCCTTCTTCAACCTGTTTCTGAAGATTTTGAATCTAATGGTTTGGATCAACTCTAACTCTTTTCATAATATATAGATTCCTAGCATTCTTGTTCTTGACATATATATATATATATATATATATATATATATATATATATCATATTAGAATCTGATCCTCTCCTGTGAGGCCCGTCTTTTGATTTGTCCGCTGACCATTATGAAGTACAACATAAGCTGCTTACTTTCTTTCGTGAAGGATAAGCTTTACTTTGTACTGGACAAATCACAGGACGTGCCTCACAGGAAAGAATCCGATCTTTATGATATTGTTTCGCCTCGCGTGTGTGGCTTAGTGCATTCTTCTGATGGATTTTCTCAGGACAAAACTCATTCTATGGAATGGCACATGGGAAATTTGTCTCAGAAAATGGAAAAAATGACTATGATTGGTAAAACAATTTTTTTTTTTTTTTTTTTTTTTTTTCCACTTTAAGTTTTCGTTTGTGCATAAAAATTTTAAGAAATGTTATTTTTGATTTGGTTAATTAAGGTTGAAAACGCCACCGGCTACACCTCTGTTTGCTTCTCTTGAGATGGAATCAAATAATGCACCACAACTAGTTGTTCAAAGAGAATTACCAATCATCCAGCTTACTACAAAGGTGTGTGGAATTGTCAATGCTTCATTGTTTAGAACTATTTTAAAAATAAATTGGGTCCCGATTATCTATATCTCGTTCCTCTTACACGTTGTAACGCCTCCAGACACCTGGGTCTGGTAGCGCTAAATAAGTCATAAATGATCCGGTCAACAGCTTAGACCGTCGTCATTGATTGGTCTAAAAGGGCTAACCTGAGTTGACAAGACTTTTATATCTCACACTTATATAGTGGTGATGCGCTTCCCCCAATTCCAATGTGGGATATCACATTCTCCCCCCTTATAAGGGATTGGCGTCCTTATCAGGACGGCCAAGATTTGTCCCACTGGACTTTTCCCAGTTCGTCCCTACCATAGGATTTTAGAGACGGCCCCCACCGCCTCTCACGGTGGGACACTTAGGTCCGTCAGTCGGCTCTGATACCATTTTGTAACGCCCCCAGACCCCGGACCTGGTAGAGCTAACTGAGTCATAAATGGTCCGGTCAACTGTTTAGACCGTCGTCCTCGTTCGGTCTAAAACGGTTAACCCGGCTTGACAAGTCATTTATGTTTCACACTTATATGGTGGTGATGCACTTCCCCACTTTCAATGTGGGATATCACACACATGAAATCACAAGGCCAAGCGCGCGTGTGGCGCGCATTAGTGATAGTCAAGGGGCGCGCATTTTAGACATTAACCTTCAAATTTACGACATTCAACCACTTTCTTAATCCGTATGAAAACCTCTAAGATGACTTATATTTTGAGACAAATGTAGTATTTATTAACCGAAAAAGGTATCAAGATACTATTGTAGATCGTTGATTATGCAGAAATCTATTGTTTGATACGAGTCTCATTCATTTAATAAGTATACAGTGACACAATATAATGACACTATCATTTTGTTTGTATTAGTCCACAGAAAGCTCAGAGCCAGTAGCCAAAGCAGAAGTTGAAACATCAAAATCTCCAACTTCAAAAGCAAAAGTTATTCCAAGACACTCAACAAGAAGTAGTAGGCTAAGTACTATTACTACATCAACTGAAAAGAAGAACATCATCAAAACCGCACCAATCCTAAACCACAAAACGAACCAATCCTACTCGGAGCAATACACACTCGTAACCCCGAAAAAATCTTCATTCACAACCAAACCAGTTGAGAAAAAAGAAACCAAAGTGAGCATGAACATGTTAGCTTCTAATTTCAACAAAAGCGTAGGACTTGATTCAAGCACCAAACCGAGAATCAAACCGGTTACACCTCAACTAATTCATCCTGAATACTCAGATGAAACGCCTCCTAATCTAAAGACAGACCGAGCATTTTCAGTGTCTCGTGGTGCACGTGCCAACAATCAGAGCACTCCCTCGTTTACTAGGAAATTCGAACCGATCATGCAATCTAACCGCGGTGTATCGAGTTCTCATAGCGTTTCCAGGGGACGTAAACAAGAAACGGAACCAAATACAGGAAAGGAGATAACTCAACAGGGTAACAGAACACAATTCTTGGGAAGTAGGATGGTGGATAAGGTAATGAATGCAAGAACGTCGAGTTTGGAAGAAAAAAACTCGAAAGGTAAGCTAAATACTTCCATGAATGAGAGTTCAAATTCAAGGAGAGCAAGCATTGAAGATAGACAGAGCAAAATAAAGTTCAATACATCCCTTAATGAAACCTCTGGCTTTGGAAGATTAATGTCTAAGAGTTCACTTGATATGGCCCTTAAACATATGGTAAGAGTTTGAATTTTCTTTATTATAATTTTTTTATCAATGCAAACAATTCAGTCAAAAATAACTTCATTATACCACAAAAATATGCAGGATTTTAAGATGGATTCAAGTGTTGCTGCTAAAAATCAGCCTACTGCTGGCGGGAGGAGATCTGTTTCTGTGAGCAGGAGAACTTGAACGGCTATGATTACACAGTGAATAAAAGAAGGAAACTTAAAAATGTGTACCTTCAAAATTAAAATTTTGTCAAATATGTTTTTTTGTTTTTGTTTTTGTTTTACTCATTCGATATGTGTGTTTTGGCATAAGCTTTAGAAGATACTAAATGTTAAGTATGGTACGATTGGATTCCATTTTCAATATTATTTTCCAGCTCAATCTAAAGGAAAAAAAAAAAAAAAAAAAAAAAAAACTGGGATGAATATGGTGCGGTTTGACCGGTCTTTTCTATTTATAAAATCAAATAATTTTATATGGTTTCTATATTTTCAAAACAAACTAAAGCGGTTTTTAGAAATGTTCTGACCTACCGGCGACAATTTCCTTTGATCCAATAATCCGGCCACCCAATACGCTATGGACCTTCATGGCGGAGACCACACAGTCGAAGAGGAAGACCTGATGAAAAGAAGCAATGACAGGTGGAAAGGGGACTCTCCCGACCGAGTGACAATCAATCAATCAGGCGAAAAGAAAGTGAGTCAATCTCCTACAAAGGCCGAGTTTATGGGAGCAGACTTTACACAGAGCGGGGAGGATGAATCTGACATTGCAGATTTTATTCAGATCGCAGAAAATTGGAGGGGAAATGAAACTGATGATGACCCAATCGAGATTCCGGTGGAGGATTGTGTTGATTTGTGCATGCCGTGGAGAAGGGCGGTAATTGTTAAAGTGCTGGGTCGGATTGTGTCATTTTGTATCCTGCAACAGAGACTGACTAGCATGTGGTGCACTAAAGGTCAATTAGATATTGTTGATCACGATTTAGACTATTATATGGTGAGATTCTGTTGCAAAGATGACTATGATACTGCGTTGGGTAATGGTCCCAGGATTATTCAAGGCCATTACTTGACAGTCATGAGGTGGAGACATTTCTTTGTGCCATCAAAAGAAAAGATTACATCTACCCTAGTATGGGTACGGTTTCTGCAGTACCTTTGAAATTGTTTGATCTTAGGGACTTCATCCTTAAGTTGGCCAGACGAGTAGGCAAACCGATTAAAACAGACATTGTCACAACTAGATCAAGTAGAGGGAGATACGCAAGGGTCCGTGTGGAGATGAATTTGCACCAAGTTCTGAGGCAAGCTGTGGTATTGAATGGAAATAAATTTCAGGTTGAATATGAGGTACTACAATTGATATGCTTTGAGTGCGGTAAATATGGCCACAAAACACTGGACTGTACTCAATTACACGACCCTGCTGGAGGAGATCAAGCCCCCGGTAGATATCCTGAACCCGAAACCACCTCAAGGTCCAACTCCAGAAAGACCTTTTGGCCCGTGGATGATTGGTCAAAACTAAAGACGTGAACTCTTGGGGTCCGAGGGGTAAGGGTGAAAAGCCAACCAACAACACCTCAAACCGAGATGACTCGGAAAGAGAAAGAAACATATGAGACCATCCGGGTCTAGGTTTGATGTTCTTCTTTGAACAACAAAGTCGATCAAGAGCATTTACGTGAGAGAGAACGAGTCGGTGGGGAGGTTGAGCGGCTAAAGAGGCAAATGGAAAGGCAAATGCGAGGAACCAACAAAGCTCCAATCTGTGACTTTGCTAAGAAGGATGATCCCAAAGGCTCTACTTCTAATCCACCACCTCCGGAAAATGCTAAAGGAACAGGGAAGAAGGCTTCAACGCCAAATGAACAGCCTAAGAGAAAAAAGCCCTCGGCTTCAATGAACAACACCGAAGCACCAGCTAAGAGAACCTCATCTACAGTGGGGATTGGGAGAACACAAGGCATTATGACAGACCCTCTTCACGACATCTCCAACCAACAAAGCTCAATTCAAACCAAGCATCCCTCCGGACATAGCAACAAAGGCAATGCCATAGAACAACCAGGTGCAAGGTACTCTAAAAGATAATAGAGCTGCCTATTTGAAATCTAACCCACCAGACCAAGATGCCAATAAACGGATAAAAAGTGAACGAATACTGGATGGATGCAGTGATGTTACTAAATGGAGAGTTAGGGACAAACCCCTGGATGACATGGATACTGTGGGTGGGACTGCCCTCTCGTCGTTTTAAATTCGTTTGTATTTCAATGCAGATAATTACTTGGAATTGTCGGGGAACAGGGTCTCCAGAATTTCTCTGTAATCTCAAGGAATTGTTAAGGAAGCATAAACCGGACATTTTATGTCTGCTGAAACTAGAGTGATAGTAGCGAGCGAATAAAATTATTGGTAATTCGTTGTTCAATAAATCTATATGTGTTGAAGCCAGAGGGTATGCGGGGGGAATCTAGTGTTTATGGAACGACAACAAGTTGGAGTTGAACTATCTGTCTTGCACTAATAGCCGTATGCCATAACTCAGATATTGATTGGATTTGTCTATTATTTATGCCTCTCCCACCCCCAGTTTGAGATCGGGGCTGTGGGATTATCGGAAGAGGCTCGTTGGTATTATTAAACATCCTTGGTGCCTCATTGGGGACTTTAACCAAGTAATAGAGCAAATTGACAAAAGAGGAGGAAGGCTTGTTGCAGGGACGAATGTGGAAATCATGAGATCAATGGTGGAACATTGCAACCTACTTGATGTGGACTTCCACGGTCCACGGTTTACATGGAGGGGTCCCTTATTCCATGGGGTCCATATCGAGGAAAGGCTGGACCAAGTATGGAGTACAAGGGCGTGGATTTTAAAATTCCTAGAAACGAACCTACTACAGCTTCCAAAAACACACTCTGATCACTGTCCCCTCATTCTCAGCTTAGAACCGAGGAACCAAGCACGACAAAGGGGGAATGGTAACCGTTTTTTGAATGGTTGGTTGGAACAAGAGAATTTTCCAGACTTCGTTCAACATACTGGGATACTTCTGCTCCGAATATGAGTGACACTATTCAGAAATTCATGGATAAAGCACAAACCTAGAACCGTAATGTCTTTAGTAACATTTTTTATCGGAAAAATAACTGTTTGAACCGTATAAAAGGGGTCCAACAATCTATAGCTGCAACCGTCTGGGTTTCTTAATAATTTGGATCCCGGAACAGCAGTTACAGGAAGAATATAATATATCTTGATCCAAGAAGAGAATTTGTGGAACCAAAGATCTCGACTACAGTGGTTTGTAGAAGGAGAACGAAATACTCAATATTATCATCTTACAGCTCTCCGACAAAAACAATGCAAGACCATTAAAATGTTGAAAAAGGCTGATGGTGTGTGGACAAGCAATGTTGGCGAAATCGAAAATATGATGAGAGACTTTTTTATTGACCTTTATTCAACAGATCAAAATTCCAACCATTGTACATGCAAATTCAATTTTCGAGAATTATCCAACTCGGCTTTGCAAATTTTTAAATAGGGACGTAGCGGGTGGAGGTCGAGGAAGCATGTTTTGATATGGGAACATATAAGGTGGCGGGCCAGATGGCTTACCACCTATCTTCTATAAGAGGTGTTGGGGAGTTGTTGCCATTCGGTGGTTGAGTTTGTCAAAAAAGTGTATGCAGAGCGATTTATCCCACCAATATGAGCGAGGTTCGCATTACTTTGATCCCCAAGCTTGATCGCTAGAAGCGCCGGCCCACTTCCGACCTATTGCGCTTGATAACGTGATCACCAAGATAGTTACTAAAGTTTTGGGAGCAGAATGAGGCGATTATAGAGGACCTCATTAGCAGCAGTCAGAGTGCTTTTATACCTGGAAGGGGTATCTCAAAGAACATCATTTTAGCACAAGAGGTAATGCATTTTCTCCATAATAAAAAAGGAAAAAAGGGTTATATGGTGATCAAAGTGGATTTAGATAAGGCATACGATAGAGTGGATTGGAATTTTCTGCGAAATATCCTTGGAGCTATTGGTCTTAAATACAACATTCTAAAACTGTTAATGCACACCATCATGTCGGTTAAACTATCAGTCCTTTGGCAGGGTTCAAAACTCAAAGCCTTTACGCCGAGTAAAGGCATCCGGCAAGGTGATACAGTTGCCCCGTAACTTTTTGTTCTTTCTATGGAAGTACTGAGTATGAAGATTAGTGAATCAGTGGAAGCTAGAAGCCCTTGCAGATATCAAAAAATGGTCCCCGGCCCGATCTCACATATTTTCTTCGCAGACGACTTGTTACTTTTAAGGGAAGCAATGGAAAAGAGGCTCGAGTAATGGAGGAGTTCTTCAAAGTTTTGCGCTTGTTCGGACAAAAGGTTAGTTTAGCGAAATCGTGATTTTTACCTCTATAAATGTGGATGTTATTGAAATAAATATCATTGCTAGTACTTTATCGATGCGATATGCGCCATCGCTCGGAAATTACCTCAAAATTTTTATTATTCATGGTAGACTTAAAGTATCTCACTTTACTCCCCTACTTGACAAAATGAAATGCAAACTTTCTTCCTGGAGTTCTAAAGCCCTATCTAAGGTGGGAAGAATATTCTGATTAAGACCTCCCTATCTACTCAAGCGTACTACAAAATGCAGGTTTTTAATTTACCTCTATCATGCACCATGGTCATGGAACAAATTTATAGAGATTTTTTGTGGGAGGATGAGGAAGGTTCGAGGAAGTTACACACATTCTCGTGGGATAAAATCTGTAAATCCAAGGAAGAGGGTGGATTGGGTATACGTAGGCTCCATGAGATGAATTTGGCGTTTCTGGGTAAGCTGGTATGGCAACTGTTACACCACAAGGAGAAACTTTGGGTGGCTATCCTTGTGCATAAATACAAGGAGCTAACCGCAACACCCAAGGCATTTGCTCTCCAATATGGAGAGGCATCGCAAGGCTTATTCCATCCTCTCTAGAAGGGCTTGAAATTTCGCAGATAACGCTCGGTGGACGGAAGACCCCAAGGGTGCTTACACGGTCTCTTTAGGATATAGTTTTCAAATAAAGAGACGTATTCAGCACCAAACAGATGAACATATAGCCGCATCTTGGAATCAGATATGGAAACTAAAAGGGCCATCACGAGGTAATTTTCTTTTATGGGATATTAAACATGAGTCTCTCCCGGTGTATGATTTCCTTGCAAAGAGGCATATCATCCCCTCCCCGATATGCCCCCTTTGTGGCATGGAAGAAGAGTCAATATTGCATGCTATTAGGGATTGCACTTGGGCGACGCAAGTTTGGAGCTTAATAGTCCCAAGGGAACAATAGAGGAACTTTTTTTGGCGCAGGATCAGTTCAAGAATGTCTAGAGGTAAATTTTACTAAATCAAGTCGTGCCTATATTGGCTCGTCTGAGTGGAAGTATATATGGAGGGAAACTATATATGGAGTGTGGCTTTGGTGAAATAGGGTTCTGCACAATTCTGACAAGGAACGGCCCCCGGTGTACGTGTTTGCGTCTCAATCAGTGGAAAGGGCGAAAAATTTGAGGCTCGCTTGGAAGGATTACGAGTAATATATAGATGGTAGTTCAGACATTTCTAAACCCTGTGTTTTGTTCATTTTGGGAACATTTTTGATATTTCTGTAAAGACCCCGTTGTTGGCCTATTTGGAAGGCACTATATATGAATAAAGTGATCGTTTTATAAAAAATAAAAATAAAAAGCGGTTTTTTTGGCTAAAACAAAATGTTCGGTCCTGTTGTCAATAAGACATCGCCCTAGTGGTTATCACTAGGGTATAACATGGCATGAGACCAGACTTTGAGCTCTGCTTACGGCAAAAAAAAGAAGAAGGGTGCGTGTGTTAAACCTTTTGTTTCCTCAAAATGTTCGGTCTTGTTTTGTTTGGCTTGGTTATATTTTTAATTTTTAATTTTTAATTTTAAGGTTTTTATAAACAAATAAATTTCTTTGATTGGAAATCACAAGTTATCTAGAAATTATTTATATTAAACTAAAGTCTACTAATGTCAAAATAAAATTTTAAAATCAACCATCATCTAATACAACAAACGCAAAACCTACCACCGAACATCATATTTAGGCACAAAGAAGATAATAAATATTTTTATCTTACTAATTTCAATTCACTTATGAAGATTTAACCTCTACATGTTAATAATATTGGACTAACACCTAAAACTTTGATTAACTTAGGTAAATCACAACGTGCTTAATACAAAATTGTCTTTTGAGTGATATCGAGGGAGAAAGATAAACGCATTATCTGTCAAAAGTGTGTGAGAAAGAGAGATTAATGTAACCAGTTTTCACACATTTAAAACAACGACTAGTTATCTCAAATTATGGTGCTGAGGAAGCAGAAAGATAGGAGGGAGTTCGGGGTCTTGAGTTATGAATTTATTTGTGTTGTGATGTTCTTCTAAGAGATCAAAATATTGAAGATGAGTGGAATGAGTATCGAAATGACGAATGTTTAGGATATGTGTTAAGGGTGATTTTATACGTTTTATAAGGATATATTTTATATCAATATTCCCCATATATGGATGTTTTTCATAGAAATCGAGCTTATAATCGATTAATTGAGTAAATGATGTTTTTAATAGCTAAATCTCAAAACGTAACGAATTATGTGCTTAAATGATGATTTTATGTTATTTTGGAAATACGTTACGCTTTGGTATGTTTTCCTATTGTTGTAGATACTCATTGATGATGGAAGAGAGGATTTTAGAGAGCCAAATTCGTGCTTGGAAAGGATCAATCAAAGTTATGGAAGATTGAAAGATATAAGGAAAGAAATCAAGCAAGATAAATGTCGGAAAATCAGGATTCCGAGTAGTGACGACCTTGCAACGAAGTTCTTGATATGATAACAACCGATTTTACTCTGGACCTCAAGAGAAGAGTTGTAGGTCTTGAAGAGAGGATTCTACAGGATTTTGAATCACTCCATTCCGACTTACGAGGCCCGAGATATGAGCGTTACAAGTTCAGAATCTGTTCCAGGAGAGCTGGACGGGCGTCCGGCCGCGGTTACTGTAGCAGCCGACTCAAAATTCTATAAAAACAGCAGCAGCCCCAACCCTAATTATCATTAGAACACAGCAGCCTCTTCTAAAAACCCTAAAGTCGAGCTGAGAGCAGCCCGGCCGGCCAAGCTCCTAGCTTGGTCGGCCGGTGGTTAGATTAGTTGTTTTTCTTTTCGTTTTTTTTCTTCTTTCTTGTTCGAACAAAGGCTCGACAAACCATGGATGAGCTATGAAGCTTCTGTTCCAGCTGCAACTTGATTTAGTTCTTTGGATGATTTTGTAAGTTTTTATTTAAATTGTTTCTTTCTTATGCTTATTTGTATCTTGCATATAAATCGGAAGATGATTGCATGATTTGATGCTACCGTATGACGTAAGTCGGTGTAGTTTAGATCACCGTAGGAAAGTTTGGATTTTTAATCTATACATAACGGAAGTTCGTAGATTAATTATCTAGGTTTACGAGAGAACCACAATTTGATTAATTCGTTGCAAGATTTTCCTAGATTTGAATTGAGGATATCACCGTTACGGAAAGATGAGATTTTTCATGTATTTGTTTCATTACGTTATTCTTGTTCTCTTTCATGTTTCGAGATGCTATATGTTAATCGAATTTAGATAACGGAAGTTAATAAATTCGTTAGATTGCCATGATAGAGATTAACAATTATTGTTCCAACAAACGGAAGTTGAGGGATAAGGTTGTTAGATTAGGATTTCATCCATATCTTTGATTTGTATAGATGTTAGTTAAGACCGGAAGGTAAACTAATGAATGGCGTGATAAATCGGAAGAGGAAACGTTTCTTTAGATAAGATAATAATCCAAGATAACTCGTGAATGAATATGTGTTGATCTTATTTCTTTCGGTGAGATGATGGTTGTTGGGAAGAGGTTGATCATGGTTTGTTTATGGTTGTTCAGTAGATAGATTTACCGTTTTCCTAGATGTAGTTTTATTTATGTTTTTATCGCTTTTATCCTTCCTGGCTTTGGATTAACAATCCTCTGTCCAGTTTATTTTCCGTTTTAGTTTAGGTTTAGGTTAATAAAGAAGGATTAATTAGATTAGATTCAATATCCCTTTTCCCTGAGGATCGATACCCGTACTTATCCAACTTTACTAGCAACTACCCGGTATTCGGCCGGTTAGGAGGTAGTTTTGCATGGTAGTATAGGTTTTATAAATTTTCTTTTGTTTTAATGATGCAAAATCTCCGCAACAAAAGTGGCGCCGTTGCCGGGGAATCGGTGTTTTGTTGAATTTGGTTGAATTAATTCCTTGATTTTGTTACGTTTTTTTTTTTTTTCGTTTTCAATAAAAGTAGCGTTGAATAAATCGAGAGTTTTTATTTTTGCCGTGTTTCGATGACCGTTAGGTTAAGAATGTGCAAAGAGTTTTTTACTCGATTTGTGAGACGTGAATTATATGTTTGTTTGTATCTAGTCTAACTCTCTGTGCTTTAATTTGATGTGGCTGCTCTGTGATATTTGATGTATGATCTTTTAAGAAATTAGGGTTTCTTTGTGTTTCTGCGCTTTCTATGCAAATTCATCGTTGGACGAAGTTCAAGGTAAGTGAACGCGCCCGTCCGATCCTAACATGCGAGTAAACGAGCGTCCTGGTTTGTTGGGCGCTTTCGTCCGTTCCAAAACGTGTCGACTACTTACTGTTTTCAAGAACCAGACGGACGTCCATATATCTAAACGCCCGTCCGGCCTGCATAAGTTTTAAACGCCCGTTTGAATTAGTGAACGCCAGTCCAGGTTCCAGATTTCTTCTCAATTTGATTTTTAATGCTTTATTTGATATGGATACTTTAATTTGAGCTTCTGTGGCTAATTGTTTTTACGTAGATGATCTGAACTTGCATGTTTACACCTTTCCATCTATGAATCCATGTTGAATAATTGATTAATTTTTTTTATTTGCATGATTCATCTATGCAAGTTATAGTCACTGTCGGTTCTCGTACGCTATAACTGGTCTTATTGTTATTTAGTAGCTAATGTCGGTTTCCGTATGCTACATACCGCTGTGATGAATCTTTTAAGCTTTGAGACTTATGTGCTTTCCTGTTGTTTATGTAACTCATATGGGTAGCTACTGTCGGTTTTCGTATACTACGTCTTAGGCCATATGAGTTATATCTGTTTAGTATAGCTAATCGTTGGTTTTCCATAATGCTATCACCTTTGATGAGTCTTAAAGCGCCATCTACACCGTGCATGTAATGGACAAAGACATGCGTTTATCGTAACTTTGTCATTATTTGGTGAAGCGTTTATTTTATACTTGTCGTGTTGCAATTGAGTGGTGGTCTTCTTTCTTTTATTTTCTTTTATTTTTGCATATCATATAGATGCATATCATGTAGTTGCATGTCATCTAGTTGCATTGTTTTTCTATTTTCTTTTATTTTTCTTGAGCGTAGTTAACTGTCGGTTTCCGTAATACTACCTCGTTTTTTTCCATGATGGCTACTGTTGGTTCTCCATATGCCATCATTATTTTATTGCATATCATGTAGATTGCATCGTAATATATTTTCATATAGTGCACCTAGCCCTACTACTTTGTAATGTTCCATGTATCATTATTTCTGTATGCACATGTTGGGCCTTATTTGTATTATAAGCTTCGTGGCTTTATTCTTAGATGTCCCGAGTTTAAGTGTTGATCTTTCCATCCGAAGGCTATTATTTCTTTTGTGCTTATATCAAACTTCCATATTTAGACGCTTAGATGTTCTGTACTTTCCCTGTTTGATTTTTCCATCTGATGCGATTCTATTTTGTGCTCTGTGTGTTCTATTCCCCCTTGTCCCCGAGATATTTCCTTGTTTGTCAAGTGTGCAGGATCTTTGCGATAGCAATTGTGAGTTTCAGACGATGTCAGTTTTCCGGTGGATGGTCCACAGTCTACTGATTTCTTCACGCATTTCTGGATCTGGATCTAGACCACTTCCAGACTTGCCACTTTCGAACGACAATCAGCTAAGTTCTTTCTTTCTTTTTATTTCTGCACAACATGAGGACATGTTGTAATTTAAGTGTGGGGGAGGGGAATAGCTTATGTGATATCTACATTCATTTGCCATACTTTTATATTTCTATGAAAAGTGCTAGATTTTAAAAGTTTTGTTTTGTCCCAAGTAAGCATGGCATGTCTTCATTTGAGTTCTTATATCATTTTTGCGTTATTTTGCATATTTAGTAAATTTAGTTGTTTCACCCAACACTACTTTTTCACATGCCATAGTAAATGATGAGCTATAATTTAAAGCTATGCCCATTTGATTAGAGATTTTTTGATGATTATCGCATGATTCTTTGCTTCCATACGAATTTTGAAAATTTTAATAGTTTGTGTTTAGAGTTAAAGTATGACATACTGTGAATATCTGAAGGTTTGAATGTGATAGGAGGGATATAATTTAAGGTTTGTATACCAATCTAAGATGAATAATATGAATTATGTATTTAAGTGTCGGAAGTAGCTGCCGATGATTTGAGTGCGGTAGGGCATTATCACGAAATGTCCTATACCACTATGAGGTTAATAGCTCCCGACTGCCTGATGATAGTAGTCCAGCTAGGGTGTTATCCCGAAACATCCTATTGCTGGGAATGAGGGCATATATGCTATATATATGTGGAATTAAGTCAATCTTAAAGAAAAATTTAGTGATTGGTAATGTGAAAAGATGGTTGAGAACCTTAGTTATCTTCTAACTATCCCCAGTATAAACTGAAAGATATGTTGTAGGGACTATCCTCTAAGTATGTCGGAAATATTTTAAATGCTCCCTATTATTTTTTTTCGGGGTTTGTATGCTTTGTGAGGTGCATGTTATAATCGTTTTTATATTTCTGATTTAAATGGGATGTTGGCTAGTTTTGCTTGAACCAATTTCAAGTGTGGATTTAGTGGAAATTTATTATGGCTATGCACACACTCACTTGGGTGAACCTCTAAACTACTTGAATATGTTTTATATTTGCATAAGTGTTTATTTGTCTCGAGTGATGATTATGTTTTGTCTTGCTCGGGACGAGCAAGGTTTAAGTGTGGGGGAGTTGTTAAGGGTGATTTTATACGTTTTATAAGGATATATTTTATATCAATATTCCCCATATATGGATGTTTTTCATAGAAATCGAGCTTATAATCGATTAATTGAGTAAATGATGTTTTTAATAGCTAAATCTCAAAACGTAACGAATTATGTGCTTAAATGATGATTTTATGTTATTTTGGAAATACGTTACGCTTTGGTATGTTTTCCTATTGTTGTAGATACTCATTGATGATGGAAGAGAGGATTTTAGAGAGCCAAATTCGTGCTTGGAAAGGATCAATCAAAGTTATGGAAGATTGAAAGATATAAGGAAAGAAATCAAGCAAGATAAATGTCGGAAAATCAGGATTCCGAGTAGTGACGACCTTGCAACGAAGTTCTTGATATGATAACAACCGATTTTACTCTGGACCTCAAGAGAAGAGTTGTAGGTCTTGAAGAGAGGATTCTACAGGATTTTGAATCACTCCATTCCGACTTACGAGGCCCGAGATATGAGCGTTACAAGTTCAGAATCTGTTCCAGAGAGCCGGGACGGGCGTCCGACATTATGGACGGGCGTCCGGCCGCGATTATCAGAGCACCCGACTCAAAATTCTATAAAAACAGCAGCAGCCCCAACCCTAATTATCATTAGAACACAGCAGACCTCTTCTAAAAACCCAAAAGTCGAAGCCGAGCAGCCCGCCGCCAAGCTCCTAGCTTGGTCGGCCGGTGGTTAGATTAGTTGTTTTTCTTTTCGCTTTTTTTTTCTTCTTTCTTGTTCGAACAAAGGCTCTCGACACCATGGATGAGCTATGAAGCTTCTGTTTCCAAATTGCAACTTGATTTAGTTCTTTGGATGATTTTGTAAGTTTTTATTTAAATTGTTTCTTTCTTATGCTTATTTGTATCTTGCATATAAATCGGAAGATGATTGCATGATTTGATGCTACCGTATGACGTAAGTCGGTGTAGTTTAGATCACCGTAGGAAAGTTTGGATTTTTAATCTATACATAACGGAAGTTCGTAGATTAATTATCTAGGTTTACGAGAGAACCACAATTTGATTAATTCGTTGCAAGATTTTCCTAGATTTGAATTGAGGGATATCACCGTTACCGGAAAGATGAGATTTTTCATGTATTTGTTTCATTACGTTATTCTTGTTCTCTTTCATGTTTCGAGATGCTATATGTTAATCGAATTTAGATAACGGAAGTTAATAAATTCGTTAGATTGCCATGATAGAGATTAACAATTATTGTTCCAACAAACGGAAGTTGAGGGATAAGGTTGTTAGATTAGGATTTCATCCATATCTTTGATTTGTATAGATGTTAGTTAAGACCGGAAGGTAAACTAATGAATGGCGTGATAAATCGGAAGAGAAACGTTTCTTTAGATAAGATAATAATCCAAGATAACTCGTGAATGAATATGTGTTGATCTTATTTCTTTCGGTGAGATGATGGTTGTTGGGAAGAGGTTGATCATGGTTTGTTTATGGTTGTTCAAGAGATAGATTTACCGTTTTCCTAGATGTAGTTTTATTTATGTTTTTATCGCTTTTATCCTTCCCGGCTTTGGATTAACAATCCTCTGTCCGGCTTTATTTTCCGCTTTAGTTTAGGTTTTAGGTTAATAAAGAAGGATTAATTAGATTAGATTCAATATCCCTTTTCCTCGAGGATCGATACCCGTTTCTTATCCAACTTTACTAGCAACTACCCGGTATTCGGCCGGTTAGGAGGTAGTTTTGCATGGTAGTATAGGTTTTATAAATTTTCTTTTGTTTTAATGATGCAAAATCTCCGCAACAATATGAAATGAATGATGGATCATTAGTATATTGTACATATGAACATAAATAGGCTAAGTTTGAGTGGCTTAAATACACTAATAATTTATATATTACTTCAGTATCATCTATGGAGGAGTTTCCGGGGCCGGCCCTGGGGGTAGGCGAGATGAGTGACCCACCAGGGCCCATGATATAAGGGGCCCAAAGTAACATCTTTAACAATATTGTAAGCTTATCTAATAGATAAGATGTGGTTATATACTCTTATTGGTGCTAGTTCGATTCTTGATCTTCACATATTTTGGTTTTATTTACTTATTGTAATGATACATGAATTTAGTTAAATTATTGTAAAGTAATGATTCTATTGAAAAATCTATCCTAGCTGACCGCTCAGCCCTCATGAACTGAATGATATGTTGGACAATATTAAGCATGATACTTAAGAAAAGGAAGTTTTCTTGATTATTTAATTAACCCACCACTAATCTTTTCAATCAATTGAAATTTTAGAAAAGAAAAAAATAATATATTAGGTTCATTTTTTTAAAATAAGAATAGAGTACCAACCAATGCACAACTATTGTCCTGTTATCCAACAAATGTCGAGCATAATCTCATTTGATTATTATTATTATTTACTTTAATATTATAATTGTAGTGTTGACTAAGTCACCGAACCCTATACATTTGTACTATCTCCATACAGTGGAATCGATGAAATACAATACACTTTGCCGTCTTCGCTGCAGGCTTTATGGTCTTCGTCAGGCTCCCCGTGCCTGGTTCTCTCGCTTCACCGAAGCTTGACTCAGTTTGGTTTTGTCGGCTCCAAAGCCGACACCTCTTTATATATTTATTCTCGTGATGGTGCTCGTGTTTATATTCTAATTTATGTGAATGACATTATTATTACTGGCTCGTCGTCTTCTCTTGTTGAGCAGGTTATCTCTTATCTTGGTCGGCACTTTCCGGTTAAGGACCTTGGTTCTTTGTCCTATTTTCTTGGCATTGGGGTGCTTCGTACCCCTGCTGGGCTATTTCTCACTCGGTGCAAGTATATCTTTCAGCATTTGCAGCATGCCTCTCTGGACAAGGCCAAGCCTTGTCAGACACCTATGTTGGCATCCACCCGTCTTACACTTGACGACGTCCCTCCCTGCGCCGATCCTTTGCTCTACCGCACTATTGTTGACGGTCTACAGTATCTTAGTTTCACTCTGCCTGATATTATCTTCGCGGTCCACAAGGTCAGTAAGTATATGCATTCGCCTACCGAAGCTCACTGGGTTGAAGTTAAACGTATTCTTCGGTACCTTAAGCACACTGTCTCCGATGGTCTCTTCTTCTCCTGCCGGTCCCCTATTTCTCTCCGGGCTTATTCTGATTCTGATTGGGCTGCTGACAGTGATAATCGTCATTCTGTTGGGTTTCTTGGTGATAATCTCATTAGTTGGCGTAGTAAGCAACACTTGATCGTTTCCAAGAGCAGCACTGAGGCCGAGTATAAGACTCCTTCTAACACCGCCGCCGAACTCTAGTGACTTTGCAGTCTTCTTCGTGAGATGCAAGTTCCATTATCTTCTCCGCCTACTCTTTGGTGTGATAACATTGGTGCCACCTACCTTGCTCACAATCCGGTGTTTCATTCCCGCACGAAGCACATAGAGATCGACTTCTATTATGTTCGCGAATTAGTTGCAGCTTGCGAGTTCGGCATCTCTTTTATCTCCTCGAAGGATCAGTTAGCCGATGTTCTCACCAAACTGTTCGCTCAACCTCGTTTTGCCAACTTAAAGTCCAATTTCCGTGTTCAGCCACTTCCCACGGGATTGGGCGTGTCGAGGATACTCTCGTTTGATTATTATTATTTGCTTTAATATTATTATTGTCGTATTTATCTTGTAGTCACTTATTGACTAAGTCATCGAACCCTATATATTTATACTATCTTCATACAGTTGAATCAAAGAAATAAAATACAATACACTTTCAATTATGTTAACCAAAGATATCAATTATAGAAAATTTGATTATATCACCCGTTATGACAGAATAAATGTGTCTATCATTACTTATACCGATACACCAGAGTATTACCCTATTAATTATACTTACCTCATATCCTCCCAAATCATACAGTCATATATATATATATGACTGTATACACTCAATCAATCTTCTTGGAGGTGGAGCTTTCCTTTTTCATCGACGTTCCTTCTTTAAAGTTCCTCCTGTTTCCTCGCCATGCATTGAACTAGTACTTCCCAACAGACCATATATCCCTCCCCTAACCCCCTCCCACCCATCCACCCACACACCCACCCAGCTGTACGTACTCCCATGATTAAGTGAAGTGAGTTGTACTACACACAGTTAATTACTCATCATTAATCAATCAATCTCTCTCTCCTTATTAGAGTAATAAAAAAAAGATCTTCCTTATTAATGTGATAGCCCTTACACCTCATCATCCATCATCTGTGTCCTCTCTGTCAAATTAAAACGTTTTTTTTTTTTTTTTTTAACCTCCTTTAATTAATTTCTTTTTATTTCTTCTTTTCTTTTATTACAATCACACTGAACCAAAAATATGGAACATATAAATGAGAAGATCCCATTTGCATGATATATATATTTCCTTGTTTCTTGAAAGGACATCAAGAAAAAGAACAGTTTTAATAACTATCTTTCTTCGGGTACGTACCTAAATCCTGAGATTAAGGTTTGTAGGAGTATATATCTCGTCCCTTTCAGAATTTATTTATTTTTTTTCGTTATTCGTTTCTTTATTTTTATATTTTTGGCTATTGCTGTAATATCCTGATTTTCGAAAAAAGGGCATTGTAGTCATTTAACGAGAATCGGAATATTTTATTCATTTAAATTTTTTTGGAAAAAAAAAAAAAAAAAAAAAAAAATAATAATAAAGAGGAATTAATGGGTTTTATGGGAGTTAAACTCCTCATAATTCTAATTAATCAAAAAAGAGGAGAAGAAACGGTTCTTCGGTGAAGGGGGGGCGCAAGTTGAAAAAAAAAAAAAAAAAAAGGATTTTTGATAATCGAAGCTAATCCGTCGCTTCGGTTGTGCAGACGTCTCAAGGAGAAAAGATTCCACGTGACGCAAGGATCGCTTTTGGTACTAGCAACGAAGCGGTTGGTGAAGGTAAGATTTTATCCGCCTTTGGTCATGAGGAGTGTATGGCTGCAATTCTTAGCATAAGATAGTTTTCTGAGTTTTTGGGTTGCTTTGATGTTCGAGAATCGTAGAATGATCAATTTGGTTTGATCAATTTGTAGGTTGAATCGAAAGATAGGTCTTTGTTGACGTTTTGGATCGTTGTTGCTCGCAATTAAGGTAACGAGGTTTTCATATTGAATGATTGAATGATTTGTAATGTTTGGATTGTGTGTTTTGTTTGTAGAATAAAGTTTATGGGTTGTTGTTGACTTTAAAATATATTTGGTGATGTTTTAGACCTGTTTTATTGGTGTTCTTGCTGTAAAAAAAAAATGGATGGAATTGGTTTGGAAAAATGTTGAGTTCATACAAGAAAAAAATAAAAAAAATGCAGATGATGTCGCAAGTTGCTGGGAGGGTAACGGATAATAGTAAAAGGGAAATATAATAATAATGATAGTAATAGCAACATCAATAATTTCTTTCTGCAGGTGGTGTACTATTCTAGGAAAAGGAAAAGGGAAATAACAAAAGAATTAGATATACACTTTAGTGTATATGCATGTTTGCTGCTGCTCTATCTCTACTTTCTTTCTTTCTTTTTCTTATGTTTGGGGTTGGTGTCGACAGCTTTAAAAAAAAAAAAAAAAAACAGAATAGAAGATTTAATAAATATATGATGTGTAGATGTTTGGTGTTATTGTGTGGTGTTATTTTATTTTTCAGAAAATATGAATTTATGATTTGTTAGACAATGGATTTTGTGGCTTATGTTATTTTGGTATTTAGTTTGAATTATAGTTTAGCTAATGGATCTAAATAACATTAACAAAGCCATGAATAAGCTTCTGATGCGCTTGGTTCTGCACCGGATGTATTCCTAAAGGGAATTGAAGTTCGGGACCATCGGAAGAGTAAGAGTGGCCTTGTGCTTTGATGAACTAGAGTTCATCAATGTCTGTGTAATTGCTAGCTTGAGTCTAGGAGTCTAAGAAGAGGGAGTAGGGAGCTTTTTGTCCTGAATGAACCTAGGTGGCTAGCTAATCGCTTAATAAACGTAATTGACTAGATAAAAGATTAAGCATCATGAGAGCTTGAATAGGCACAGTACAACATCGGCAATGTGTTGGTTGGCTAGATAAAGTGGTAATGGTCACTGCCGGATTCTAGACAAAGCCAGTTAAAGTAGTGATCATACCGCCGGACAACCTCACGAACGAAATAGTCATTCACCGGACAGCTTCTAGTGCTAGCCAGTTAAAGTGATTGATTGTCTCGGGACCGCTAGAGATTTATCTCTATAGGGTTGCAACTTTTGTCTTAGTGCATATCTCACTAAGTGTAGTGCCCTCGCAAACATGTTGTAACATAGATAAGCTAAGCTAATAACCCTAGGGACCTCATGTTATACTATGAATATAATGTGATAGTTAGATGTAAGATCATGTTTAAACGGTTTATTAATAAGATGAGGTTTACTTGCTTCCATTATAAAACGCATGATTTCAATAGCTTCTACTCGTTACTAAGTACGTTTGTACTTACCCGTTATATGCTTTGTTTGAGAAGATGAACAGGTTTATGGAGATGATGAATACGATGAGGAAGTTTGAAGTTTTTATATGAAGTTGCTTTTGAAGACTTTCTGTATTTCAGTTTTTGATTTAAAACTATGTTGTCAATTCAATTTGAATGTTGTGTCTTTTTTTTGTGTTTGGCTCGTTTAGTGGCCTTTGTTGTAAGACTAGATCGTTTGGCTTCTTTTGTTTTGGAATTGATGTAAGACGTTTCAATTTCCATTTTGGATTTTAGTGCAGCATTGAATCTGGTTGTGTTGGTCTTTGGAATTTATTTTTCCCCGAGTCGTTTCGTTTCCGCATTGTGTTTATGATATATGACGTAAGGCTTATGTATAATATTGAATTATATTTAATATTATACATGCCGGGAGTTCGTTTCCGGATAAGGACTCGGATCCGGGAACGGGGCGTCACAGTTGGTATCAGAGACAATGTTTCTTTGCTGCTTAGGATTTGATTTTTCTTGAGATAAGTTTTAGAGCCTTAGTAACCTTTAAGTTCTTTCTCTTGTTCTTCAGAATGGTGACTACACGCAGAGGTTCAAATGCCAATGATAACGGTGAAGGCGATTCACGAAATCCGCTTATGCGAGCGGAGAGAAGAGCGCGAGGTAGAGGCGGAGCGGAGGACCTACTGAGCTAGTCACCCGAGAGGTTTCGTGGGTGAATGCTACTACCATCAGGCTCGACTACAACACACCTTTGTATGTGACAGTGGTTGGGGAGATACCCCTGATTCATGTGACACCAGCTGTTACGGTATATCCTCCTCCATCCGGAGCACAGCAGTCACAACCGATCTATAGCCGTCCACCTGCATCAGCTTTTTATCCGCCACCAGTTTATGACTACACACCACAGCCTACAGTTCTTCCTCCACCGCCGAGCGGAGCTGATACTTTTGTGACACTGTGTTATGCTTACTGCGAGCCACCACACACAAGCAGCTTTCACCACATCGCCAGCTTTCATCGGTATGGGGTCGTCACTCAGTTTCCACCTCAAAGAAGCATATCCACCACCCCCATATCAACAACCTCACCAAAGAAGAGATACCCTATGGATACCCTCCAGGTGTACACTCAAGCTTTGCCGCTTAGACCAAAGAGCTGAGCAAGCACCACCAAAGGGATTGGTACACCAGATCGAGAAGGAACAGGTTCAGACTTCTTCGGAATGTGGAACATTCAAAGGCCGAAGAATGGTTAAGAAGTTTTGAAAAGGCCTGCAGGAATATTCATGTTCCTGAATCTGAGATGGCCCAGTTGGCAGTCAGTTTTCTCTTGGGGGCAGCTGAAGCTTGGATCGACGCCATCCAGAGTAGTAATGGAAAGATAACAGATTGGGAAGGCTTTAAAGTTATGTTTTACAACGAGTATTTCCCAATAACAGTACAGGCAGACAAGGCTAGCCAGTTCTTAAAGCATAAGCAAGGTACACAGCTGACGGTATCTCAGTATACCAACAAGTTTAATGAGTTAGGACGGTTTTACCCTGAGCTGATGAATGTTGAAGAAAGAAAGATGGCACTATACAAGGATGGGTTGGCTTATGAAATACAGTCAGGTATGTTGGGTTTTACAGCCAGGAATATGGCTGAGCTTATGAACAAGGCTTTGGAGGTTGAGACTTTTAGGAAGAAAGCTACTGTTGTAGTTGGGAATAAGAGGCCGTTTGGATCTTTTCAGAGTAATAATCGTGGGGCACCGCAGCAGAACTTTAAGAAGACCGCAGCACCAGCGACAGTTAATCAGAAAAGTGGTCCACCTGCAGTATGTTCTAAATGCAACAAGGCACATGCAGGAGAGTGCAGAGTTGGAGGTAACGGTTGTTTTAGCTGTGGAGAAACGGGGCACTTCTCCAGGAACTGTCCTAAGAACTTATCTCGTGGAACCCAAAGAGATAATGAGGGAATCGAAATGCAAACCGTGGATCTTCTAGCACCTACCCGTGTGTTTGCTATTGATGTGGAACCGTAAGAGCCTCGATGATCTTGTTGTTACAGTACACATTTTAAGTGTTTGTGTTTATTATGAATACTTAATATTATATGGACGCATATGATGTTATTTATTGTACTTAAATTGATCCACTTGCTAGGTACCATAATCATAGATAGCTTAGCAGTGTCAGCCTTGTTTGATACTGGAGCCTCAGGTACTTTTGTGTCTTCTAAGATAGCTAGGAAGTTGAACCTACCACTTCAGGAGTTGGAGAAACCTCTAAGTATCACTACACCTTTGGGAAGAGTTACTAAAGTTGCACAAGTTTTACCTCAAGTCGACGTTAGAGTTGGGACTTATAGGTGTAAATCGACTTGACGAGCTTTGGACTTCACAGACTTTGATGTAATTCTGGGGATGGATTGGCTATCCAAGAATTTTGTTCATGTGGATTGTAGAGGTAAGAAAGTGGTCTTCAGAGTTCCAGGTAAGTCAGATAAGACCTTTCAGGGTAACGTTTTTACGCCAAGTAAGAAGAGGCATCCGATAATATCAGCGGTCAGAGCCATGAAAGCTTTGCAGAAGGGTTGTGAAGGGTATGTTCTTTATGCTATGGACACAGAGAAGCATACTCCTAAGTTAGAAGAAACTCCTATAGTTAAGGATTTCCCTGAAGTTTTTCCAGAGGAGTTACCAGGAAATATGCCTGACAGGGACATAGAGTTTGAGATACATTTAATCCCAGGAGCAGCACCTACAGCCAAGGCACCTTATAGGATGGCACCAGCTGAATTAAAAGAGTTAAAACTACAGCTTAAGGACATGTTAGAAAGGAATGTGATTCAGCCAAGTACATCGCCTTGGGGAGCACCGGTTTTGTTTGTGAAGAAGAAGGATGGTAGTTTGAGGATGTGCATCGACTACAGAGCCTTAAATAACCTGACAATCAAGAATAAGTATCCTTTGCCTAGGATTGATGACTTGTTTAACCAGTTGCAAGGAAAGAAGGTGTTTTCTAAGATTGACCTTAGGTCAGGTTATCACCAGTTGAAGGTCAAGGTTGCAGATAGACCGAAGACAGCGTTTAGTACGAGGTATGGACATTATGAGTTCCTTGTCATGCCTTTCGGACTCACTAATGCTCCATCAGCATTTATGGATTTAATGCAAAGAGTCTTCATGCCTTATCTTGATAAATTTGTGGTAGTATTCATAGATGATATCTTGATATACTCTAAGGATGAGAAGGAGCATGAGGAGCATCTAAGGATTGTTTTGCAGACTTTAAGGGAAAAGAAATTGTATGCCAAGTTTTCTAAGTGTGAGTTTTGGTTAAAGCAAGTTAGTTTTCTTGGCCATGTAATTTCGAGATGGAATTCAAGTTGACCTGCTGAAGGTAGAAGCCGTCTCTAAGTGGCCTGAACTCTACTACAAAGACAGAGATAAGAAGTTTTCTCGGGTTTAGCAGATACTACAGAAGTTTGTACAAGATTTCTCGAAGATAGCAACTCCTCTCACTAGACTTACTCGAAAAAACATCAAGTTTGAGTGGACAAAGGAGTGTGAGGAAGCTTTTCAGACGTTGAAGGATAAGTTGACTGCAGCTGTGTGTTAGCTTTGCCGAGAGGTCTTTGATAACTATGACGTGTATCTGATGCTTCAGTCGGGGTTTGGGATGTGTTACGATGCAAGCGAGAAAGGTAATTGCTTACGCCTCAGGCGCTTAAAGGTTCATGAGAAGAACTATCCTACACATGACTTGGAGTTGGCAAAGATGGTTTTGCTTTGAAACAAAGCGGAGGCACTACCTTTATGGAGTTAAGGCAAGAATATTCACGGATCATAAGAGCCTTAAGTTCTTTTTCACTCAAGAGAATTTGAATATGAGGCAAAGAAGATGGTTGGAATTTGTGAAGGACTATGACTTGGACATTCAATACCATCCGGGTAAAGCGAATGTTGTAGCGGATGCACTTAGCCGGAGACCGGTTAATGCTATCACTACCTTGCAAGAAGTGATCCATCAGTTAGACAGTTTACAGATTCAAGTGGTTGAACGGGAAGGTGAAGCTCAGTGTTTTGCGCCATTGATGGCAAGGTCAGAGTTGTTGGATGATATCCGAGCAAAGCAAGATGAAGACCCAGTGTTAGTTGATTTGAAGCGCCGTGGCTCGAGAGAAACCTACAATGGGGTTATCGCTTGATAAGAGTGGACATCTTTGGTATGGTAATCGCTTGTGTGTGCTGATGTTGATGGACTAAGGCGAGCAAGTAATGGATGAAGCCCATAAGATTGCTTTTGCGTTCATCCAGATCTACCAAGATGTACCGAGACCTCAAAGAAAGGTATTGGTGGCCTGGCATGAAGTTGAATATCGCAGAGTTCGTGGCAAGGTGTGATACATGCCGAGAGTTAAAGCAGAGCACGTAAGGCCAGGAGGTTTGTTGAAGCCTTTGGAATCACCGGAATGGAAATGGGAGAACATCACAATGGACTTCATCACCGGTTTACCGCGTACGAAGAGTGGCCATGACATGATTTGGGTGATTGTTGACAGACTCACGAAATCAGCCCATTTCTTGCCATGTAAGGTTGACATGCCTATTAAGAAGTTCACTCAACTGTATTTGGACAATATAGTGAGACTTCATGGTGTGCCTTTATCTATCGTATCCGACAGGGATAGTAGATTCATAAGTCACTTCTGGAAAGGATTGCAAAAGGCTTTTGGAACAAAGACGGACTTGAGTACAGCCTTTCACCCGCAGACAGACGGTCAATCCGAGAGGACAATTCAGACTCTCGAGGACATGCTTAGAGCTTGTGTTCTTGAGGTAGGAGGATCATGGGATGACTTCCTCTCAGTGGCAGAGTTTGCTTATAACAACAGTTATCATGCCAGTTTGGGGATGCCACCGTTTGAAGCATTGTACGGTAGGAAATGCCGGACCCCACTTTATTGGGACGAAGTTGGGGAAAAGCAGTTGACAGGGCCAGAGTTAGTTGAGCAGGCTAAGGAGAAAGTGGAGTTGATACGGAAGAATCTTAAAGCTGCTCAAGACCGACAGAAGAGTTGGGCAGACATCAGAAGAAGACCGTTAGAGTTTGCAGTTGGGGACAGAGTGTATCTTCGAGCTTCTCCGATGAAGGGTGTTAAGAGGTTTGGGCAGAAAGGGAAACTGAGTCCGAGATATGTGGGGCCTTTTGACATCATCGAAAGGATTGGAAAGTTAGCATACAGACTTCGATTACCGGAATCGATGTCTCGGGTACATAATGTCTTCCATGTATCCATGCTTAAGAAGTGTCTATCTTCTACAGATGTGGAATCTCAGCTTGATCCGGATATGCTTCAAGATAATCTAGCTTATGTCGAGAAGCCGGTTAAGATCCTTGATAGGAAAGAGAAGGTGGTCAAGAGAAGGATGATCCCTTTGGTCTTGGTGCAATGGAGCAATCATTCACCAAGTGAAGCGACATGGGAAGAGGAAGATGTGATGACAAATGAGTTCCCGAGTTTTTGATCTTCCAGTATCGTTCAAGTTTCGAGGACGAAACTCCTCTTAAGGGGGGAGGAATGTAATATCCTGATTTTCGAAAAAAGGGCATTGTAGTCATTTAACGAGAATCGGAATATTTTATTCATTTAAATTTTTTTTGGAAAAAAAAAAGAAAAAAAAATAATAAAAGAGGAATTAATGGGTTTTATGGGAGTTAAACTCCTCATAATTCTAATTAATCAAAAAGAGGAGAAGAAACGGTTCTTCGTGAAGGGGGCGCAAGTTGAAAAAAAAAAAAAAAAGAGAAAAAGGATTTTTGATAATCGAAGCTAATCCGTCGCTCGGTTGTGCAGACGTCTCAAGGAGAAAAGATTCCACGTGACGCAAGGATCGTTTTGGTACTAGCAACGAAGCGGTTGGTGAAGGTAAGATTTTATCCGCCTTTGGTCATGAGGAGTGTATGGCTGCAATTCTTAGCATAAGATAGTTTTCTGAGTTTTTGGGTTGCTTTGATGTTCGAGAATCGTAGAATGATCAATTTGGTTTGATCAATTTGTAGGTTGAATCGAAAGATAGGTCTTTGTTGACGTTTTGGATCGTTGTTGCTCGCAATTAAGGTAACGAGGTTTTCATATTGAATGATTGAATGATTTGTAATGTTTGGATTGTGTGTTTTGTTTGTAGAATAAAGTTTATGGGTTGTTGTTGACTTTAAAATATATTTGGTGATGTTTTAGACCTGTTTTATTGGTGTTCTTGCTGTAAAAAAAAATGGATGGAATTGGTTTGGAAAAATGTTGAGTTCATACAAAAAAAAAAAAAAAAAAAAAAAATGCAGATGATGTCGCAAGTTGCTGGGAGGGTAACGGATAATAGTAAAAAGGGAAATATAATAATAATGATAGTAATAGCAACATCAATAATTTCTTTCTGCAGGTGGTGTACTATTCTAGGAAAAAGGAAAAAGGGGAAATAACAAAAGAATTAGATATACACTTTAGTGTATATGCATGTTTGCTGCTGCTCTATCTCTACTTTCTTTCTTTCTTTTTCTTATGTTTGGGGTTGGTGTCGACAGCTTTAAAAAAAAAAAAAACAGAATAGAAGATTTAATAAATATATGATGTGTAGATGTTTGGTGTTATTGTGTGGTGTTATTTTATTTTTCAGAAAATATGAATTTATGATTTGTTAGACAATGGATTTTGTGGCTTATGTTATTTTGGTATTTAGTTTGAATTATAGTTTAGCTAATGGATCTAAATAACATTAACAAAGCCATGAATAAGCTTCTGATGCGCTTGGTTCTGCACCGGATGTATTCCTAAAGGGAATTGAAGTTCGGGACCATCGGAAGAGTAAGAGTGGCCTTGTGCTTTGATGAACTAGAGTTCATCAATATGCATGTAATTCTTTGCTAGCTTGAGTCTAGGAGTCTAAGAAGAGGGAGTAGGGAGCTTTTTGTCCTGAATGAACCTAGGTGGCTAGCTAATCGCTTAATAAACGTAATTGACTAGATAAAAGATTAAGCATCATGAGAGCTTGAATAGGCACAGTACAACATCGGCAATGTGTTGGTTGGCTAGATAAAGTGGTAATGGTCACTGCCGGATTCTAGACAAAGCCGCTTAAAGTAGTGATCATACCGCCGACACAACTCACGAACGAAATAGTCATTCACCGGACAACTTCTAGTGCTAGCCGAGTTAAAGTGATTGATTGTCTCGGGACCGCTAGAGATTTATCTCTATAGGGTTGCAACTTTTGTCTTAGTGCATATCTCACTAAGTGTAGTGCCTCATAACACGTCAGAACATGATAAAGCTAAGCCTAATAACCCTAGGGACCTCATGTTATACTATGAATATAATGTGATAGTTAGATGTAAGATCATGTTTAAACGGTTTATTAATAAGATGAGGTTTACTTGCTTCCATTATAAAACGCATGATTTCAATAAACTTCTACTGCAACATTTAAAATGCGTTTGTACTTACCCGTTATATGCTTTGTTTGAGAAGATGAACAGTTTATGGAGATGATGAATACGATGAGGAAGTTTGAAGTTTTTATATGAAGTTGCTTTTGAAGACTTTCTGTATTTCAGTTTTTGATTTAAAACTATGTTGTCAATTCAATTTGAATGTTGTGTCTTTTTTTGTGTTTGGCTCGCTTTAGTGGCCTTTGTTGTAAGTAGATCGTTTGGCTTCTTTTGTTTTGGAATTGATGTAAGACGTTTCAATTTCCATTTTGGATTTTAGTGCGGCAATTGATCAATTGTGTTGGTGGTTTTGGAATTTATTTTTCCCGAAAGTCGCTTCGTTTCGCGTTGTGTTTATGATATATGACGTAAAGAACATGTATAATATTGAATTATATTTAATATTATACATGCCGCCGGCGATCGTTCCGGATAAGGACTGGATCCTAACGGGCGTCACAATTGCATATTGCTGGATCCGATATACTACTACTTGTTGGAACTAGAATTTCATCTATATGCACGCAAACTTCCACGAAGAATATATATATATATATAAACCTAGCTAATGCTTTAAATTTTTTTTTTTTTTTTTTTTTTTTTTTTTTTTTTTTTTTTTTTGGGTAAAAACAATCGTCGTGGCACAGGCACAGACTTCGTGCCTGCAGCGTCACTACTCTTTTAATATATATATATATATATATATATATATATATATATATATATATATAGTGCTACATACGTTTCTTTTTGGAAATTGTGATGTAACGTGACTCAATTTTTTGATATCAAGTATTGTAGCTAGAACACGATCTTTTGTATCTCTTAGGTTTGTGCCTTTAATTTTCAGAAGAATATACTTATATATTATTTACGTCTATTGTAATGCATGCATGATATATATGTATAAATGACAATACTCCATACCTAAGGTGCTCGAATGGAGGTTTTTTTAATCCACCTAAAGGGCAGCTGAGTTATCGTATTATCTTCTCATTATTTTGTCGTGTCAAAATGAAAAAAAAAAACCTGTGTCGTGTCAATCCACCAATGGTTTTTTAGTTCACATATAAGAAAAGTCGAATTCCTCCGTCCCATATTATAAGTCGTTTTAGTCTTTTTATACATTTAAGAAAAATCATAAATGAGTTCTTTTAATATTTCAAGAATAAAACAGATTGTATTGGTTTTTAGGATTAATTTATAATATTGCATTGTTTAGTGTGAAGTGAAAATAATGCATTAATCTTATATTGAAATGTGAGAATGGTAATATTTTTCGGCACACCATAAAAAAGTTAAAAATACTTAAATTGCGAGATTTTATGAGTACTTAATTTCACGAGATCCAATAGAAACTATTAAAATTAATATATTACTATTTTCTAGAACCCTATTTTCTTAAGCAAACACGTACAGATCACCACATCTATTTTCTCACCCCAAATAAAAAAATTTACAAAATGGAAAGAGAAAAAAAAAAATCATAAAAATTTCATTTTTAATGAAGTACAGTACGGAAGGTTAATATATGTAGTTATGTGTAATTAATGGCAGTTAAATCATTCCTTAAACCTGCTCTTCCTCTTCTATCAAGAACAATCAATTATTCTCTTAGAATTTATTCATTAATTGTCTGTTTTTTTTTTTTTTTCTTCTTCTTCTCTAGAAATAAAACTAAGGTTCATACGAGAGAAAAATCATTGAAAGGTACATCTCATTTTCCTTTCAATTCAATTTAATTTTCACTTAGCATTTGTTCTTTCTCTAAATTATTTGAGTTTAAAGTCAGATTTTTTTCATTTTTGTATCCCGAAATTAAATATATAAGAACATTTGGAAAGTTTAAGTATGAGGGCAAATCTTTATCTCTTTTTCATTCAATTTGGAAGCAGTAACATATGTGAAAATTAAGGAGCTCCCAGCATTGTTAGTGAATTCTCGAATAATCATCGTTCAAACGAATCCAGTAAAAATAGATGTGTTTTACATATTGATTTCAATTGTTTTTTATCTATAATTCATCCATATATTTAGTTTAATTCCAAAATTTTAATACCCAATAATTCGTCATTTTATTAAAATATACGATTAATATTATTGACTTTTTTTAACGTGCCTTTCACATTTTTAGGAATTTTTATGGAGTTGATGGCATCATCCTCAAACTCACCATGTGCGGCATGTAAGTTTCTCCGCGAAAATGCCTGCCGGAATGCGTGTTTGCGCCTACTTTCCACGGACCAACCTCAGAGATTCATGAATGTACACAGAGTATTCGGAGCCAGCAACGTTACCAAGTTCCTTAATGATCTGCATCCTCAACAACGAGAGGACGCCGTGAATTCCCTCGCTTATGAGGCCGAGATGCGCCTCCGCGACCCTGTCTTCGGTTGTGTTGGCGTTATCTCCGTCCTGCAGCATCAGCTCAACCAGCTTCAGATGGACCTTAGCTTCGCGAAATCCGAACTCTACAAATACCAAAGCTTAGGTATCACCAATCATGGCCAGCTAGTACCTGTTCCCCCTCCTCCTGCAGCCATGGCCGCTGCACCCATTGCCCTAGCGTATCACCACCACTATCAACAGTACCACAACCCGAGCATCGGGATAGGTATACAAGACGGAGGTGTTGGTTTCCATGATCAGTTTTACCACCACCAACATCACCACCACCACCAGTTGCCGGTGATTCGTACTTTTGGTGGTGATGCAAACAGCCTTTATGGTATGAATGTATCAGTACCAAGCACTACTGCAGGACAACCGAGCCAGGCTGCTGCCAGAAATGGCCACCGTTCGACTGAACCCTCCTAGGGTTATGCTATTTTCGTGGAGTAAAAGTCATCCAAACTGAGTTCATGGTCAATTTACTATTCTATCTGGGGATTATCGTTTTCTTTAATTTATTTTTTTCTTTTGGACCTTTAAATAAACAAATAAAATAGCGTTTACGTAGACTTTGATATCATATAATAAAGGGTATGGTAAGATTTTGAACCCAAAAGTCTCATTTGAACAAACATTATTGGCATTTTTATAACATTGATTGATTGATAATATGTAATGATTGCTGAAGTGTTTAAGGTGTAAATTATATCTACTCATCATCATGTTAAGCTTTCTTTTTTTTCAATATACCACCCATTCTCGTGTGTTATTTGTCGATATACCACTTTAAGCCCATTTTGGTTCATAATTTTCGTTCATATCCGGGATTTTTTTCATGAATGTGCGCGATCTCTTAAAGTGACACAAATCACTGTCGGGTTCCCTTCCCAATTAGGGTTTAGAAAATTTGCCGGAAACAATGGAAACGCGAAAAACGGAGTAGTATTTTGACAAATAGAGTGGTAGTCCAACAATTACCATTCAACAAAAGTGGTATTCGACAAGGGTCCCTTAGTTTTCTAGAGATCATAATTGATATGGTATCGAGGCGGGAGGTGGTGAAATCAATCGTTGTTGTCAACAATGTCTTTCCATTTATATTGTGTAAGTACGTATTGTGCCTCTTTGTTGGCTTTGAATTCTCTTTATATGCCTTTGTGCATCAGTAATGCCCGGACTTTATATAGCGCACATTTAAGAAGGCGTATTGAAGTATTATATTGTAATTGGGATCACAAAATATTTTTCATTGATTCAATAATATGAGTACAGAGTGTTTATATAGGCTCGGTGTCGTAGCCAATAAGTATAAGATAAAATACTAGAAGTATTAGAAAATATTTTAGATAATTTAGACTATATCTAGTTTGTCTATAGTATGCTCAACACGCCCCCCCCACCAATTCCGTGGGGAGAGAATGAACACGGAGATTGGACTTGAGTAACTCGAGCGCGGACGGGCAAGCGGCTTGGTGAGCAAGTCGGCAAGTTGTTCTTTGGAGCTAAGGAACGAGATCAACATTCATTTGGCAGCGACTAATTCACGGACATGGTGAATATCTATTTCGATGTGCTTCTTCGCGAGCATGAAAAACCAGTTGTGGGCAAGATAGGTTGCACCAATATTGTCACACCGTAGTGTCGGTAGAGAGAGGCGGGCCGACATGCATTTCTTGAAGGAGCTCAGCATAACCATTGCACTTCAAGCCGGCGGTGTTAGGCGAGTCTTGTATTCGGCCTCGCATACTACTTTTGGAGACGGTGAGATCTTTGTTTGGGCGCCAACTAATGAGATTGTTGCCAAGAAAAATACAGTAGGCACCGACAGATGATTGTCAGGGTCCGCCGCCCAATCAGAATCAGAATAAGGCATGAAGAGTGAGCGGAGAGTGCCGAGAGAGAAATAGACCATCGGAGATAGTGTGCTTGGGATAACGTAGGATGCGCTTAACAGCAAGCCAATGATCATTAATTAGGGAGTGCATGAACTTACTAAAGGCGATGTCCGGACGTGTGAAGCTAAGATCTGCAGGCCACCAACAATAATGCGATCTGAGAGAGGGTTAGTGAAGAAGGAATTGGGCGAGGCCGTCATACGAGAAGAAGGCGACATATGTGGTGGTGTAAGGCTTAGACTTATCCATACCACCATCATTGTAAGAGCTGAAGAATATATTTTCGTTGAGTAAGATATATACCATCAGGAGTAAGGTATGAGGCGGTGACAAAGGAATCCTTCCAATAAAAGAGAGGTAGTTGGACTGAGGGAGTAGGGAGAGACCAACTTCGAGAATTTGGCGGTGACGCCATTCAACGGCATTGACTTGATCGTGAGTGTGGGGACATTATAGGCGGTGAATGATTCCAATGGTAGTGAGATAGTTTGTGAGGTGACGTTATTCACTTTGCCTCACCACTTTGCAATGCTTTTAGTTTTGTGTTAAATTGACCCTCAATCATCATAAGAAAATCATGAAAAATAGACGCCGTATCAGATTTACGCTTTGATGGAAATAGCCATAGAACTTATTAAAATCACCAACAAAACTTACATAATATCGAGAACCATAAATAGAAGTTTCAAGATACAAGGACCTCAAACATCGAGAATAAACCAAATCAATAGATACGAGAAGATGTAAATACGAAACATATAAAGGTTGGCGATGACTCTAAGCTAGCGACAACGGGCACATATAGTAATGGGTGCTTTATTTGGTAAACTAATAGATAAAGCGCCTAAGATTTGTGAAAGCCTTTGAAAAGCGCGTGGCCAAGGCGTTGATGCCAGGTGAAGGAGTTGCAGAAGGTGGCGGCAAGGGCTTGAACTTGTGATTGATTGAAGGAGGAGGAAAAACGGTAGAGACCATTTTTGACAAATCCCCTATGATGGACGTGGCCCGAGTAATCCTTCACAAAGAAATAATTATTATGAATTTCAAAAAATACAAAGTTATCATGTGCAAATTGACGGATTGAAAGTAAATTTTTGTGAGGAAAGGGAAAGTAAAACATTATACAAGAGATAAGTACAGTAGGAGAAGAAATAAAGGAAGAACCGAGGTGAGAAATAGTTAAACATGTACCATCACCGACATGAACTTTGTCAAGACCGTCGTAGGGCTCATAGGAGAGGTTTAAGTTACGGAGGTCATTGGTAATATGATGTGTGGCGCCAATGTTGGGTATCCAGGTTATTGGTATGGGGCGGCGAGATCTTGATAGGCGTAATAGGTCCGAGGGCCGAGGGCTGGAAAAGACGCGCGTGGGGATACGAGTTTGGCGGAGGGTATGGGTTTTGGGAAGCCAGAGTGTACCGATAATAACAGGCCTGAGAGTGTGACCCACACGCGAACATATTTGGCAGGTTTATAAATTTTCTTTTGTTTTAATGATGCAAAATCTCCCCAACAAAAGTGGCGCCCGTTGCGGGAGTCGGTGTTTTGTTGAATCTAGTTGAATTAATTCTTCGATTTTATTACGATTTATTTTTCGTTCAATAAAAGTAGCGATAAATAAGTTGAGAGTTTTTATTTTTGCCGTGTTTCGATGACCGTAGGGTTAAGAATGTGCAAAAGTTTTTACTCAACTTATGAAACGTGAATTATGTGTTTAGTTGTTACCTAGTCTAACCCTTGTGCTAAAATTTATCTGTGGTACATTTATGCATGCTCTATCTTTGTGTTGTGCTTATGAGATTTAGGGTTTACGTGTCTCTCTCATTGCATTATGCATGCAAATTCGTTGTATGGACGGCGTTCGAGTAAGTGAACGCCCGTCCGATTCATAAGTTGCGGTGAACGCCGTCCGGGTTTTAGGGCGCTCGTCCGTCCCCGAAGTTTCGACTCTGCTCGATTTGGAGATCCAGGCGGCGTCTGTTTTGTTGGACGACCGTCCGAGGAGAAATCACCAAGTGAGCGGCCGTGCGGTATTACGAGCGTTAAATCGGTCTATCTTCATGGCGCAGCGAGCGTCACGAAAGGGTTGAACGTTCGTCGATCTTTGTGCTTCAAGGTGAGCGTTCGTTTGAGTTAATGAACGCCATCCGATCCAGTTACGATTTTTTCTTGATTTTATTTTCAATGCTTTTATTTGATGTGGATTTTTCATTCGAGCTTCTGTGGCTAAGTAATTTTACGTAGATGTTCTGAACTTGCATATTTACATCTTTCCATCTACGGATCCATGTTAAATAATTGAATCTAATTGATAATATACTTGATTCATCTATGCAAGTTATAGTTACTGTTGGTTCTCATATGCTATAACTGGTCTTCGTGTTAATTAGTAGCTAATGTCGGTTTCCATATGCTACATACCGTGATGAATCTTGAGAGCTTTGAGACTTATGTGCTTCCTTGTTATTTTTATAACTCATTTGGGTAATAATCTTATCGGTTTTCCGTTGCTACGATGGAAACCTTATGGGTTATATCATTTTTAGTATAGCTAACTGTTGGTTTCCATAATGCTATCACCTTCAATGAGTCTTAAAGCGCGTCTACATTGCATGTAATGAACAGCACTGTCGTTTATCGTAACCTGTCATTATTTGGTAGACGTTTATTATATATATGTCGTGTTGCAAATGAGTGGGCTAGTTTTCTTTCTTTTATTTTCTTTTATTTTTGCATATCATTTAGATGCATATCATTTAGTTGCATGTCATCTAGTTGCATTGTTTTTCTATTTTCTTTTATTTTTCTTGGCGTAGTTAGCGTCGGTTTCGTAATACTACCTCGTTTTTTATTTTGTTTCTTGCGGGCCGTAGTCACTGTAGAGTTGTCCTCTTAACTTGCTCACCGGCTGAGCACAGTAATTTATTTTTATTTATTTTATTTTTAGGATTGCATATCATGTAGCTGCATTGTAGTATATTTTCATGTAGTTGCACACAGCCTCTTGTTGTGTAATGTTCCATGTATATGTTCCATCTTTATGTGAGCTTAATTTGAAATATCTCTATATCTCCTTTTCCATGTGCTTTATATATGTAATCTTTTCTTTTTCCCCGAAGACTCTTTTTGCACTAATCAAGTCTGCAGGATACTTTTTGATAGCTATTGTGCACTTTCACGATGAATTCAGTTGTCCTGTGATGCTCCACAGTCTACTGAGCTATGCAAGCAATCCTGGTTCTTGTTGGTTCCTCCAGAATTGCCAGCATCCAATCAACTAAGTTCTCTAATTTATTATTTCTGTATAACTTGAGGACAAGTTGCAATCTAAGTGTGGGGGAAGGGATAGATGATTATGTGTCTACTTTCGTTTGCTCATATTTTTAGTATTTCTATGAAAAGTGCTTAATTTTCAAATTTTTGTTATATCCCGAGTAGACAAAGGCATATCTTTGCTTGAGTTTATATCATTTTGCTATATTACGTATATTTAGTAATTTTAGTTGTTTCACCCGACACTCTTTTCACATGCCATAGTAAATGATGAGCTAAATGTTGAAAGCCTACCCCATTTTAGTTGGAGATTTTTTATGATTATAGCATGTTTCTTTGCTTATGTACAATTCTTGAAAAGTTTAGTAGTTTGTATTCTAGGATTAAAGTATGACATACTGTGAATATCTGTAAGTTTGAATGTGATAAGTGAAACGTGATTAAGTCTTTGCAATAGTAATAAATTGTTTACTTGAGGTGTTATGCTCGATGGTGCGTGCTACTAGAAAATAATCTTTTCCACTGCTAGCCAGAAATCTCTAAGTAAACATAATTGTAATTGTGTGTGTGGAAGTCGGTTTATGATTTGGGTGAGGTAGGGTGTACCACGTATGTCCTATTCCACTATGATGACCAAAAGCTCACGACAGTCAGTTTATAGCTGCCTTATGATTGGAGTAAGGTAGGGGATTATCTTGAAATGTCCTATTCTGCTATGAGGGCAAAAGCTTATTCTGATGTGTGTTAGAAAAGTGTGAAAAAAGTGAAAATATTGAAATATATTATTATGAATAAGTAAGGACTTAGTTATCGTTAATCTTATACCCAGTATAAACTGAAGGATATGTTGTAGGGATTATCCTCTGAGTCTGTCAGAAATGTTTTAGATATTCTCTACTATTTCTTTTTGGGATATGTATGTTTTGTAAAGTGCCTGTTATAATTTTTGAATATTTCTAACTTAGATGGGAAACCGGGCTAGTTTTGGTTTGAATAACTTTCAAATTGTGGAACTTAGTGGAAGTTTATTATGGCTATGCACACACTACACGGGTGAACTTCTAAGTTATTGAATATACTTTATATTTGTGTAGATGTTTATTTGTCTCGAGCTTGATCTTTGTTCTGTTTTGCTCGAGGGGCGAGCAAAAGTTTAAGTGTGGGGGTGTTGTTAAGGCTAATTTATAGTGATTTTTATAGATATTTTCTATATCAATTTCCCTACATTCGTATGATTTTCATAGATTTTGAGCTATATATGTAAATATTGAGTAAATGGTGTTTTTAATAGTAAAATATGAAAGCGTATCGATTTATATGCTTTATTTGATGATTTTATGTTGTTTTGGAATCGTGTTTACGTTTTGGTATGTTTTTGGATGTGTGTAGATACATATCTTTAACTTGGAAAGGATTTGGAAGAGTTTAAAGTCGAATTTGAAGTGTTGATGAAGAGATAGAGATGTTACAAGAGGATAAAGATGGAGGAAAGAAAGGATAATTATCAAGAAATCCGTTACGCATCAAGATGGACGGCGTTCATCTCAGGGCGGCAGCGTCCGAGAAGCGTTTATATCGAGCGGGCGTCGATAAAGCGAACGTGTGTCCAGGAGCTAATTCACATACGAGAGTTCAGGCGTTGGCTAAAGCGGCGTCGATATCTCCGTCAAGCATTACGACGGGCGTCGATTGGTTAAACGGGCGTCCACCGCCCGTTTTCTTTGAAACCGACTTAGGTTCTTTGTAGCAACCGCCTCGATTTTCTATTTAAAGCACAGCAGCCCCAAACCCTAATGGATTCAGAAATTTCTTCACATCAAAAGAGAGGCCAGCAGCCGCATCTTGAGAGTTTGAAGGCCGGTCACCCGAGCATTGTGCTCGGGTGAACCGATGTTAGATTAGGAGTAGATTAGATGTTTGCTTTTCGTTTCCATGGATCAATCCTTGTTCAAAACTATGTGAGTTCTTTTTGATTAATTCAATTCCAGTTTTTCTTCATGATTGTTGATTTATTTTGTATCTTTCTTTGTGCTTATGAGGTTATGTGAATTAGATCGAGAGATCAGTTTGCTATTGATGTTTACAACATACGGAAGTTGCGTAGACTAGATCACCATAGAAAGATAGGATTTTTAATCATTAATGATGACAAGTTAATTGGTTAATTATCTAGGTTGTTAGGTTCTGAAATACGAGAGTTAACTTGAATCTACACCTTCGTTTTGTATGGAAATTGGTCTCAACATTCGGAAGATGAGAGATCGATAATTGAATTCACTAAGGAATTAGGAATCCGTAGCTTGAGAAATAAATTCACTAAGAGATTAGGAATTCGTATCTCGTGTAAAGGTGAAACCACAATTTGAATTAAAATCATGAGATGAACTAGGATTGAAATCACTTGGTTTGTATGATGTTTGATCCCATGTATCCTTAGTTTAGGTTTTTATTATTTGTTCTAGCTTAGATTTAGTTTACTTGTTCTATGAGTTTATTTGTTAGTTCTTCGTTTATTTGTTTTCGTTAGTAACAATTGAGAGGATTAATTAGATTAGATTCAACATCCCAATTCCCTGAGGATCGATACCCGTACTTATCCAACTTTACTAGCAACTACCCGGTATTCGGCCGGTTAGGAGGTAGTTTTGCAATGGTAGTATAGGTTTATAAATTTTCTTTGGGAGGATTTTGCATCATAAAAACAAAAGAAAATTTATAAACCAAAACACCCCAAGTATAAGGATCTGTAGTAAAGGATGTTAGCAGTGGTCGTCCTAAGGGAATGGAATGTTTATCGAATTCAAGTATAAACCTATATCGATTATGTCACAATTATCTATCTAAACTAAAATGAAACTAACTAAAACCTAAACTTAAGAATTAAAACTAAAACAGAATAAAACAAGCGAAAATAAGAAAAGCGAGAAAGAGCGGACGGCGTTCACTAAAGTGAGCGGCGTCACGCAAAACTTAATCTAACGGACGGGCGTCTGCTGTTGCGGACGGCGTCGACTATGAATTGAAGCGAAAAGTGCGAAAAAGCGAGGAAATTAGGATTTATAAAACTAGAACTTAAACTAAACTTAATCTAAACGATTTGATTCAAGCAATTAAAGGAAAACACAATGAGGCAACGAATCCACCCATCAACAAACAACCCCCAACTAGATGTGATCTAAAGACATAGTTTTTAGTAGTGATTTTTCACGAATTCGATCAAATATCTTCAATCAAATTTCTAAGGTTTCGTTTATCTTTTCAAACAAACTAAACATGCAATCAAAAACGAAATCACGAGATTGTTTCCAAGCTTTTTACTCAACTAAACATGCTTAATCTCTTACAACATGATTAGATGCATTACTTTGAATGAAATCAAACTTAAATAACATACTTTCATATATTGATTCAAGCATCAATTAAACATAGATCGTTTCATCAAATCTTAATTCAACAAAACTTAAACAATACAAAACAGATCCAAAGTAATGAAAACTATGAAATAAACTCACTACACATCAAGTATCGAACTCCTCTAGTTGGTTTTGTTGTTGATAAGCTTCCTCCGTCGACTCACTGCAAGGCTTTTAGCCAACAATAATATTGGAGAAGATTGTTGGATTGGAGATTTGCATCTCTGTGTAAAAGTGGTTTTGAAGCGCAGCTTTTTGTGAAAATTGCGGCTATGAAAAGTATGAAATTAGGGTTGGGGCTGCTCTTCTTGTATTTATAGAGTGCTAAGTCGGTTAGGGTTTAAGTCGGCACCGGACGCTCGTTTGAACAACCAGACGCCCGTCCAGAATGCCTGGACGGAGCATGAACGTGTGTTTGGCTTCTGTATGAAGACTCAATGTAAAATACGATTACGACGCCGCATGGGCGCCGCTCACTTCGGACGCTCGTCCAAGATCGATGGGCCTTTGCCTGGAATGGACGGGATCTGCGAGGCGCTTTCGTTTGCAATGCTTAGGATCGGATCTCTTCATCTTTATCCATTTTCTTCAAGCCAATTCCAACTCTATCTTGAATAATTCGACTTGAGCTTCATTTATCCTCTTTAGCTTTTCGAAATTCAGCCTCCTAAAGGATAAATAAACATTGCAAAATGTAATAAAACTCAAATAATAATAATTCCATTAATTTAACACATAAAATAATCAATTTTGCAAATAACCATATTAAAATCATCCTTACTAAATAATTACACTTAAACCCTTAATTCTCATGTAAATATGCAAATGTGGGAAATAATAATGAAATATAACCCTTAATAATCATATAAATATGGCCTTAACAACACCCCCACACTTAGCTTTTTGTACGTCCTCGGACAAAACAATCAAAACTATAGCTCAACTTTCATGCAATCCACATAGATCTCAACTCACGTAACAAAAGATACAACAACTATAGCAAACAATACCATCACAGAGATAGATTCGATGTATGTGTGACAAGCCCTTTTCAAATTTAACAAGCCTTACAAAGAAATATCCTCTCAAAAATCCAATGACTATCCTAGATATAAGCGATAATAGCTCCACTCAAAGCCTTCCCACGCACTCAAGTAGGATAATCCCTCCTAAGATATCATGCGGTTCTACTGGGTATAAGATCCATGATAACAAAGACTTCACTTTATTTTTACTCATCATTTTCAAAATTTTCAAATTTGACGCATATCGAGAATGAGCTTTTACCCATCATAGTAGAGTAGGACATTTCAAGATAATCCCTACCTTACTCAAATCATAAGGTAGCTTTTCCTGACCGTCGCCGTGAGCTATTGGTCATCATAGTGGTATAGGACATCGTGGTACACCTACCTCACCCAAATCATAAACCAAACTTCCGACACACACAATTACAATTATGTTTACTTAGAGATTTCTGGCTGGCAGTGGAAAAGATTATTTTCTAGTAGCACGGACCACTGAGCATAACACCTCAAGTAAACAATTTATTACTATTGCAAAGACTTAATCACGTTTCACTTATCACATTCAAACTTTATGATATTCACAGAACACGGGCTAACTAAGGTGTTACTATCTTGACCTTCCCAAGATAAATCACTAAAACAATGAAAGGATATAGTTCAAAAATCTTGCTTCAATATCAAAGGCTCTCGTGAGCGAAAAAACGAATACTATCTCCATAAAAGTAAAGACATGCTATAATTATCTCACTAAGTCACATACTATCATCGTTAGAAAACTACAACTAGAAAGCATTTAGTTTCAACCACATGCTCGAGACTAACAAAAATTTAAATTTCATGGAAATTTAACATTCACTCATATTTCAAAGGATATAGCATAAAAACATACTCAATTTACCCCCCCCACACTTAAATCACATTATGTCCTCGGAGATGTGCGAGAATAAGAAAAAGAAAACTTAGTTTGGTTTCAACGGTGGTTGTCGGATGAAAGTTGGCGGAGGTCGGGCCGGAGCATGAATGTACCGCGACAACTCGAATAGACAACACTTGGACATAAAAGCTTGCGAACTCACTCAAAAGTATCGCCACACTCGACATACCATATAATCTCGGGGGTTACACGGGGTATATGAGCAACACATAACACAAAACACTTACAATGAATGTAGGAGGAATAACCATCAACACATAATCAACTAAAGTACTACTTCTAAAACACTAAAACAACCTAAGAAAAAAAAAAACAAATAACTAGGTTGCCTCACCAGGAGCGCTCTTTTAATGTCAATAGCTTGACCTGATTTCAAAAGATCAACCCGGATCGGGCCACTTTGGTTTGACTACCGCCACCTCGATGTCGTAATCGAGAGCCTTTGGGGCGGAAATGATTTTCACCACAACAACAAGTCAAGTGTGCTATAAGATCATTAAATTTTTCTCTCCAAACTACTGCGACTCTCTTCTTCGTGTTCTTGCGGATGATAGGCGTAGGTGTGCTAACATGCTCAGGAATCTCAGGAGAAGGTTCGTCACAGGTAGAGGTAGGAATGTCATCATCTGACTCAAAGAAATAAGATGGAATCTCTTCACAAATCAGGACATCGGTACTCTCATCTCTTCTTTGGAAATAAAGAGTCTCAGGATTTTCCTTTGGTTGCCCAAAATATTTCTTAAGTCGATGACCACTCACTTTAAAAGCTTGATTACCATACCCGTTCAAAGTAATTACTCCACTTGGATTAACCTCGAGAATCTCAAAGGGGCGGACCATCTAGACTTGAGTTTACCGGAAGCAGGTGAAGTCTAGTATTATAAATAAAGCCATTTCACCAACTTTGAATTCTCGGTCCTTGATCTTAGCGTCATGGAGTATCTTCGTTCTTTCCTTACTAAGCTTAGCATTCTCAAATGCGCTCTGAGTGCAGATTAAATCGAGCTCTTTCAATTGTAACAACCGTTTCTCCCCACAAAGTTGGCTATCGAAATTTAAGAATCTAATTGCCCAGAAAGCTCTGTGTTCAAGTTCGACAGGTAATGACAAGCTTTGCCATAGACCATTTGGAAGGGTGACGTGCCCATCGGGGTTTTAAATGCAGTACGATAAGCCCACAACGCGTCATCCAACTTAAGACTCCAATTAGATCGATTATTGTTCACGGTCTTCTCTAAAATTCTTTTCAAGCTCTGGTTGCTTACCTCGACTTGGCCACTGGTTTGGGGATGATATGGTGAACCAACTTTGTGTTTGACACCATATTTTTCAAGGATTTTATCAAGCGGCGCATTGCAAAAATGGGTACCCTCATCACTAATGAGTGCTCTCGGACAGCCGAATCTGGTAAAGATATTCTTTTGCAAGAATTTCTTCACGACTTTATGATCATTAGTTTGGGTAGCTATGGCTTCAACCCACTTGGAAACATAGTCGACACAGACGAGGATATATTTATTACCGCACGAAGATGGAAAGGGTCCCATAAAATCTATGCCCCAAACGTCGAAAACTTCGCATTCAAGAATGGGCTTAAGTGGCATTTACATCCTACTACTCTGCCGTCCAGTTCTCTGGCACCTATCACAACCTTTACAAAAGCTTACGCATATTTAAAACAGAGTCGGCCAAGAGAATCCAGCTTGAAGGATCTTTGCAACCGTCTTGGTGTTCCATAATGACCTCCGGTAGGACCGCTTATGGCATTGTTCTAGGATATCCCAGATCATGCTCCGAACACACCTTGAAGCAATCCGTCTTTACTGACTCGAACAAATAAGGATCTTCCCATACGAGATATTTAAGATCGAAAATAACTTTTCTTCTCCGATCGTCATGTCCTCTAAATGACCACTCGCTAAATAGTTGGCGTAGTCGACATACCACGGCCTAACCGTTTCAAGCTTCATCAATTGCTCGATCGGAAAATCAATGCCTATATCATTGTGATTCTCTGCACCCTCATTTACTAAGCGAGATAAATGATCACCCACAATATTCTCACTACCTTTCTTATCTTTAATCACAAGGTCAAACTCTTGTAAAATCGAAATCCATCGAAGTAACCTTGGTTTTGCATCTGCTTTGTCCATAAGGTAGCGTGAGGCTGCATGATCGGTCCATACAACAACTTGAGACCCTGAAGATAACTTCTAAACTTGTCAATGGAAAAAACAACGGCTAAGAATTCCTTCTCGGTTGTGGTATAATTGCATTGAGCCGGGTTCAAGTGCGGCTCGCATAATAAATGGGCTGAACCTTTTATCAACTCTTTGACCTAAAAAAGCTGCGCCTCTGGCGTAATTAGAGCATCGCACATCAACTCGAAAGGCTTGGTCGGTCAGGTGCAACTAAAATAAGAACATCGATAAGCTTGTCTTTGAGACAATTGAAAGCTTCTTTGCACTTCGCATCGAACAAGAAATCTACATCATCTTTCAAAAGATTTGATAAAGGCTTGGCGATGGTAGAAAAATCTTTAATGAAACGCCTTTGTAGAAGCCAACATGACCTAGAAAACCTCGTACCTCTTTCCTTTGTCTTAGGTACGTCATCCTTTCAATGGCTTCGACCTTAGCCTTATCAACTTGAATACCAAACATTGGACACCTTATGTCCCAAAACGATTCCTTCGCCTACTAGAAAATGGCATTTTTCCCGCTTAAGCACCATTTTTCTCAACACACCGTTGGAGTACCATATCTAGATTCTTTAAGATTTCATCAAAGCTATCGCCGTGGGCGAAGTCATCCATGAAGACCTCCATGCATTGCTCCACAAGTCCATCAAAATGGCTAACATGCACCGTTGAAAAGTCGCGGGTGCATTGCATAGGCCGAATGGCATTCTGCGAAAGAGAAAAGTACCGGATGGACACGTAAAGTTGTCTTCTCTTGGTCATTAGGATCAATGGCTATCCGGAAGTAGCGAATAGCCATCAAGGAAACAATAATACTTATGACCACTCGATCGTTCAATAAGTTTGGTCAATGAATGGTAGGGAAAGTGGTCCTTGGCGGTAACCTCATTAAGTCTCGATAGTCAATCTGAGACTCTGTAGCTCATCCACGAGTCGTAAGGCAACTTCCTCCCTTTTTCATTCTTTTCGACCGTGATTCCGCCTTCTTTGGCACAACTTGAGTAGGGTGACCCACTCGCTATCGGCGATTGCATAGATGATGCCCATGTCAAGCCACTTTATCACTTCTTTCTTGACAACCTCCTGCATATGCGGATTCACCTTCTACGAGGTTGTCTAACCTTTTTAGCTCCCTCCTCCGTTCGGATTTTATGCATGCATACATCCGGGCTGATTCCTCGGATATCACCCACTTGCCATCCGAGCGAGGATATTCTTTAAAGCACTTCTATCACCGTGCTTCTTGCTCAGTCGTCGAGTTTGAAGAAATGATCAAAGGCAATTTATCTCCATCCTTAAGAAAGATATACTTAAGGTGTTTGAGCGGTTTGAGCTCTAAATCGATGAGTGGTTGCTCAATACTAGACTTTAACGGGCCACCTTTCTCTTTATGAGCTTGGAGTGGTTAACTAAAGAATAACTCATCTTCCCGAGGCTCAACCCCGAAAGGTCTTGGATCAAATCATCCATCGGAATCCTCTGGTCAACATTTGCTTCCTTTTCTTGTGATCGATCATTTTTCTTAACTCTTCATCTTTAAGCTCTTCTGCGAGCTCTTCCCAATCATCTACTTCCCAATGAGTAGTCTCTCTCCAAAAGTCTACCTCGTCCCAACTACCCATCAGAGCTTCTTCTTCACCAGGGATGAAGTCTTCCTGACTCAGTTCTTTGAGATCATCGTTTGTTCTTTGGGCATCTCCATACTTCTAACTCACTAACGAGGCTCGGTGTGGCGAGTGAAGATGACTCGTCAATGCCTACGGCTTGAAATGAATTAGAAGATGGTCCGTGATTCGACTTGATCTTCAATGTCCATGACTTCAAAAACACCTATCTCTGTCAACTCCTCTTCTTCTTGAGTAGGCATCTTTTTCATCCTCGTAAATTGCTTCAACAAACGATATTTCATCGATTATGGTTCTTTCGGGACTTGTCCTCGTGTGAAGGTGACGGATGTGTCATCGACTCTAAGAGTAATCATCCTTTGCGAGTCGATGAGAGCGTTAGAAGTGTCTAAAAAAGGTTCGGCCTAGAATTAGAGGCATCTCCTTATCAGGTGGATAGTCTAGAATAACCTAGTCGGTAGGGAAGACTAAATGTTCAACTTGAAGGAGAACATTAGCTACACAACCGCCGCAGACCCGCTAGATCATCTACCATCGACAAGAGAAATCGGGCGTTCCGCATCCTTTTATCTAACCCGAGCTTTTGCATACGTTTAATGGCATCACATTAATAGAGGCCCCGAGTCGCATAAGACATTTTCGAACAATTGGCCTTCGATCTCACGGGAGATTGAAGGTGCGCGAGAATCACCACCTCGCTTAATAGCGACTTTCGTGAAACCATCGCGCAATCTTCACGTAGCACTTCTTCGAGGCATCCCCAAGCTTTCTCTTACTCCTGCACGAATTCTTTAAGATACTTAGAGCATTTAGGCATTTCGGTTAATACCTCGGCTAAGGGCATACTAACTTGAGTGTCTCTAAGCATCCTCCTCACTCCAGCATACTGCTTGTCCTTAGTGAGGGCTTTCTCTTTCCTTTTTGGTGGATAAGGAAGGGCTTTATCATTCCCTGTAGCTTGATTCTTTATTGCCTCATCCTCCTTATCCTTCCATCTTACGAACTTTTCTTCCTTTTTCTTAGTCAGGGGTACCGCCCCTTGACTTTCCTTTCTTTCCTTATCATCAGAATTATTTTCGTCCTCCGAAGAATTGTCACTAAGCTTCTCATCGTTGCTTTCTTCGCCATGTGGTTTCTGATTTCCCCCTCCTGAACTCATGGCGTCAGGAGGGGCTACTCGTTTCCCGACATCTTGCCGGGTCCAGCCTTTTTACCACTTCTCAACGTTACTTCATTGAGCTCTTCTTCCTGTCCATACTCCCATTGTGGTGTAATGGCAGTGCAAACATTCACATAAGCTTTTGGGTTTCTCTCGGTATAACTCGGAAGTTTACCGTGAGATCTTGCTTGCTATTTGATGCGCCCGACCAACTTGTCTCTCAATAGCTTTAACGCTAGTAGACAAGGTCTTCACCATGTCTACCAGCTCATCAAATTTGTGTTGAGGGACACATGAGGTGGTATTATTTTGAGTTTGGTTCCATCCACCTGCGGCCTTTGGGAGTTAGGAGTGTCCTTTGATAGTTTGAGTTGAAAGAATTCGAATTTGAAGGGCGGTGGTAACTTGGCTTGATTGAAGTTTTGTCATTTGAAATCTGAGTAGTTACGGCTTTGATTGAAGTTTCGGAAGGGTTGGTTTTGATTATCCATTAGATTTATTTCTTCCGTCATCTCCGTCCCTACCGCATTCCAAGATCGGAAGGTCTGCGTCGAAGATTGGCCACCGCTTGCTTATCAATTCCATCCCGAGCAACCAACGACTTTGTATCGGGGTCGCTTGCAGTACCTTCTTTCTTAACAACATTGGTCTTCTTGGGAGTCGACCACATATTGTTCTTGGCGATGGTCTCGGCCACTCTGTGGCGATCTCATCACCTCCCTAAGAAGGATCCATGAGTTGTGGAGTCAAGATAGTCTCTATTAGGTTGAGAGACACCTCATATAAACAGTTCCGACAACTCGTATACATCATATCCGTGATTGGGGCATTTCCTCATCAAGAGATTCAATCTCTCCCAAGCTTTGCCAACAGTCTCATCCTCCAACTGCTCAAACGTAGCTATTTCCCGTTGATTAGAACAGGTTTAGAAAAGGTTTGATGGTTTAGAGGGAGAAAAGAAAAGAGAAGAGAAGATAGAAAAGAAGTGATGATTGAACAGACTGAACTGGCGTCCAGTGTTAGTGGGCGTTAGTTGGTGAGCTGACGCTCGTTGATTTATGAGCGATCGTTGAGAACGAGATTGAAGTGGACGGGCGTTCAAGTTATTAAACGCTCGTCCAGACTTCGAAAATCTAAAACTAAGGCTTAAAACTTAAAAACGAAATAGAAATAATTAAGGAAACTAAAAAGAACGTACGGAAATAAATAAAGGCTAATCTAAAATTACGAAAAAACAAATCTAAAATTATAGAAACTAATATAACTATCAAAAATTAAAGAAAATAATTGAAGGAAAATAAAATTAAATAAAACAAGGTAAAACGAAAACAAAAATAAACGTAATTCTAAAATTTAGACCTACGAATTAAAATTAGAATCGATATAAAATTTTATACCTAAAAGAATCCGACAACCGTTACCGATTCCCCGGCAACGGCGCCAAAAACTTGTTCGGTAAAAAACTAGTTTTAAAATTTATAAACCGAAACACCCCAAGTATAAGGATCTGTAGTAAAGGATGTTAACGGGTCGTCTAAGGAATGGAATGTTTATCGAATTCAAGTATAAACCTATATCGATTATGTCACAATTATCTATCTAAACTAAGGCTGAAACTAACTAAAACCTAAACCTAAGAATTAAAACTAAAACAGGAATAAAACAAGCAGAAAATAAGAAAACAGAAAGACGGACGAGCGTTCACTAAAGTGAACGAGCGTCTGAAAACTTAATCTAACGGACGGGCGTCTGCTATTGCGGACGAGCGTCTGACTATGAATTGAAGCAGAAAAGTGCAGGAAAACAGCAGGAAATTAGGGTTTATAAAACTAGAACTTAAACTAAACTTAATCTAAACGATTTGATTCAAGCAATTAAAGGAAAACACAGCGAGGCAACGAATCCACCCATCAACAAACAACCCCCAACTAGATGGTGATCTAAAGACATAGTTTTTAGTAGTGATTTTTCACGAATTCGATCAAATATCTTCAATCAAATTTCTAAGGTTTCGTTTATCTTTTCAAACAAACTAAACATGCAATCAAAATGAAATCACGAGATTGTTTCCAAGCTTTTTACTCAACTAAACATGCTTAATCTCTTACAACATGATTAGATGCATTACTTTGAATGAAATCAAACTTAAATAACATACTTTCATATATTGATTCAAGCATCAATTAAACATAGATCGTTTCATCAAATCTTAATTCAACAAAACTTAAACAATACAAAACAGATCCAAAGTAATGAAAAACTATGAAATAAACTCACTACACATCAAGTATCGAACTCCTCTAGTTGGTTTTGTTGTTGATAAGCTTCCTCTGTCGACTCACTGCAAGGGTTTTAGCCAACAATCATATTGGAGAAGATTGTTGGATTGGAGATTTGCATCTCTGTGTAAAAGTGGTTTTGGGGCGCAGCTTTTTTGTGAAAATTGCGGCTATGAAAAAGTATGAAATTAGGGTTGGGGCTGCTGCTGTATTTATAGAGTGCTAAGTCGGTTAGGGTTTAAGTCGGCACCGGACGCTCGTTTGAACAACCAGACGCCCGTCCAGAATGCCTGGACGGAGCATGAACGTGCGTTTGGCTTCTGTATGAAGACTCTGAATGTAAAATACGATTCTGGACGCTGCATGGACGCCAGTTCACTTCTGGACGCTCGTCCAAGATCAGTGGACGCCCGCCTGGAATGGACGGGATGCAGACGCTCGTTTGCAATGCTTAGGATCGGATCTCTTCATCTTTATCCATTTTCTTCAAGCCAATTCCAACTATATCTTGAATAATTCGACTTGAGCTTCATTTATCCTCTTTAGCACTCGAAATTCAGCCTCCTAAAGGATAAATAAACATTGCAAAATGTAATAAAACTCAAATAATAATAATTCCATTAATTTAACACATAAAATAATCAATTTTGCAAATAACCATATTAAAATCATCCTTACTAAATAATTACACTTAAACCCTTAATTCTCATGTAAATATGCAAATGTGGGGAAATAATAATGAAATATAACCCTTAATAATCATATAAATATGGCCTTAACACAGTCGGATCACCATTGTAGGGAGGTCGAGGGGAGCCACGGTTACGACCATGCCCACAACCTTAGTAATTATTGGAGCCGCGACCACGGTAAGTATTTGAGGAATATTATGCGCAGTCACGGCGCAAGTTCTTGAGCGAGTTGTGTAGAGATGCGTACGGAGGTGGTGTATAGGGAACCACCGGCCAGTGGTGATTCTGGCGGGACTCGGCAGTTAAGAGCTGTGAATAAACCTGTCAATGGTGAGGGAAGACCGAGTGCCAAGCATAGTTACAAGAGAATCATAATCAGGCCCGAGTCCAGCCAAGAGATATGCGATGAAATCATCATCATCAAGAGGGTGACCGGAGAGGGAGAGGTCATCGGCGATGCGCTTAAGTTTGAAGAAATAGTCCTCTATGGATAACTCATTCTTGCGGGTGGCCATAAGTTCTGTGCGCAACTGGATCGATTTTTCTCGGCTAGTGGATGCAAACGAGGTTTGAAGAGCATTCTGAATTTCCACCGAGGTTGTGCGGTGTAGACTTGCATAAGGACATCATCGGAGAGGGATGAGGTGATGGTGCTCAGAATCAAATTATCATGTTTATTTCACTCTGTATACACCAGATTGAGAGAGCAGTTCCGGCGGCGTAGGTATAGTCTTGTCCGGTTGTTTAATTGTACCGTCGATGTAACCGATAACTCCTTGGCCTTTTTGATATGGTAGAATTTGGGCGCGCCATAGATTATAATTTTGGCGATTTAGTTTGGAGATATGAATAGAGGAAGAATGAGTAAATGATTGGAGGTAAGAAGAAGAATAAGAGGTCGAAGTGGTTTATGTAACGCCAGACATGGTGGAAGAAGGCTGACGGCGGGATTAGGATTAGGGTGAGGGGGCGGCGTAATTTTGAATAGGAAGAAAACCAGGCTCAGCTACCATATTGTTATTGGGATTGCAAAATATTTTCATTGACTCAATAATTTGAGTACAAAGTGTTTTTATAGCCTCGGTGTCTTTGCCAATAAGTATAAGACAAAATACTAGAAAATACTAGAAAACAGTTTAGATAATTTAGGCTTTATCTATTTTATCTATAGTATCCTCAACATATTAAGATGTCAATTATCTACCTCTCCGCCCCATTTATATTGTGCAAGTATTGTGTCTCTTTGTTGGCCTTGAGTACCCTGTATATAAATGCCTTTGTGTGCTATATTGGCCCGGGCTTGTTAATTATAGGTCCACACTTGAGTGAGGATATTGAAGTGTTTAACATGTCAATTATCTACCTCATTATCGCTTTAAGCTTTTGAAAAGATGATAATTCAACAATGATTAATTGATTATAGTCTATAGACCTATTGTGATCAAATGTAAATATGTTGCGTTGCGTCATTCCTTGTAGTAGTATTGAAATAGTAACATCACTCTCTCTTAATTGGAAAACTAGCTATCATTATAATTGTGGCTTCTTTCACTCGTTTCCATAATAAAAGGAAAATAATATCGTTTTCCTTTTAAATTATAGAAACGAGCAAAAGGAGCCCACGGTTATAATACCGTTTGTCCCCAGGACATTAGCCTAATGGTAAATTAAGGGTTTGAGTTGTTAAAATGCAGCTAGGAGGTTCGAATCCTGTAAATGGGAGACTTCTCTCAACTCCGAGCCACTGGATTTCTGATTAATATTTTCACTCATCCCACGGGACATAGAGAGTAGAGACGCTTAATATTGGGTTCAACATTTTTAGGAAAATAATTCCGTTCAATTTACTATTATTCATTCTAGTGCGGTGTCATGAATCAACTAGAAATGGAATGTGTAATTAAGCAAAAGTCGGACACAGATTGTATATACGATATTGTTGGTCCCTTGAAAAGGCTTTAGTTAAGTTTAGAGGGGGGGTGAATAAACTTAACACTTAAAACTTTGGAGTTAACAAATTACGCAACCTCGGCTGACTGCGATACTTGATGATCTGTTGAGACCTCGATAACTTTCTTGATAAAGCGATAGTCTCTTGTGATTCGATTTGCTGAATTTGTGCGTGAATAATATCAAAATTAAGCCTTGTTACTTGTTGTTAAATATGTTACTAAGTATTAGATACTCATTAGTGTATGTGTGTGATTTGATTTGCTAGATTCGGCGAGTTGATATGAATAATGACTAAGTGCGAAAAAGTAAATGCGATAAGTAAGTAGAGAGATTTTATAGTGGTTCCAGGTGATGTAATCACATCGTCCACTCTTCTCTGTGATGTTGGAGGAAATTCACTAGTAATCTTTGAGTTATCATTTACAAAGAATCCTAGGTTGCTTGTCCTTCACCAATAACTATGGCTTCTAAGCGAAAACTAAGAGCAGTAGGATTCTTTGCTCCTGAGTCTTCCACTTTGGTCCTTGAAGGGTAGAATTGCCTCTTCACGGCTCCACCACAAACCAACAATCTTTCACACTAACGGATGCTTCACTGTCTTGACGAGGCTCTTTATAAAATAAAGAATGAATCAAGTAAATGATTCGATTCTGCAGCGACTTGATTAGGATGATATAATCAATGACTTGCGGTCTTCAAGTGTGTATGCTTGATGCGGCTTAAACACGAGAATGCACTTGAAGAAAATAACTAGATCGGCGACCTTAAGCTCGATTAAGTTCGGCGAGGGTGTTTTTCAGCTCAATGTTATCACTTGAAGTTTATTCCAAAATTCATCATCTTCTTCTTGAGTTGAAAGTCCTCTATTTATAGGTAGGAATGCATGTGACTTGAATTTGAAATTCAAATGTGACCGTTCCTTGTATTTGTCCCATCCTCACTGCATTACATCACTATTCATGGGGTGACGACTTTATCGAGATTACTTTTTGTGATCTGATCTGTCCACCCCTGACTTGTATCCAATGGATAAAAATATGAATCATCCCAGCGTCTTTTAATCTCATCCTTTGATTTGCTTGATAAGTCGAGGTAGTAGTTGGCTGTTCTTATCCATGTAACTTCTCAATAATCTTGAATTAATCGAGGCATATATCAATGAGTTCATTAGTCTGTTTGTAAAACCAATCGATCTGCTTTGAATATTATATTTTTATCAGTAAAATATAATGCACGGTGATTCCTTTTATCCAACTTTTATTTGTGAAGTTAGATTTCATCATTTTGAATATAACTAAGTCCCAAACATCATCCAACTTGTGGAACTTAGACCTTACACAAGGTATATGTAATCAATTTAGGTCATCACAGACTTGCCTAGATCTTGATTCCATATCCTTGACATTAAATACTAAGTTTGATCCCTTAGCCTTCATTTCACGAGTTTGAACCCTCGGCCTTGATCTTGATCTTGGCGGAGTTGCGAGACCGATCTCTTGACCTATCTACCCCTCTTGACCTGAGCCGATCTGGCGATAAGCGATCGGCTGACCTATTACGATGCTTGTTTGATCAAACCTATTTATGAATCAAACTCTAATAAACCTATACATTTTATCTAGACATCTTTTTGCCTTTGCACTATAACGACTAGTATGGCACTCATCATCAAAACTAAGAAATAAGTCCAACAATTTCCCCTTTTTGGTGATGATGCCACTACCCTCACCTAATCGACAAAGCAAAAGATAAAAACACAAACAGAACAAATTCAGTCAATTCTCATTATAAAAATTTGTTCCACATTATTACAACTAGATCTGACAAAGATAAGCAGTGAAAAGTAGGCGATCTATTGTCTCTTCTCTCTTTCTTGTCTAGCCTTCTCGACTTGCTCTTGATAGGCTCGATCTCTTCTATCATTTCAACCATCCATTCATTCTCAATAAGTGTAAAGTCAATATAAGAATTGACTTGTTTCCACCAATTCCATGCTTGAGCGGGACAAGATTGATCTGATTCACCACGAAGCCAAACTTCATATCTGACTCCTTAAATTCATTCGGTGAATCTTTTGCTTTTGTAATTGGTAGCACCTTTTCACCTCTGCTACTCCTTCTGCCTCTGGTAGTTGCTCTTAAAGCTCTAATCCTTGCCTCCCAAAACTTCAAACTCAAGAAAGAGTTAAGACCTTCATGAAATCCCATGTCACGATAGGGTCTCCTTACATTATGAAACTCTTTCTTGTCTTGTGATAGGAGATCATCGGTGAGTTGCACTCTGCCCGGAGTGCGAGGTTGCCTAAAAGCATTTGTATCATCAGTCCATCTCTTACATGCAAAGAGTCGGCGACCTCCTTTCTTTGCGGTGATTGGCCCTCTTCCCCTTAGTGACATCATCAACAAAGCGTGAGATGAGGCCATGAATAGCTTCTGTGATACTATCACTCTGTGTAATTGACACCGCCATTGTTCGGTTCTAGTATCAAGTGAAGTAATCCTTGATTGCGAGGTCTCTCCGGTCTGTTGATCCTTTCGGTGAGTTTGGGATCGGGCATAGCGAGTTGTTGTGCGACAATAGGCTCAGCAAGTTTGGGAGCTTCAGCAAGCTTGTCAAGTTTCTCATGTATAGAGACAAGTTGATCTTTTAGAAACTTGTCTTTGGCTTTATTTCCAACTTTGATACCCTGGACATCTAGCATCAAATTATTCATTGCATTTTGAGTAGATGCAAAGTTTGAAGCAAGCTATATCGATGGGTTGTCTATTATCATTTACCATCTTCATCGATTCTTCAAATCTTTGTTCTTACTGTCCAATTGAGTTCTTAAGCTGTTGCATGTCATTTCTTACAGTTCTTAACTCATTGACAACTTCAATTGGCACTCCTTGGCCATTCTCTTGTCGGTAGATCCATCAATGAGCTCCTCAACTCTATATTGTGCTGTTGTCTGCGATGACCATAGCTCTACTCAAATCTCTCCCGGCGAGGGAGGTCCTTCCTCAACCATTGCACCAGAATATCTTCAAGGATAGGATCTTGTGCGGGTTCTTCAACAACTTCTTCTTCTCCAAAAATTTGTAATTCTTCATCACTTTGTAGTTATAGTCCAGCCATTTGCTCATCCTCGTTAACGGCGATCTGGCGGCTATCCTTCCTCTACAGATGGCCTTGGCTCAAGCGAGTCTCCCTTCTACTGACCCTCATCGACAGCGGGGGGTTTCCTCAAAAACCCAAATCGAGTTCCAACCTTTGTCAGTCTTTGTTTGAGACTCGGCGACTGTACCTCTGTTCCAACCTTTGTCAGTCTTTGTTTGTATCCCGGCAACTGTGTACCTCCTCTTCAACTTCTGTGGATTGAATATATTGGTATTATCCACTTGAAACCTTCAGCATGACCAATCTTGTGCGGGGATGATGGCGGTTTTAGTCGAGTGCCTTCAATGTCAAATCCGTCTTGATATTCAATTGACTCTTGAAGCGGCACTAGGTTCAATAAAATCGACAACCTTTTCTCCATCCAAATCCTCACTCATCGGCATCGGTTTGTGCGATAGGCTCTACAACATGGAATGTACTTGGTTCATCGATCGACTACCGGATTTCTCGAGTAATGCCTTCATTGATCAATGCCTCCAGATCATCCATGGTGAGATCTGTAGATCCTCATCCATTTCTCGATCTCTTTGGCCCTCGGCCAGATCTTCCACCATCGATGGTATTTGTTGCACGAGATGGTACATGTGTTAGTGCAGCCCCACTTGATTCTCCTGGTCGGAGGAAAGTCTCCTCTACTATCGATGATGAGGAAGAATCATCGGGACCATCTCTTGGATCTCTAAACTTGATACCCTCCTCATACATTTGCTCATCAAATAAATCCATCAATCTTGATTGCGGCAAGGTTGTATCAATCGAGATCCGACAAATTCTCCACTCCCATCTTGTCAAAAACCCATTCTTCAAAATCATCATTGGTTGAGCGGTGGTTTTTGTCTTTTGTAGAACAAACTTCCACTTTGGAAGTAATCGACAATTTCTTTGAAGTTTGGGATCCACAAACTCTTGATTTTCTTGCTCCTTTTTGCATGCCTTTCAAATGGCATGAAAGATCTCTGAGGAGCGACTCCGGTGCTTGTTGACCTCAAAAGGTTCCAACAAGCGAGATCCATGGTATCTTCTACGAGATGTTTGAAAGTCGAGTTCTTTGAGATTGTACATTTGTACCTACTACTTCCATCTGTATCACACTTGGTTCCCACGACTTACATGCTCATCGGCGGGGTTAGCGACAAGCTGCTCTTCCCCACGAACTATTGCCAAATTTGCGGGGTCTTCAACCAAGTCTCCAATCACCTCTTCAACCACCACAGCGAGTTCGAGTTCGGTGGTTTCTTTGTGGTTCTTCGATGGATACTCTGGCAAGGAGCTCGAGGTCGATGAAGCTGCTTTGTACATCCTCTGAGATTGCTCAAAAACAACTTTGTTCGACATCGATGGACTTGATAACTTCTTCATTGGAGGAATCACTGATAACAAGCTGGTGGAATGATTGTTAGAGGCTCGGCTTCAGCGACCTCTTCTTCCTCTTCTCTTGATGCTTCTTCTTGGGCCCTCTGTGCCTCCAAATTTTTCAACTCTTTCCCTTGCCATATTTCTTCTTTTTGGAAACCTCCTTCATCCTCTTGGATAGGGTTCATCATCATCAACTTTTCTAGTCAACTTTCTTTTACGCTAGCTTCCTTACATTTGTTCTCTAAAAATTTCACCATGATTTTTCTTGAACTTCTGCGGGGTCGATAACCTCCACTTGACCCTCGGCCAGACTCATCGATCTGTCTTTGTTTCCTTCCTTGTTCTCTTTGATTTCAAGACTTACGAAGTCTTCCTAACATCGACACTCTTTCTCTTTCCAATGATTTCTTTGGTGCGGCGGGTTTGATAGAAATCTTCTTAGTTTGTTGAACACTGCTCACCACCAGATATCACCGTCATCTCCATCATCATTATCATCAACCTCTCTCCGGCAATTTCTTCATCATCATCAAGTCCGAGGAATTGCATAATCAATCTCCTTCTTGTATACGGGTGATTTATATCAAGCTGGTTCAATGTCGGGAACCTCCAGTGATTCGGCGAGTGCGAATCATCAAACCTAAGGTAAGGCCTTTGATTTCCTTTTCCACTAGTTTGTCCTCCTTTGCAACTTTCTTCATATAATGAATAAAGTATCCATTAATCAAACTTCATGCTCCTGCGAGATGATAATCATCGGCTCTATCTTGGGTCTGATAGAGTATCCATCTTTGCCGATTAGCCCAAGTATGTTCTTTGCAATGAGCTTGCTCGGCCAGACTATATTCAATACCAATGTTTTTGCGGTTGATGCACAATGCGATTTAATAGTTGCTTCATCTTGATCGATCTACAAAAGTCATCTTGTCCAATCCCATAGCTTGAGGATTGGTGAACCATCAACAACTTCTTCAAAACCAAACACTTGTCTCGTGATGGAGGAGATTACAAGCTCCTCACCATTCCATGATGGTTTTGAAAGCTTGATTCCTTCTTCTATAATCATATTCTTCCGAAAATCAATAACATTGGTGTATGATATCGTATCTAATCGATGTTGAGTATATTCTCGATCCTGCAAATCTTCTTATTCTTGACCTATATTGATGGCGATTCTGTTTGATTTGCATCAACAACATAGCCTCTTACACTTTGGCTTGATTCGATTTGAACTTCAACTCTTTCCGCCATTGAAATAAGAAAAAGATGAAGAAGAGTTGCTCTCAAATCTGTATTCACACGAAGTAGATTTTGCGAGAGATAAAGCGAAAATTGCAAGTGGTGAATCTGCTAAATAACGATCGATTATATAGGCGGTGGGTAGTTGAAGCTGTCATAGCACGTACATTGAGGTAACCACGATTAAATCGATTAAATCTTTGTCTTGACCGTGGTCCATTACTCCTCCATAAAGTTTGTAACCGTTGGATGGTTTAAGCGTAGTAATAATGAACAAAATAAATATCCCGCCAAGCGCTTTTTGACCTTAATAACTTTGGTGAGTAAAGTTCCCTTGACAAGGTATCCTCGGCGAGGTGGGCTCGGCGATCTGGCGATAATGTGCTTCAATGACTGACTGACAAGGTGACTCTCTTGATCCTTGTTTTCTCCTTGTTTTGTTCAATTGATAATACAAGATGAAGTTTAACACCAATGACGATCATCAAGTGAGCTCACCCAACATGACAAAGACCAATCCCTTGGCAACCTCATTTGCTCAATTGTTCAAACAAAAGTACATGGAATTGTTGATACCAATGACTAATCTGCTAAGTGAGCTCACCCAACATAGCAAAGACTAATCCCCTTGGTGAATTCGATTACCTTGCTTTGAATATCAATCAATCTTTATAATTCCAAGTTCGGTCCTTAATTTGGCAAATCTTTCACTATCAAGTGGCTTAGTGAAAATATCGACAAGTTGATCTTGATGAGGATGTATAGAACCACCACATCTTTCTTTTCAACATGATCTCTTATAAAATGATGTCTCACATCAATGTGCTTGGTTCTTGAATGCAAAAGCAGGATTTTACTGTGATTGCAATTGCACTTGTGTTGTCACACATGATTGGAATTTCCACTTTCTTCAATTCCATAATCCCTTAATTGTTGTCTTAGCCATAGTACTTGTGCACGACAACTTCCGGCGACAATGTATTCGACCCAGTGGTGGAAGTTGAAATAGAATTCTGTTTCTTGCTAAACCAGGAGACCGAGTCTATTTCCCGTTAAGCGGCGAGTTCTGAGGTGCTTTTTCTATCAATCTTGCATCCAGCATAATCGAATCTGAGTAGGATATTACCTTGAAGCTTCCTCTTGGAATACCATATTCCTACTCCCAAAGTCTCTTTTAGATACTTAAGAATTCTTTTGTGACACCTAAATGACTTTCTTTAGGTTTGGATTGAAATCTTGCACAAACACCTCTGACAAAGGATATATCAGTCTGCTTGGCGATGAGATCTGACCAGATTGCCTATCATCATACATGCAGTCGATCAACATCTTTGCCTTCTTTATCTTCATCAATCGATGTTTGTACTCATAGGAGTTGAGCTCTTAGTCTTTGTTTTCCATACCAAATTTCTTGACAACTCTTTGGTATACTTGGTTTGATGAATGAAGATTCCATCTTTCAAGCTGTTTAACTTGCAATCCCAAGTAATTCATTTCTCCCATCATACTCATTTGGAATTTGCTCTTCATTAGATTTGCAAACTTTTCACAAAGTAAATCATTCTCGAGAACCAAAAATTATGTCATCCACATAAATTTGTACCCGTGAAGTGTTGTCCCCTTCAGCGATTACGAAAAGTGTCTTGTCAATGGTCCCTTTTGTAAAACCATTGTCCACCAAGAATTGAGATAGAGTCTCATACCATGCTCTTGGTGCTGTTTCAATCCATAAAGTGCTTTGTTGAGTCTATACACTTTATCTTCTTGATCTTCTAACTTCAAATCCAGGAGGTTCTTTGAACATACACTTCCTCCTCTAGGATACCATTCAAAAATGCACTCTTGACATCCATTTGATATACTTTGAAGTTCTTGTATGCGACATGTGCCAAAAATAATCGATAGCTTCAATCTTGCAGCAGGTGCATAAGTCTCATCAAAATCTATTCATACCTTGAGAATAGCCTTTTGCAACTAGTCGCGGCCTTATTTCTAACAATGGTACCAGATTCATCAAGTTTATTTACGTATACCCATTTAGTACCAATGATATTTGCATGACTTGGCCTTTCAACTAGTGTCAAACTTGATTTCTTTCAAATTCATTTAATTCTTCTTGCATAGCAATTATCAATCTGGATCTGAAATTGCTTCTTCAACAACTTTGGGTTCCATTTGTGATAGAAAACAAGTAAACATAGCTTCCAGTTGTCTTAGTCCTCACACCTTGCTTTGTACATTGCCAATTACTTGTTCGGCGGGTGATTCCTTAACCATTGTGGATTTTGGTTATTTTGATTTTCGGAATGTCATCTTGATAGGGTTCTCTGCTGTAGTTTCTTCTACTGAAGTCGGCGAGATCCTTGAATTGCTTGATTGTTGCATCGATAACATTGTCGTGAGGGTGTTAATGAGGCGATGTCGAAACTTTTAAGTCATTGAATCTTTCCAAAACTTCAACACAATCTGGATCGATGATTTGTTGATTTTATTGAGTTCACACTCTTTATCTTCCATACCAGATAAACTTAGGTTCATCAAACACAACATTGATTGTTTCTTCATGTTTGATGTTCTTTTGTTCGATTACCACAGAATGCTCTGTGGATTGAAGAATATCCTAAGAAAATTCCTTCATCGATTTTGGTTGGAATGTTTTCAAATGAACTTTATGATTTAGAATAAAACATTTGCTTCCAAATGGGTGAAAATAGGATATATTAGGTATCCTTCCATTCCGGATCTCATAAGGTGTCTTGACTTCTTGTTTCTTGATGTTCTATTTTGTGTATAGCATCTTTGTATTCTTTGCTTGACCCAATATCTTTCGGTAGCAATGCTTCACAAATCATTGTTCTTCCTGCTTCCTTTAATGTCTGTTTCTTCTTTCAACAACCCCATTTCTTTGAGGTGTACCAGCAATGACAAGTTGATGAAGTACACCATTACATTCACAATATTCTCTTATAACTTTGTTGAGAAATTCGATACCACTGATCGATCTAATCTTTATGGTTTGTTAAACTTTTCTCATTTTGTAATCTCTTCAAAAGATTAGGTAAGCTTTGGAGTGTCTCACTTTTCTTGTTCATGAATATCACCCAAGTGTATCTAGAAAAATCATCCACAACCACTAAGGTGTATTTCTTTCTGTCACACTTGTTGGAGTTATTGGTCCAAAAGATCCATGTGCATAAGCTCCAACACTCTGTTAGTTGATTGTTTAGTCTTTGACTTGAAACTTGACTTTATCTGTTTACCTTGGCGACATGCATCACGAGATAGCATCCTTCTTGAAAGTGATCTCGGGTAAACCAACCACTAACTTCTTCTTCACTAAGCTGATTAATATCATCAAAATTTAGATGATTTAACTTCTTGTGCCATAGCCAATTGAGTTGATTTGGTATGCACAATCGAGTGCGAGTTCTGGAGGCTGCGATGACCAATCCACAACATACATGTTACTGTTGCCTTCTACCGGCAAGTACAACTTGATCACCTCTTTCACTAATGACAATACAATTGTTTTTGTCAAAAGTGACCTTGTATCCCATATCACGAAATTGTCGATTGCTCGACAAGTTGTAATCGAGTCCTTCCACATATGCAACATTCTTGATTGTAAGTCCATTTAAACAAGTGTGCCATATCCTCTTGTATAGCCAGTGTATTTTTGTTGCCAAAATTCACCCTTGGACCATCTTTTGCCACAAAGTTTGTAAGGCAGTGCTTATTCTTTGTCATGTATGCGGAACATCCACTTGTCAAAGTACCGGACACCACTACAAAACAAAGTTAATGCATTTTAGGTACCCAAATCTGTTTGGGTCCATAGTGGTCGATGTAAGCATGACCCTTGGTATGTTTCCATAGGGTCTTCTCTAAATGTGTCATACTTTGGTTCATACTTTGGTTCATACATGTATTCCACACATCCATAAGTTCTAACGATGGGTTGTGTAGGAACCACATATATTTTTTACGGCCTTTTGGTACATAATCTTTGTTTGAAATGATTCTTGTTATTAGAAACATTTGCATAACCATAGGTGTCTTTGTCTATTAGGAGCGACTCTGTAATATGGAGTCTCTTTGAGGTCTTGTGTAAGTCCTCTGCTTGATTCCATTGCCTAGGTTTTACCACTAGTGGTATGGTTATCTTGTTGTTTCTAGCATTAGATGCGAGGAACATTCCAATCATTATCGTGAGGAGCAGTCTACCTTTCCCCACGAGATAAGTATCCCTTGAATGATCAACATTTTTGGATTTAGGATTCTTATTCTTGGAATATTTACTGTTTCTTTCCCTTCACGTGGTCCAGCCAGACTTGGTAGCAGTGCTGCTGCTCGGCGAGACTTAGAAGGTGCAATGATCCTATTTTTGGATTTATTCTTTTTACTAGGGTGTTGACTTACGAGACTTTTGATTTTGCTTCTTTGAGGCATTCTCATTTGGTTTCTTGCTTGACCTTCCTTCTTGGGAGATGGATCTAGTGCGAGGCACAAACTTAGGACCAGTGCGGTACTAGGTTGATAACCTTCTTGGATCCACTCTTGTTAGATTCTTTGAGTTCCAAATCCAAGCCCGATTCTATCTCCATAAGGCTTTCTGATTTGTATGCGATATTGGAACAAGATGGTTCGTGGATTCGAGGCTGCTGGATGTTCAACGAGACTTATCTTGATTACATCCAACATCTTTTTCCTTACCTTTGAAAACCCTTAATTCACTTTCAATCTTCCAACTTCTAACTCAAGAGCCTCTTTTTCAGCCTTCACAATCTCATAACAGATTGTATTATCCTTAGTTGATTAAGGATGGCATCCAAAGTCTCATTGTTGTCGAATTTCTAGGATTTGAACCACGAGGTTGATTCACAATCACTTCCAGCGAGGAGTGTTTATAGATCTGATGTTGTATACCTCCTCGATTTCATCCATGTTGGCCATCAAAGCATAATCCTCCATATCGACAACTTGATCTTTGTGTCATCGATTCATTTCCTTTTTTGAGATCCCACTTCATATCTGATTCATCTTCGACAACCATAGCCTTCTTGCCATGTCTCCTTTGTTGACTCTTGGTCTTGATGATCTGGACGATCAGGTCTAAAATGTCCAGGCTTCTTACGATTGAAGCAAAGATAATCGGGTTCCTTGCCTTGTTTCAACTCGGGACAATCAGTGCAAAGTGTCACAGTTTCTTGCAATGAAAGCATAGATAGTCATTATCTTTCTTTGGTTCTTCTTTCCTTCTTTGGTAGGCCTCTTTGTGAAATTTCTTGTAGGGGCCTTTCCGGTCTTCATCATTACGATTTTCTTGCTCGGTAGGGCAATTTGCTCTTGCATTTCATCTAGCATATCATCCTGTCCTCCTGATGTTTCTTCATGATGTGAAGCGACCAATCTGATGGTCTTTGGCTCTTCCTTTTCGATTTGAGCACTAACTTCTTGCTAAATTCATAGGCCTTAAGATCGAGAAGCAGTTTGAAGGTGTCTTCCTCATGCGACTTTCTCATTTCTTCAATTGCGATCACCTTCATTTTCCAAACATCTCTTGCAGGTAAAGCTTCCAAGATTTTGGTGTTTACTTCCTCTTTTGAATAACTTACACTCGTGAGTAAGTTCATCTAAGATTGCATTGAATCTGGACTCCATTTGCTCAATGGTTTCATTAGGTAGCATTTTGAACTTTTGAAACCTTTTAAGCCCTGCACCGATTTTGTTCTTCTTTATTGCATCGATGCCTTCCACAGATTAAGTGAATCTTATCCCAAAGTTCCTTTGCGATCTTGCAATCTTTGACTTTCATGTACATATTGCTATCAAGGTTACGTAGATGATATCAATAGCAATGTTGTTGAGGTTTTCTCTTTTCTGTCTTACGCATTCCATTCTCTCTTTGGTTTAGGAATGTACTCGATTCTGTCACCCACTTTATTCTTGCCTTTGTAATCTCAGGTGGTCCTTGATTAAGTACATCCATCATCTCATCATGAGTAGCGACAAGATATGCACGCATTCGGCGTTTATACTCATCAAATCTATCAAGAGAACACATCAACATGGTTCTAGCATCTTGTGTGTTATCCATGATGCAAGTCTTGAAAATCGGTAGCTTGAAGGAAAGTTTTAAAAATTTTCACAAGCACAACAAGTAGGATTCCTTGAGCGAAGCCTTTGCTCGATACCAATTGTTGGTCCTTGAAAAGGCTTTAGTTAAGTTTAGAGGGGGGTGAATAAACTTAACACTTAAAACTTTGGAGTTAACAAATTCTACAACCAGACTGCTTTGATACTTGATGAATCTGCTTTGAGACCTCGATAACTTTCTTGATAAACGATGAGTCTCTGTGATTCGATTTGCTGAATTTGTGCGTGAATAATATCAAAATTAAGCCTTGTTACTTGTTGTTAAATATGTTACTAAGTATTAGATACTCATTAGTGTATGTGTGTGATTTCGATTTGCTAGATTCGAGCGAGTTGATATGAATAATGACTAAGTGCGAGAAAGTAAATCACGATAAGTAAGTAGAGATTTTTATAGTGGTTCCGGGTGATGTAATCCATCGTCCACTCTTCTCTCTGTGATGTTGGAGGAAATTCACTAGTAATCTTTGAGTTATACATTACAAAGAATCCTAGGTTGCTTGTCCTTCACCAATAACTATGGCTTCACAAGCGAAAACTAAGAGCAGGTAGGATTCTTTGCTCCCCGAGTCTTCCACTTGTCCTTGAAGGGTAGAATTGCCTCTTCACCACTCCACCACAAACCAACAATCTTTCACACTAACGGATGCTTCAACTTTGTCTTGGCCAGGCTCTTTATAAAATAAAGAATGAATCAAGTAAATGATTCGATTCACGGCGACTTGATTAGGATGATATAATCAATGACTTGCGGTCTTGAAGTGTGTATGCTTGATGCGGCTTAAACACACAATGCACTTGAAGAAAATAACTAGATCGGCTGACCTTAAGCTCGATAAGTTCGTGGGTGTTTTTCACTCAATGTTATCACTTGAAGTTTATTCCAAAATTCATCATGTTCTTCTTGAGTTGAAAGTCCTCTATTTATAGGTAGGAATGCATGTGACTTGAATTTGAAATTCAAATGTGACCGTTCCTTGTATTTGTCCCATCCTCACTGCATTCTGTCACTATTCATAGGGTGACCTTTGTCGAGGATTACTTTTTGTGATCTGATCATCCACCCTTTGACTTGTATCAATGGATAAAAATATGAATCATCCCAGCGTCTTTTTAATCTCATCCTTTGATTTGCTTGATAAGTCAGAGGTAGTTGGCTGTTCTTATCCATGTAACTTCTCAATAATCTTGAATTAATCGAGGCATATATCAGCAGGTTCATTAGTCTGCTGTAAAACCAATCAGTCTGCTGAATATTATATTTTTGTCTGTAAAATATAATGCAGCTGATTCCTTTTTATCCAACTTTTATTTGTGAAGTTAGATTTCATCATTTTGAATATAACTAAGTCCCAAACATCATCCAACTTGTGGAACTTAGACCTTCTACACAAGATATATGTAATCAATTTAGGTCATCACAGACTTGCCTGAGATCTGATTCCATATCCTTGATATTAAATACTAAGTTTGATCCATTAGCCTTCATTTCTTGAGTTTGAACCCTCGGCCTTGATCTTGATCTTGGCGGAGTTGCGAGACCGAGTCTCTGAACCTATCTACCTCTTGACCTGGACCGATCTGGCGATAAGCGATCGGCTGACCTATTCTGATGCTTGTTTGATCAAACCTATTTATGAATCAAACTCTAATAAACCTATACATTTTATCTAGACATCTTTTTGCCTTTGCACTATAACGGCTAGTATGGCACTCATCATCAAAACTAAGAAATAAGTCCAACAGAGAAATAGACATTAGCACATAAAATTTTAAATAGTGTATAATATACACAAATTTTTTTTTTTTTTTTTTTTTCGATTGACCTTTTTTGGCTAAGGTGGCGCCCTTGCGCTTACGTGTGTTTTTCTATACATATGCAAATGCGTTATATAAATTATATAATGGATGAGAATGAAACCACGATTCTTACTAGACACTTTATAGTGAAACATCGACTTCTTGTGTGTTATAATTTAAGGGCATTTTAGTCTTTTTGGAATTAATTTTTGGTTCCTATTACCTTAAGGATAATTAAGTCTTTCTTTTCCTCTAAAACTCCTTAAGACCAACTTAAGCTCAAAAACTTATAAAATCCTTGAGATAACACTAAACTTCACATATTTCTCGCTGAGGTTTTAGTAAAGTCTTGGGGCGTTGTCCCGGCCCTCTCTCTGGGAAAACGCCCTAAACTTAGTTTACAGGGAGGCTTTGTTGATTTAGTTTTGGGAGGCTCATTTGGCTTTTTGGGTGATTCCAACAACAATTTCAAGCTTTGATTCATCTTGTGAAGGTAATATCTAATCTTTTCATAGTAGTTCTTGGATTTGATCATATTTAGGTTAGATTCGAAGGTTAATCGTTGATAGATTCATTGTTAGTTTTTAAATTCACGTAGTTCGGCTCGTCTTTAAGGTAAGGAGTTCATTTCATCAAAAGGTTATGTTTCTAGTTTAAAGATAATGCTTTAAAGTTGTCTCACTGCTGTTTTAAGGTTCAATTGCATGAAACCAAACATGATTATATCTTATCGGGTGTCCGCTAAACGGTGTTTTCAGAACGTTATTTTGTTTTCTGGATACTTTTATGCAATATGTTTTTATGCGAGTAGTGGAGATAGGACGATACTTCGGTGCTAATATGGCCATTGTATGCTCACGTAGGTTAGATATGGGTCTTAACCTGATCTTATATATGTGCTCTATGTGTTATTACACGTGTTAAGATAAGGTTTAGTTAGCTTCTTTAAAATGTATTGTACAGAGTACCATGTGTTCTAAGTCCCGTATCGGAGGTATGACTATTTGTGCTAATCATGTCATTCCTAAGATGAAGGTCCCTAAGTCCTTTGGGTTTTTAGTCCCATGATTGGAGGTATGGTTAGTCATATATGCCGTGTTTCTCCGAGCCCTCGTGTTAAGAAAATAAGAAGCATGAGCATGAAAGATGTTGAAATTTATAAAATAGAAACACATGACAAAATAAAGTGCAGAATTATTATTAATTGGAAAGTATTCAAGTTACGTTACATGATGTTGATGTGGAGTATTTATAGATGATACTTCTCCTAAGTTAGTTACAAACGGTTACAATCTTTTATAACTGTAAACGTCTACTAAAAGTACAACAATCTTATTTCGCAGTTGAATCTACATCATAGCTAAATTGGTGATACTCAGTTAAATCTGCACCACGTATGATTCTACATCTCATATGATTTGTCACATATACTGTTGTGTTAGTAATGGATTTCTGAATCAGAATGCAAAGGCCTTTATCCATCTAAGTTGAACCAATCACAGTGTTCTTCTTGTTGTACTACAAAACACACTTGTTAATAGTCTAATAGATGCATAATTTGAATGTTTGGCTAATGCATGTAAAGATAACAAATTAAATATGAAACTAGGGATGTACATGATATAATGCAAAGTCATATCAAGACTGATCACAACTTGTCAAGTATGAGCCACATGTACATTACTGCCATTAGGTAATCCTACCTTCATGTTAACCATAGGTTTAAGATTGCTTAATCTGGAAAAAGAACACAACATTTGGTATGTGGCTCCAGAGGTCAATATCCATTGTGTTTGTTTTATCAAACAAGTTTGACATGTCTCTTGAGCAGATGAGAAATGAGCATTAAGTGAATGAATCGGTTTACTGCATGACTGGATAAATCAGAGTTCAGAAGATTAATCAATCTCTTAAATTGTTGTGAAGTGAGACTTGAAATCAACACCTAGCTTGTCCAATCTCCTGATCCAACCCACCAGCAAACTGATCTGAATTTGTATGATCCACCATATTGGCTCTATTCTTAGACTTGAAACCAAGTAAATAACCAAGTTTCTTATAGCAATTATCTTTAGTATGGACATTGAATCCACTGAAAGTACACTGAATTTTCATATTGTTCTTATTATTCAAATTATTGGCATTCAGGTTTCTTGACGGTTCTACTAAGCTGAATTGACTAGATCTGGCCCTAGATTGATAAACCCTAACACTTCCGCCTTGTATAGTCGTCTGGGTCATCAAGGCTGTAGAATCTTGATTCTTTGTCTTGTTATAAGCTTAAGTCTCATGCCTCTCAAATTTGATATCCATAGCAAAGGCACCTTGAATATCAAGAAAAAAAACACCATTAACATGGCTTGAGACATCCTTGGCTCAAATTCTTCCCTTATTCCTTTCAAAACTTCATCACATGTTTTGTCTCCATGTGATCCAACAAAGTTTTCTTGGCATAAAAATGATATTGGGTTCACAGGTACTTGAAGTAGTTGGCCTTATAGTCTTGATTTCTTCCCAATGAGTCATCAACTTCGTAAAATATTGATTCACAAAATCAACCCATTGGTTCAAAGAATTCATTTTTTTTCAAGAAGATCAGAAAGACCGAAGGCATCAACACTTGAAAAATGATCATCAAGATTCTTCCATACAGCATGGGCACTCATGAAATAAAACAAACTCTGAGAAATAGTGTTTTCTACTGAATTCAAGATACATGTCTTCACCATCGTATCATATTGCCTCCATGCTTGGAAGTCAGCAGAACTTACTTCTGGTTTCTCAGTTGTACCATCGAAAAACTCATACTTGTTCTTAATGATTAATGACATTTGCCTGGACTTCTTCCATGGATGATATTTGTTATCATTCATTAATGGTTGAACTAACACCAAAGAATGATTTTCAATGGGATGAAGATAAAAAAGACTAGAGGGGCTCAATTCTTTTTTTTTTTTGCTGCCACGGTTAAAAAAAATATCAAAGGAATGTTGGAAAGGTGTCTTAAACCTAATCGGGTTGGACCGGATCCGACTGGGTCGGGTCATTTACAGTCTATTTAGTTCATGTAATAACTTTATTATGATTAATAAAAGCACTTATGTTGTTATATATTGTTTATCTTCATATTATTTGTTGTACATATATAGTAACGTCCTTAGTATCAAACTGTGATAGAGAAACCATGATAGTGATTATTGTTGATGAGATTGGGATCGAATATCCGAAATGGCCTTCTTATGAGGAATGTATAGCTCTCGAGAATCTTTGCAAAGTGGGAGTAAATGTGTTATCCCGAGAGAGCTTGATATCCAGATTATAAGATACGATCGTTAATGTATTGACACTTGAGATACGATCGTATGGATATTATTACAGCGATATGATTGTAAGTTACACGGTAACTGCTTCACATGAAAGGTAGTAGTCATTGCTTTTGACTCTTCCGATGATTGGGGTCACGGTGTGTTGCTGTATTTATATCCCGTGATCGTTAGGCATGAAGGGCATTTTAGTAAATTGCACTTTGTGTCTACGGACAACATATTCGGAAGCCTATCGGGTCACACACATATGAACATCGAGTCGGATTAAAATGCGGTTATAGTTGATAACCAAATAAGGAAAGTTTATCTCTAGACTATAAAGGTTATAATGGTAAATTAATATGGTGGTATTTATTTATTATGAATAAATAAAATACAAGATATTAATTATATACAAAATATATTAATTAAAGAATATTCCGGAAGCCAATTAATTGGCATTTGGGGCGCCACCTATAAGTGTATAAGATACACTTGGATTGTGCACTTTAATTAATAAGATTACCATAATAATAATATAAGATATTAATTGATTTTGTAAAATAGATTATGGTAACAAGATAATTATAATCAATATAAGATATTGGCAAAATTAATTATAATTAAAGAGATAAATCAATAAATGATTTTTCGTATTTTATTAGGAAAATGTTTTCTTCTCCTCCACACCATATAGTATGCCACTTCTCACTATAAATAAGAGGTGGGTGTCAAGCTCTTTTATACATCACAATTGCAAGAGCTCATAGTTATTGTGTAAAAAATAGAGAGCATCCTATAGTGAGTTTGTGAGGAGGAAAAGGTCGGTCTAGCAACCGGTGTTTTCCAATAGCAATCCAAGGAGGATTCCGGCGAGGAGTTCGTGTGGATTAGCGATAGAGGCCGGACGCGTGGACGGCTTGCGCACTGTACTACTCTCCATTGACGGTCAAAGCGACGATCTTATAGATCATCAAGGTATAACCACAAACTACTTAACGTGTTTATTGCATTAAACGAAGAACGATCTAGTAAAAGAAATCAAATTTTAAATTCCTCTGCGTTAAACTAGTGATTTCCTAACAAGGAAATCCTAGAAAACTCGATCAAGAATCAAATTTACAAGAAAAACTACAAAATAGTTCACAGAACACACTCAAGATTCTATGAAACTAGCAACAAGAACATGAAGAATACTCTCAAGCTTCTCAAAAAAAGGTAGAACATCGAAGAAACACTCTCAAGTTTTCCCGGATTACATCAGAATTAGCGCTCAAAATGCTCTGATGCCATATTTTAATTGATGAAATTGAAAATAAAATACACTACAAGAAAACTGTGATTCAATAACGAAAACTTAATGACAGGACGTAAAACCGTCATTAAATGGCACTTATAATGACAGGACACAAAATAATTTGTTGATGGATGACGGAATTTCAATTCCCGTCATTAGTAATCTTATTTCCCGTCATTACGAATATACAATACAAAAGTTCCTCTCATTATTTGAATTTTTTTATAATGCATTTGTTTAACAAAAAAAAACACATCAACAAAAACCCCAAAACCTACCCTGCCCTTTCTTGTTCGGTCGTTCCCAATTTATAACCCTAAAGTACTCGAAGAACATAGCCCTCCCCCCACCGGCCCTCAGTAAATTCACAATCTTCGCCACTCTCCTCCTTCATTATTCCCAATTCCAGCTGCTTGGGATCGATGTAGATGGAGTCACCCAGAAAATCTATGAAATTTAAACACCGAGCTACCGACTTTTCGAAACCTTTAATGGCTTTATGTGTAGAGCCTTCTACTTTTACTTGTGTTTCGCTTTCTCCTCATCTTTATCCTATGTTCAGTTCTTTGAAGTTGCTAGCTTTTGCAAGGAATATTTTAGGAGCTTCGTTTATTAAGGTCGGTCAAAGTATCTATTCATCTAAAAGGGTTCCTTTCAATTTTAATTGTCCAAATAGGTTCATTTTTTTTTTTTTCCATTTCGGCCCTTCCCCTAAACCCTAAATCTGCCGGAAAACCTAAAACCCGCCGGAAAACTCAACCCCGCTGAAAACCCACCCAAAAGCGCCGGAAAACCCTAAACCCGCCATGAACCCCATGAACCCCTAAACCCCACGAACCCCCACCGCTGAAAACCCCAAAATACCGCTGAAAACCCACCCTAAAACCACCATGCCATGAACCCCTAAAACAAAGACCCTAAACCACCCTAAACCCGCTGAAAAACCCACCCTAAACCACCGCCATGAACCCCTAAAACCAGCCGCCATGAACCCCTAAAACCAGCACCCTAAAACCACCCTAAACCCGCCGGAAAACCCACCCTAAAACCAGCCGCCATGAACCCCTAAAACCACCCTAAACCCGCCGGAAAACCCACCCTAAAACCAGCCGCCATGAACCCACCTGCCGGAAAACCCCTAAAACCCCCATGAACCCCCACCTTTCAAACCAGCCGCATTATCCACCCTAAACCCGCTTGGAAGATATGTTGAAGAAGAAGATGGTGGAGAAGAAAATGAGTGGAGGAAGAAGAAGAAAATGAGTGGAGGAAGAAGATGGATAAATGAAAATGCAAGGAGAGAGTGTTTTAAATCTGAATTTGAAAGCGGGAAAATGAAAAAGAGTTTGAAAGCATGATTTTGAGGCTTTTGAACTGCTTTTAATATTTCTCCTTTTTTCATTTATTTTTATTTAGCTAGCTTTAATAAAGTTCTTTACACAAAACCCTCCTCCGTGACTTTTAAATGAATTTCCCCTCTTTTTTAAACTAATGGCTTTATGTGTAGAGCCTTCTACTTTTACTGTGTTTTCGTTTCTCCCTCAGATCTTTATCCTATGTTCAGGTTGCTGAAGTTGCTAGCTTTTGCAAGGAATATTTTATCGGTTCAGAAGAGGTTGACCCTGGGGAAGACTTGTACGGTGCTCTGTTTTTGTTTTTTTTTTTTTTTTTTTTTTTTTTTAAGGGGCTCTGTTTTTTTTTGGTTCACTTAAGATGCAAATTCTTTACGCACGTTGTCATAAAACTTGAATGAGAGTGCAATTGTTTTTTGGTGTTCACTTAAGATCCAATAGAATGATTTAGTTGGCGGTTAGCATAGGAAAATTGAAGTTGTGTCCAACCATTACATTGTTAGACTAATTTAGTTAGTAGGTAGTAATTATTTTTAACAGGTTTTGGTATTTTCATGTCTTTGAATTATTTGACTCTTTAGCATTGGTGCTAGGTTCTTGTGTTTTGTTAAAAAATTAAGGTAGTTACTATAAAATTTACACAGCATAAGCCTAAGGTCTGACTCATCTTATCATAATTTTTATTACACTCATATGTCTTTAGATGTTAATGGAAACTTTCCATCAATCTCTTAGTGATATTGTTAAAGACTAGATTTTTCCTTTTTTTTTTTTTTTTTTTTTTTTTCTTTTTTGGTAAATATTTAGCTATTTGATTTATGATATGTATTAATTGCGAGCTGCTTACTATTATTTTTGTTTTTTTAGATGTCTGATATGTTTGTACTGGAGACCAGAACTGAATATGAGCTGCAAAAGGATTATATATTAGATTTACAGAATCGGCTTGCTGATGCTGAATCTAAAATTATGGAAGGTGAGAAATTACGCAAAAAGTTGCACAACACAGTACTGGTGAGAACATTTTTGAATTTCTCTTGCTATTTGATTTTACTGGGATCAATTATTATGGCTCACAGTCCTTTGTTAATGTTGTTAATGTAGGAATTAAAAGGGAACATTCGACTATTATGTAGGGTTCGTCCTTTCTTGTATGATGATATTGCACCTGAAGCTAAAGTTTCTATCTCCTTTCCTACTTCATGGAATCATTGGGGAGAGGATGATTTAAATTAGATTGGTGTGTATGCGCTTTTTCTCATCAATAGAACATTTTATACCATGCTCCGTATTATGACCAATGTTACTTTTCCGCTTGGAAAGTATTTTTATAATAACTCATCTTCATTCCACGAAATGTGCTTATGTTATTTGCAAGTCAAAAGCATTCTTTCACTTTTGACAAGTTTTCATGCCTAATTCCACTCAAGAAGACGCGTTCGTTGAAATATCATAGCTTGTACAAAGTGCCATGGATGGTTACAAGGTGGAAACATGACATCCCCATTCTAGTTATTTGTCATTTGTCTGTTAGTTCCCATTAGGATTATTTATGTAGAATGTATACAAATGCCATGTTACTCAAGAGTAACCTCCTTTCGAGTTTTCAGCTTAATGAGGTTTACAAGCATGCCGTCCCTTGTAAGCATGATGTACTCAGTTTTATCCTCACAAAGGGCCTTGTTTTCGATTATTGTTTGTCTTTATCTGCAATTTTAGAATATGACGGTCAAGTCATTTACAATGAATTTGTGTATTAATAATGATGCTTTCTCAAATATTTTAGGTCTTTATTATTCCTTACAGTCAAACTGGATATGGGAAGACACATACGGTGATGGGAAAACCTGGAATCTCAAATCAGAAAGGGCTGATACGCCATACATTAAAACATGTATATGAGACTAGACAAAGCCTTCAGGCCCAAGGATGGAAGTATGATAAGCAGGTGGGTAGCGTTTGTTTGAGATATGAAATAATACCACGTGTTGCTGCTTGCTTAGCTGTCTCATTTCTTCCTGGATTCCAGGTTTCCATGCTTGAAATATACAATGAAAACATTCCTGATCAGTTATCACCTAATCGTGCTTGCTCCAACGCTGTCTAGGGAAGATAATGCCGGAAAGAATTATTGTAGGGAGGAAACACTTGTCTCTGGTTTAACCATTGTGGATGTTTGCAGTAGTAGGGAGGTGTCTTATCTTTTGGACCTTTGCCATAAATTTACATTTCTTTTATCCTTTTCTGATTTTACAGATTCACAATAAGATTTCTAACCATTATAGCAATTTTATGTGAGATTTTTCTTTTCATTTGGGGGGGTGGATGGGGCGACACAATATTTTCAGCAAAAAAGTATCATTCTCCCAATACATCTTTCACTTGTGTAGATTCATAAGATGAAATTATATCATGCCAAAGGATTAAGTTGTGGGACAGAACATGAACCCGTTAAATGTATTAGCCTAGGCACTAGTTGTGATATCCCATATTGGAAGTGGTGGAAGAACATCAAGAAACACCTGGATGCATTCTAGTTGTATCTACAGAATTAGACATGATTTTCTTATCCACATGTCATATGAAATCTTTGTATTCTCATGGATCTGTGTACGAATGCTAAGGAAAATTTCTACCGAATTGCACCACCTGATTCGACTCAGCTTGAAGGACAAGAGTTTTTTGTCCTTTCTTCTCAATGATAGATGGAATAGCAGTGTCATGAACTAATTACTTCCTATTGTCCTGATTTCAATAATAGATTTCTTTGACTTCTGTGATACTCTCTCATCTCTTATGCCCCTACCTGTTTCACATTATAATACAGAACATACTATTGCAATTTAAGTGACTAGTTTAACATAATAGCTATTGTAATAGTTGAGAATGTTTACGATACCTTGTACATTTTACGTAGCCATACTACTAATACAGTTGTATTTTTCACATTTTACGTAGCCACATTGATCAATCTACAGAATATGATTACTGAAGCAGTGCAATAGATGGGGCATTCTAGTTGTATCTACGCCTAGGCGATCAATGCCACGAACAAGAAACACATTTTTCTTGCGCCAAAAAGCGCTTCTACTAGTATGTAGCCGTCTATAGAGAATTATGTACTTGAATGCTACTGACCTAATTTAATTTTATGCTTGTGTTGTTTTCCGGTAGGTGTTCTATTACTTGTGTGTTTTCCAAAGAAAGTTGATGATGTTGATGATGGAGCTCTACGGTAAGCTGATTTTCATGTTGAGCATGTTTTTTGATAGTTGATTTCTTGAGTGAATTTTGAGTGAATGAAACCTTCATTAACGATTGTCCCTGTGTTCATATTTGAACGATACACATAGGTTGACCGATCAACCGGTGAGGCAGAAGACGACGGTGTAGAGGATGGATACCAGCTGAAGGATCTGGAAGTTGTTTAAGCTGATTACATGCTAACAGTTGGAGTGTCCAATTTCAAAAATGCTTGGTAAAGCCTGGGTCCAGATTTTTAACGCGTAGATGATTATGGTCTTGGTCCAAGGGATAGCTTGTCTGAAGCTGTGAATGCGGTCATTGATCTTTTTGGCATGCAGCCATGTGAGGTTAGTCATTGCTTGTTCATCCCATCCCCCCTCCTCACCCCTCATGAATTATATTCTGCTTGCGACTTTTACAAATGAACCTAAAGTAAGTTGATTTTCATGCCAACTAACTCGCATTTTATAACCATTTGTGGAATATAATTCTGAGGGCTAGTTGCTCGACTTTTGTTAGTTCTCTTTAATACATTTTAGTTGTACGTACTTCTGCAGTCCTCATTTATTTTCTTGACTTAGTAATTGCTTCTGGTTTGACTTAGTTTTTACGGGTATAGGCACAATGTTCGGTATACATGACATTCTTTCTATCAGTCAAAGATGTTGTGTATTTGCTTTTTTGACAAACCTTTTTCAGTAACAAATTAAAATGAAAATCATTCATGTAACAAGAAGTCATACATTACTATGATTAATTGTACATTTATGGTTTTTTTTAAAACTGAGTTGTTTGTTCTGTTAGAGACTTCTATGTTACATATAGTTGCTTGCACTGTGGTCTGCCAATTACTTGTTTTTGGTATGTTTTTGCAACCAGGAAGTTGGGAAACACATGACAGTGGTAACATGATTCAATGCAGGAATAATCCCTTCCCAAACATGGTGCTTGCTAAAATGGCTTCTTTCGAGGTATCAATGCTATGAACCAAACCATACTTGTATTGGTTGGGCTTTCCTTTATACTATTTTTTACATAACCATCTCTCTTTAGCATTATGTTGTACTGAAGATCCAAATGTTGGGCTTTTTTACACAGCAAGGTAATGGATTAAATTATTCACATGTTCTGCATTTCAAGCACATGAATATATTTGGATGTCAACCTGGATTTATATATATTTATATATACATATACACACACACACATATAAATATATATATATATATATATATATAACCGAAATGTCTTATCATCTGTTTTTGTTTTTTGGAACATCGTTGTTTTGTGTTGTGTTGTGTTGTAACGTTAGGGGGGTAAGAGAAGAAGATAATATTGTTTTTACCAACGCCATAGAATACTTGATGTTGACGAAAGAGAACGGATGCCGGACGGAGCCGGCAGAACAGAACTTATATTTTCAATCTAACGGGTGTCTCACTTCCGGCTGAGGATTTACTAGGCTGCTGGAGACATGAAAAGATGCTCTGTTGAGCAGACATAATGATATTTTCTACGAGCTACCTACCAAGAGCCCCAATACAAAGCCTGGAGATTAGGCATGACACAGCGGATTAGAAGGAATCGAAAACACCCTAGGGAAAGCATGCAATTTAAAACCTCATCATCAGCCGAGGCATACCATGGAATTCGATTCGAGATATTCGTTTTGTATTTTCAAACAACATTAATTTGTCGTTTGTTTCAATTTTTTAAATCACATTCTCAAGTACCGATAATTTCAAGGATGTTCTCATACTATCACAAAATACGTAATACAAAACCATATATTTGAATTGAATTTTCATCTTCCACTACAACAACAACATAATCAACTAATAACCAAACCAATAAAACACATTCTAGTAAAAAGTTTCGCTTTATTACTACGAAATGATCACATTGACATCAACCAAAATAAAAATGTATCGTTATCCAAATATATAATCAAAATATATCAACCAAAATAAGAATGTATCATTGACTACCCTAATTATCCAACGAATATCAATTCCATTATCGAAATATATCATCAAAATTAATCATTTCTCTACCCTAAATAATGCACCTACTACACTACGCTAATTGAAGAAAATTTATGACGTTAACGTACTATATTCATCTGAACAATTAACAATAAAAACAAACATGATAAATAAATTTATTTAATCTTAAATAAATGCTAAGTAAATGCTTACCCATTTGTATAAAAATACAACTCCGGTGAAATAAAACAACGAAGCTCAAAACCCGGTATTGTTTTTTTGTTCTTTCTTTGTATCAATGGTGAATTTTTGGTGTTGTAATGGTGATTTTTTGTGCAATGGAACGGTGAAGACAAGAGGTCGAAAGAGATGTGAAGAGAGAGAAGAAATAAGGTTTCTAAATGGACGATTCCGTCCAAATTTGAAGAAGCGTCCTCTGCTTGGACGGCGTTCTCAAATGAAACCATCTAATTTGGACGGTTTTTGTGTTTTGGACAAAATGGACGAAAACCGCCTAAAATTTGACGCACCGTCCCAAAACGGACGGAATTCTTCCCGGGCTTCGGACGGTGCGTCCAACATTTGGACGGTTTCAATTCATTTTGCCCAAGAATCGGTTTTGACGAAATGTATCTAAAATTGGAGGTTTTTGATCAGATTTTGGGCGGAACCTCCAAATTTGACGGGAACCCGAAAATAATGTCGACTGCTTTTAATCTAATAAAATGCCGATGTTAAATTGGCTGATTTACCAATTTTCCATTTTATTCTTCTCTAGAAAATTACATTTACTATTTTTGTTTGTGAGATAAATAGATAACTTAGATGTTTTATTTTAGGACAAGTTCAGCTCGAATCCGAAGGTGTTCATGATTAAGCTTTAGTTCAATAGTAGTATCAAGTTTACGCTCAAACTCGAGTTTGTAAATTTTAAAATCCAGTCGACTCGATAAGCTTAATACTCGGCCCAACTCGAATAATTCACACCCCTGGCATTACTTATATAGTAGAATTTTGATATTTTCTCAACATCTATATCGTTGACAACTCACTACACACTTTGCTTATCCAACAAAATCCAAACATCACCACATTTATGAGTTTCTTTGGCAAAAACGGGTAAAAACACCATACACATTCGAGCTTTTAAAGGTCGAATCAAAATCATATCATTGAATTTTCAAAGTATGATTGTGGGAATCAACCTTTTAAAAGTTTCATATAATCGACTTTTTAAAGGTTGAATGTCCCACGGTTATAACGTTAGTCTCACGGTGCATCTAAAGCATATGCCCATGTGCCAATTATCATCAATCCTTGGTAACACGGATGACTTGTTTACCAACATTTTTTCCAGTAAAAAGTGAAGCAAAAGCAGAAGGGGAACTCTCCAACCCTTCATTCATGTCTTCTATATATACAATCTTCCCTTGCTTGTAGAAGCTGATAACTTCTTCCAGAAATTTAGGGAAAAGGTGTAGATAATCACTCTGTAAGAAGCCCTGCATTCTTATACGTCGTGCTATGAGAGAGAACAGATTATATATTCCGATAGGCTCTGTCGGACCTGGCTGTGAAATCATCCCGCAGATGGCAATCCGACCATGCACCCTCATGTTTATAAGTGCAGCATCCAACATGGGTCCTCCCACGTTATCGAAATATATGTCGATGCCTTCTGGAAAATACCTGTCATTTGAACCGGGTTTAGGAAGCACGCGTGTTTTGTGGCACTACATGACAGCAAGCGTACTTTGTCTGGGTTAAAAGGATACTTTTTTTGTTAAGAAAACAAAGTTCAATTCTGATGTTGACGCAGAGGAAAACCGGATGCTGAGCTATCAGATTCAAAATTAGTGGCATTGGAATATTTGGAGAAGGCAGATTATTCCACATGGTCAATGATTCTTGAATCGATCCACCATCTCCAAATAATTCAACACCTTCAATGGCAAATCTGACAGTTCAACATCGGGGTCTGCAGTGTCACTGTCAGGATGTCCTTCCTTAGGATCAAAGCACTCAAAGTGAGACGGCTAATCAGGTCGCACTTACCTTTTCAAAGCCTTGTCAAGGTCTTGTTCCTCTTTGTAGTTGAAAGCATCATCAAACCCTAGCTTTTTCTTTAGAAGATCAACCTAGTAAAATTAAATTCAAATCCTCAGATAATAATCTAGTCTTGCCTTTAGATTGAATCAAGCAAATAAATATAAATATATATATGTCAAAAGGGGATATATATATATATATCTCAATTGTAGATGTAAGTTAAAACATACTTTTTGGCTTGTCCCAGCACTTCCAACAACATAGCAGCCATGCAACTTAGCAAGTTGACCAACAAGCTGACCAACTGCACCTGAGGCGGCAGAGACAAAAACAAGATCCCCTTTTGGGAGAACAAACCTCGTAAAAGCCTGCGTATGCAGTAAAGCCCGGCATACCTGTCCAAAGTCGGTATAATTATGTCAATGTTCATAAGGATTTAGTTCTTCTTTTCAACTACAATTCATAAGGCCTTTGTAAGGCTTTAGTGAAAACTACAAAGTTTACATATGACACACCATTTTCCTCAATTTCTTCAGAAAGAATACCCCTTTAGGTTGGTAATGAAGAAACTTTACACAAACAGCTAAAAGAAACAACTTGCCTTTTAAAACTACAACAGACCTAATAGATTCAACTTATTCATTAATGTGATTAGAACCTCCAGTTAAATGATCTTTTGGCCTTCGGAGTTACAAACTTACAATAGTATTCGATCCTGAATCTTTCCTACAGTCCTCAAAGGAGAGAATCGTAAATGAACTTTAAAGCACCAGACTATGCGTAAAGTGTTCACACAAGCTGAATTCCCAGAGGAATAAACAAATACAGACTAATTAGTACCATACCGAGGAGACCAACATAGTATGATAGCGGTATATCATCTCTCTCGATTTTTCTCAACTGCTCGCTTTTATGAAGTAAGCTGTACTCTTCCCAACCAGTAAATCCTGAGAGCAAATCACCAGGCCTAAAGTCTGGGTTATCAGAATCTATTACTCTGAACACACCAAATCCTTGAATCACCTGGTTTACATAACCAACAGATGGTCATTAATAGCAGGAAAGCAATGAGAAATACTCTCTTTCAACAGTTCTAAGGTATTGTACTACAAAGACCACTTATAACTTAAAAAGCAAGTTCCTTTTGCACCTTATATAGAATTCCACAGCAATTAAAGTAGAGGCACCAGTTTTCTTGACCATTTAAGAATGGACCATAATCCAACCCATAAGCAAATCAAAACAACAATAAGAAAATGTAAGTTTTGGGATTCACTAATTCGGTGATCAAGCTCACATAAGCAAATTATCAAACAATTAAAACTCAATTCTAAGACAAAACCAAGAAAAAACAATTCATTTTATAACACTTGATCCTAAAGTAATTCAAATAGAACACACCCAATTTGCTAAACAAATCACTAAGAAAAGAGAAGACGGCAGCAATCGAAGTCATGAATGAGTCAAAAATAGTAAAACAAAAGCAGAGTATTAACTGAACCCGGAAGAAAAGGAGGGATGTAAGAGCCATGGAAGTTGCGCATGCGGCCACGCATGTAAGGATCACATGAGAGGTAAAGATTCTTAACCAAGAAAGCACCAGACCCTTTTGGAGCCTCAAGCTTAAGCTTTCCAACCTTGAATTCCATATCTGTTTCATTTGGAGCACGCGGACCATCTATGTAATCCTTGAATACCACCTGTTTGTTATCGACTGTTGAACCCAATACCAAATCTTCCATTGAATTCCAAATCTTGATTATGCTATCTGTCTGCAATCAACACAAACGCAAGTTGATAAGGATGACCAGAGTTGTGCTTGCTGGCGGATTGGCTGCTCTTTAGTAAAAGCTAAGGATTTAATGAAATGCAAGATCCATACGAGTAACACGATCACTGGCCCAACTATTAATTGTGTTTGCGGTATTATTAGGTAGAGGTATAAACGGGCCGAACTGAATCGAATATGATATTGTTTGACGAACGAGTTTGAGTTTGTTTTTTAGTAAACGAACTCAATTTCTTGTTTGAGCTCAGTATGTGAACATATCGCTCGAGCTCGAACAAGCTCATCTTTTTATTTACAACGATATCGATTTTCTTCAACTCTCGCCTCAAGTATTTAAATGACGAATGAAATAATATTATTTTAGTTTTTAAAGTAGTATAAGGTGGAGAATAATGAGAATATGAATAATGACAATGGTGGCGCGACACTAAGATAACGTTAGGAATCTAGGTTAGCATTTTAAGTGTGTGTTCATGAACGATACAAGAATAATATGTTAATTTGGTTTGTTTAACTTAACAAACAAACAAACATGAGATTCTCATGAAATGATCTAAATTTATTCATGAACGGCTATATTCGTTAACAACCCTAGTATTATATTTATCAATTTCAGTGATATTATTGTTTAAATGTATTCGCATGCATTGTAATTAATCTAGAATATTGTTTTCAATAGTTTTCAATATTATTGATTAATCGTAGAGTTTTACATTAATTAATAGAAACTGCACTTTTGAATAGTTTTAATAATTATTTTGACTTGATTCATGTCAATTTAAAGACAACACGAATATTACTACACCAAATCGGCTAATCAAGCATAAATTACATAGGAAAGGGAGAAGATCCCCACGTATGTAAGCCTTTAAAATGTGAGCCTATAAAATGTGAGCTGGCTTATTACCAACTCTCCTGATCAACCAAAGAGAAATATAAATAAAAGCCCTAACAACCAAGAGAAGATAAATCATTAGCCGGCGGCGACTTAAGGCGTTGAATATGAGACAGAGAGAATCAACTTTATTTCCATCAGAACATTCATGCATCAATGAGAGAATCAACTTTAATTCCTGTGAGGTAGGAAAGATCAACTCACCCGAAAAGAAGAAGGCAATGAGATCCAGGCTCTGAATAGTCATCCATAAAGGAACCACTCTCAATACCGCAACGGAAGACCTTAACGAGAAGATCTCGTCCTTAAAGAAATCTACGCCATAAAAACGAGAGTCGAGGTCCCAAAGTTGCACCCAAAATATTCCCATTTTTGTAGTACTTGGCATGAATAACTTGACTCACCAGAGAAGTAGGCATCTTCAATACTCGCCACACATGTTTAGCTAATAGCTAGTGCAATATATGTCAAAATAATTGAGATCTCGAAACCCTAATCCTCCAAGGTCCTTCGACATATATAGTACAAATGTCCTATCTCTTGCAATGAATCTTCATTTTCTCCCTAGAAAAAGTGGTGTATCATGCTCTCTAATGTATGAATGAGTGAAGATGGAATATGAAAGCACTGCATAACAGAGGTTGGAATGGCACGAAGAACATGCACTTTGTAAGCACTTCTTTCCCAGCTAGTGACAAAGGGTGTTCTTGGCATTAAGTGATAAAGGTCCATCTTGACAAATTCCACGAATAGGAGAAAATGCATGGAAGACTTGGCATTAAAAATCACATGACAAGAAATCGTGCTAACCATACACATGATCAACTAAGTAAAACAAGAAAGGGAAATGCATAGCCTGCATGGTAGCTTTGAGATAGCCCCATAAAACCCCAACAAAAAATTTGTTCTTATCTAATTTAATAGTTGCATACTGATCACAATCCCTTAAGCCCGCATTAAGAGAATGAAAAGCCTCAAATTCCATAGTAGAATTATCGGTAATTAGGCGTAAGAAACAATGGCACTTTTATTAGGCGCTAGCAATCTTGCCTGCTTCCGCGTTCGAACCCTGGCACTGCTAAATGACGTGGTATAAGTAAATATAGTCATACATTTACTAACATAATTGGCTTAAGTACAATGGTAAGCGCTTGCTCCTAACAACTGGTATCAGAGTGAGATCACCGTTTCGAATCCCGAAAACACCATGTTGCGCAGTTGCAGATGGCAGGTGCTAGGGGGATTGTTGGGCGCCAGCAATCCTGCCTGCCTTCGAATTTGGACCATGGCGCTGATAGGGTGTGGTATAAGGAAATACAATGGCACCTTTACCAACACTAATTGGCGCTGATAGGGTGTGGTATAAGGAAATATAAGCGCATACCGTTATACTAAAACCAATTGGTGTTATATTTCCTTATACCACACCCTTAGCAGCCACCATGGTTCGAACCTTAAGATGTAGACATGATTGTTGGTGCCCGAAAATCCCTTTAGCACCTTCCCCGCCAGAATCACAGCGTAGCATGTTGTTTCCGGGATTCAAACATGTGACTAAAGCCAATTAATGTTAGTAAAGGGTCTACTATATTTTCTACCACACTCTTAGCAACTACACGGTTCAAACTCAAGCGCAGCAGATTTCCGGCGCCCATCAATCCTCCTCAAAGACCATTCTAGCCGCAATAAAGCAAAAAGATGTTGTTTCCGATATTTGAACCTGTGACCTCGCTCTAATATCAGTTGTTAGGATCAAGTGCTTACCGTTGTACTAACACCAATCCTGACTGCCTTTGGATTTGAACTGTGGCGCTGCTACGGGAATGGTATAAGGAAATATAGCAACATCTTTACTAACACCAATTGATTTTAGCACAGTGGTAAGAGCTTGATCCAAACAACTGGTATCAGAGCGATGTCGCGTGTTCGAATCCTGACAGTAGCATGCAGCGCAGTTATGGCTGGCAAATGTTGAGTTTGTGGTTGGGATCCGACAATGATATAAATGCGCAGCTTCGCTGTAAGTGGTGCCGAGGGGGGCGCAGCTTGAGGGGATTGTTGGGATCTCGACAACAAAGATCTTTGTCGCGCTTAAGGCTAGCAGGTGATAGGGGGAATTGTTGCCCGCCAGGAATCCTTCTTGCCTTCGGGTTTGAACCGTGGCACTGCTAAGGGTTTGGTATAAGGAAATATATTAGCACATTTACTAATACCAATTGGTTTTAGTAGAACGATAAGTCGACTGATCTTAACAACTTTGATTACCGTATAATCCATCTGTTTTTAACTACCACATTTTAGAATTAGAATTGTTCACATATATGTGTGGTTTTAAAATACCAATACAATATTTATTATTATTTTCCACTTCTACCCCCACTTTAATTATAGTAATTAAACCAAGTAGATATATTTATAAAGTTTTTAAACAAGGAAAATTAATAAATGAAAACCATTTCCCGAGTCATGAGAATACCAATAGTACATTAGTACATATGGAAAAGCTGGCAATATAAATGGATAAAATTTCCATGCCTATAGAATATAAGCCCTTGTTTGTTTTGGAGAGAGTTTTTTTTTTGGAGTTTTTTTTACATCACATCATCAATCATTTTTTACAATTCTCTCACCAATCAAATCTTCAACTACAAATAAAAAATATTAAATCATCTCCCACCATTTCACTTTATCAACTTTATTACCTTTTTTACCATTATTTTATTCATTATTCTACTTTATTTCACCAATCATTTCATAATCTACATCAATCAATATTCTACTTTATTTTACCCCATCAACTTTCTAATCATTACTTCAATCACTTTATCTTAAAAAACTCCAAAAAAAACTTCAACCCAAAACAAACTGGAGCCTTTAGTGGTCTTTGGGTGAGTATTCTAGCGTGATCTGCATAGTGTGACATTTAAATGATAATAGTTGATAAAAGAATATTTAAATGTTAATAAAAGGATAACTTTGTTATATGACAGTCAATTTCGAACACATTAATGTTGATATAGTGACCTAAACCCAATTGGATTGAACCGAATCTGACCGGGTCGGGTCATTTCTATTACATCTTTATATGTATACGTATGATAAATGGTTTTGCCGTTATTATATATTTGTTCGTTTAACGAACTAATTATGATATTGTATATATGATAATGTCCCTGATATCAAACTCTGATAAAGAAATCATGATAGTGATTATGGTTAATGAGATCTTGATTCACGTTAAATGGTTTGATACTTAAATGTCTCTAATTATATGTGCTATTAAAAGAGACATTAATAGCAATGCGATCGATCAAAGACGTATTAGATGTCTTCTGTCTTATGAAAATAGGGATAAATCTCGTCTATCGAATTGTATGGACATTTGGACTGTACGTGGACGTGTATTTGAGAATGCATACGTTAAACTGACTCACTTATTTGATTAAGTGTCGCAATATGTAGCGGTTGTGTAATTATCCTAAGACCGGAGTCTTCATGGTATCACGGTGTGGATTGTCATACTTTGACACTATTGAGATTTTCCTTAGCCACGGGGTGATCGTACGGTAGTGGTTGGGTGTGATATTGAAGCATGCATAAGATTTGTGTTACTCGTCCGGAAATCGCGTATCCCAATGGTAGGAGTAAATATCCGAAATAGACTTCTTATAAGAACGTCTTATTCTCGAAAGTCGATCTTTGCAAAGCGTAAGTAATGTGTTACATCGAGAGAGTAGGATATCCAGGTTATGAGATACAATCGTTAATATTCGGCACTCGAGATACGACTGTGTGGATATTATAACAGCGATATGATTCTATTTTACACGGTAACCATTTCATGAGACGCTGATCATGATCGTTAGGTGTGAAGGCATTTTGGTAAATATGCTTTATGCTTACGGCCAACATATTCGGAAGCCTGGGTCACATACATATGAACAACGAGCAGGAATTAAATTGTGGTTATAGAGATAAACAAATAAGGAATTATTTATACTGACTAAAAAGTGTTATAATGATAAATTAAAATAGTGGAGTAGTATTTATTTATTTTGAATAAATAATACAAGATATTAATTATGTAGATTAATTAAATATCCACAATATATATGATATGTGTGGCATATAATGTATATATGATATATGATATATGTATTTTGAAAATAAATTAATCATAGTATTATATTATTATTAATATTGATATTAATATATATATATATATATATATATATATATATATATATATATATATATATATATATATATGTGTGTGTGTGTGTGTGTGTGTGTGTGTGTATATATATATATATACACATGTGTAATAGATATATATTTAAGTAATATAATAAAGATATATTCAATGTTAGATATTGACAATATATATCTTGGAAATATTTAATATAAGATATTCGATATTAATGGATAAATCAATTAAAATGATTTACTTTCCTTAATCTTTATTTTATTGAGAATCGGTTTTCTTAATCCCTACTCCAAGCAGGAAGCTTCCTCCAATAGAATTGAGACAATGTTAGGCACCACTTTCATTATGTATAAATAGGGAGTATCACAATTACAAGTCTTATTTTCAACTAGAATATTAAGTGAGCTTCTTGATAGAGAGTTTTGGGAGAAAGAAAAAGGCGGCCTAGCAGCTGACTTTTTCCGGTAGCAATCCTATGGGAGAATTCCGGCGGTTGTTCGTGTAGATCAACAATAGAGGCCGAACACTTGGGCAGCTTCATGCACAAACTACAACCGTAGACAATGCAACGATCTTTTAGATCTATCTGGTATGAATTATGTCTAATTCTTATTTCTTTATTGTTTAAACCAAGCCAGCCCTGGCAAAAGGAAGTCAAAAATTTTAAATTCCGCTACGTTCCCGCATTGATTTCCTAACAATTAAACACTTTCTTTATCGTTGTGACGCTACTAAAAACGACTATTAAAAAACGGAGGGAGTATAACTGAATTACAACCAATTTTAAGTGTTTTTACTAGAACTCTGGAAATCATCTTATAGACAGAATTACACAGACTGATAGGCCGATAATCAAATACACGCATGGGATTTTTACCTTGAGAAGATTTGGGTCTCATTCATAGCTGAGATGTCCGTTGTACCATTCAAGAGCCAAGAATAACTGGAATAATGTAAGTCCTCAGAGTGCTCCAACACTAATGCAAAAATATAACATGCATGCCATCCCTTTCAGAAGCCTAACGGCATGGTAGCTGCGATAATGCATGAATACTTTCATCCTCCGTACATGCTATTACACGAGTGATTACATGATCAAATGGAGGTACAACTGTCTTGAAGACTAGTTAAGTACAACTCTGTAAGATTGCCTTGGGTATTTTGTGTTGTTCTCTATAAATCAACATTGTGAGCGTATGTGCTGCTCTCTGTGAAAATCAACACACTTAATTTTTTGTGAATTTTCAAATTCAAGTAGGTATCATTCATTGGTAGTAGAGGAAAGCCTTTTAGCTAAACTAATATACATGGTTATTTTCACTACTTTTGCCTTTGCTTAGTGCATACATGTTTCTTGCTTATACATGATATCCTTGCTAACTTAAACCTTTTGTTACATGCCATAAGATCTAAGGTTTTATACAACATTGTTATCTCAACTTGCATGCTAAGTAAAACCAACTTAGAACACTATATAAGCACATCATAAACTATCATTGCACATTCAGTGACACTTAGTATATTGATATAATCGAGTGGATATAACTGGTAACTTGCTGAAAATGCTCATATATTTTGTTTTAACATCTTCTCTGCAAGTTTAGTTTGTTTTCAAGCTATTTTGATTATGTAATAAAATTGTATGTTTTGATGATGATTAATTTATTTGTTTTTAACCCCATTGATGAAGTGCTGAGACTAGCTGTTATAGTGAAAAGCTAAAAGATGTCTATAGTTAAATGTATAGGTTTATTAGAGTCTGATTATTGTATAGGCTAAATCAGACAAGAATTGTAATAGAAATCTTATAGGTCTTAGTTGAGTCTAGGATTTTGCTGAGAATCAATCCAGAAGTCAGCTGAAGAATCAAACTCTGCTGACATTCTCAGTGCTGAGGACTGAAGATTGAAGGCCGAGAGAACAAACTTAGTAATGAATGCTGAGGGTACAAACTCAATTTTGAAGACTGAAGGCTGAGGTTTCAGACTCAGTTAATGAAGTGTTAAGCCGAGACTATAAAGTTAGAATTCAGGAAAGTCTGTGATGGTCTGAACTGACTTTATAGATCTTGTATTGAATGTCTAAGATCCACATGATAATGTGATGAAAGGATCTTAGTTATTATCTTGAAGATATGGTGTTCTTTGAGAAAATGGATGAAACCTGAGTTTATGCAAAACCAACTGACTCAGAGAAATCAAACCTCAGCACAGTTGAGTAAAAGTCAGCAAATCAGAATCACTGAGGAAATTTTTGAACGTTGAAGATCAAGCATTCTGATGGTTAACAATCTGACATGTCAGGAGGACACTTACTATCTGAAATAGATGATGGAATATTCCAAGGAATCCAAGAAGACCGTTGGGAATTTAAAAATTCGAACATTGGAATTCACACTATAAATGGAGGACTTTGGAACAAGGATGAAATACCTTTGAGCACTTTTGCAATCTATATTATCACAAGAGCATTGAAATTCTGCTAAGTTATTTCCATCATCATGTGAGCTTATATTGATCAAATTCTGAAATTCTTTAAGTCCCTAAGTGTTTCAAGATTTATCCAAATCAAACACTTGAAGATTCTAAAGCTAAATCACTTAGTTGATTCAAAACCTTGCTTTGATTCAGTCAAAGGTTCAAGACTGTGAAGCATCTGGTGAAGGTGTCAAGGACAGTTGTTACAGTACAAGGTACTGTTAGAAAAAGCGACACTTACATATCTAATGGCCTTAAAACCAACCTCAGCTATCTGCTGGTCGGACATCTCAGAGATCTCATTATGCTCAGGAGCAGCATCCTCCTCTTATTGGGTAAAAGGATCTTCAGTACTTTCAGAGAAGGTCATTGTAAAATTTCTACAAGTCTAGATGACAGTGACCGAGCAGCACCTCTAACAAATCTGACCTCACAACAAGTAGTGCAGCCAGATCTGGGGGCTTATGACGAAGGTCGAACTGAGCCTCGCCACGTGTCATCTGTTAATTGATCAAACAATAAATTAAGACAAAGAAATCGCAATACGGAGGCTGTGAGCCCCACTTTATGCCTACGAGCATACCGAACCCACGTGGGAGGTCTTACATGTTCTCCCGAATAGCACCACCGCATGTCGGCTAGGTTGCTGAGGAGCTCGGGTCCACGCAATATGGGCCGAGACGGTCCGGAAGAGCTCGACACAGGACGGCCAGAACCTTCCTTATCCGATAATGCTCACATGCATAAATCAAAAGATAAATATGGAAAGAATCATCAGTCATTAAAACTCCGATCCTGATATTCAAGCTATCCGTAATTATCTCCTAAATAATAAGGATTGGCACAAGATAATCCTTGGTCAATACTTAAATAGTCCTTGAAGGACACGGCACAAGCTTGCCTTGGACGGGATGTCCTCTATATAAACGATCCCAAGAACTACGGAGAGACTTGATTCCCGACTCATACACATGATACGTAGGCAATTTGGGATTCATAATCTCAGGCTCTGTCTAAAAATCATAAACACCACCCCCATTTTACATCTTGTTTTATGGCTTATTCTTGAGTTAATTGTCATTAGAAACATACGGCCAATATTTATGTATAGAGACGAGATCTAGTTTGTCACCCTACCTCCGTATAAACGGACTAAACCGCCCCTTATGTCAACTAATTACAATTCCATGTCAAAATTAAATCTATCACATGTCAAAAATATATATTATATATCGTAATAAAATGTCAAAAAAGGTAAACTAAAAAGTTTAAAATACATTTGGAATGTCCTTAAAAAAATTACATTCGGAGTGTTATCAATTATAGTAGTTGTGAATTAAAATTTTATTCATTTGAATAAAGTCATATTATTTTTAATTTTCTCCTAACACAAAAACGGATTCAAGTCGAAACAATTTCAACCAAGACCATTTTCTAAATATATTAAAAAGAAAAGAAATCAGGGAGCAGGATAAAAAATTAAATTTAGTAACATGATATATTTTCAAAACTTTTGCATTAAATTCAAACATATTTTGAAGGAAAAAACAGTAAAACACACACACTAAGACATGTGGGGTTGCGTAAAAATCCAATACATTTTTCTATAATCCATTATTTTTAACATTTATATATCACAATCTACAACTCAAAAATTTATAATTTTTCACCAATTTTTTTTCGTGCTCTTTATTGCGAGACTCAATCACCATACTTCGACGGAATTTCCGTAAATCCACTAATAAAATTCACGAAAAAAACACGTAATGATATTTAACCAAATCTAAAAACGAAGAAACGAAAAAATAAAAATTTGGTGAAATTTTTATTACGCTTTGAAAATAAAGCGATTGGTTGATGATGGTAAAATTCCAATGTTTTAATCAAACTAAGCCGTTGGATATATGTATTTAAAAACAGGGTAGGAAAGATAAAATGTTAATGCATTGACACTTTTTTTTTTGTGAGCAAGCCTTTTTTTTCTTTTCATTCTAGTGATGTGCCCGGTTATTATTATTATTATTTTTTTTTATTTTATTTTAAATCTATAAATCTTTGAAAACTTTTGTAATTCTTTTTATAAAACTAATTTAAGTGTCCTTTTACTTAAAAAAATATTTTCAAAGTGTTCTATTTCCTAATTTTTAATTTTTTTAATATTCAGTTATTCACACAGGCCTATAAATATTCGAAATTATAGAATCGATCACCAGACATCATGTTATTTCATATCGTGTAGCGTCGACATCACATTTATTTTTGAGTTCCACGTTGAAATTGCTACAGGAAGTATTGTAACGGGTCCGTTCAAACGAGGAGGTGGGATTTGCTTGGACTTCAATTTTAATTCATGACACCACCCCTCTCCACGCGATTTTGAGCTAGCCTGCTTCAAATTGCGATTAACGGCCCCGCTACAAATCGCCGCGTGGTGATGTTCGATTTTGAGTTTTGGAGTTCAACGTGGCATAGAATTGCCCCATACAATTTATCATGCTTTCTGATGGACCCGTTGCAATTCCAACGTGGAACTAAAAATAAATATCAGCCAGTTTGACCGATACACGTAGAGATATGGATATGTAAAATGACCCGATTCTATAATTTCTTTAAATAGTCTTCTGATATTTTGGAAAGACAGGTGTGAAAAGTAGGAAAGAAAAAGTATAATAGTACACTTTGTTTTAACGGGTTATAATACTCCTCCGTCCCGTAATATGCGCCATTCCTTGCCAGTGGTGTCACAAAATATAAGTATTTCTTACAAAACAACGTCCGATGGAACCTTGCTCCGACCTGAGCTATGCAACAACGGGATCCCCCTTGATCCTTGCCGGGAGCTTGACTGCAAGACCCACCCGTCGAGCAGGGACGAAAGTCGGCCTTAGTGATCCGACGGTGCCGACACAATATTAAATGCATTTTTTTTTTTTTCACACTAAATAATGTAATATTATTACCATTGGTCTCGTAAGACAATACAATATTTTACTTTGAAATATTAAAAAGAACTCATTTATTGCGCTTTATTAAACTATGTGAAATGACCAAAAAAATCTTATATTATGGGACGGAGAGAGTACTATGTTTCTACAAAAATATATGTTTTTATGAAATAAACAATGGGAAATGAGGGAGAATGACAGAAATATTTCATCAATTGAGTAGAATGATAGTCTTTTGAAACTTTTGCATAAACGACAAAACTATTTATCCACTATCGAAATTCACTTGTGTTCAAATTCATTGCTTAAATTCAATCGCCGAAATTCATTGTTTAAATTCACTAATTTTCAAAATTCATTGTCGAAAGTCATTTGATTTTCGTGATTCACCGTCGAAATTCACCGATTTCTGATTCACCGATTTTCTGAATTCATTGTTTGTCATTCTTCTCGCTATAAAATTATGCAGTTGTCCTTATCCCTATAAAAAATATGTAATTTGTCATATTATTTAAAAATATTTCAGATTGTGTCATTATCCCTAATTTCCCAAATAAACAAATACTACCTACGTGCCATAAAAAGTAACCACTTTTTGGGGTGCACACACATTAATAAAAGAAATAATGTGTTGTATTTTCAGGTAAAATGAACATATATACCTATCAAATAATAAATGTTTTTTTTTGAATAAGAAATGAACATATAAAAATTAAATGATATGCTAGATATATGTTTAGAAAAAATGTATTTTTTTAAATCAATATTTTTTATGAAACAATTGTTTATAAAAAAAATAGACATTCTTTTAATGAGACAAAGATAGTATAATTTAATATAAAAATAGTTAATGTAAACGATTGTCAGACTTCATCACGAGAGACTTTATGGTGCAACGGTTGTAAGAAGGTTGTACCAAGTGGCAAGATACATTAGGCCTTCTCTCATTTTTACTCTCTTTCACATAATACACTTTTATCGCAAGTGTGAGAGGTTAGAAATGAATTTGTAATGTATGCCACTTTGCACATAACCCTCTTCTTAAACAGTTGTATTATAAAATTTGTCCTTCATCACAAGGTAAAACAATGGGCCCCACCACCCAGCTCCCTGAAATGTTAAACACTTAAACCATGGGCCCTCTTTTGTTTCATCGCGTAATTTTCTCCGCTCTTTTTCTTCCTCTATTTCTCCGCCAGCCGCTACAACAACAACAACACCCGTGTAAGTATTCACTTCACCTCTAAGAAATTAAGCATTATTCCCAATTTCTTCATATTCCCTTTTCAATTTCAGTTGAATTCCATTTCTCTTCATTTTCATCTTCTCTGTTTGTTGATTTCCTTTAATCAAACAACAACAACAATGGCTTTGAAGCTCAATGTTCTCAACTTTCCCTCACACAAGACTGTTGTTGGTTCCTCTCCATTTGGGGCATCTATGCATCAACCCATTGGCCGATCTCACCGTGTTTTCATGGCGTCTCCTGTGAATGATGTGTCTGCTCCCCCAAAGTGAGATTCTTCTTGTATCTGTAATCTTTTTGTTTATAATTTTTTTTTTTTCACATTTGTGTCTTTTAATTGTTGGCTGATCATAGTGGATTAAAGAGATATCTCGTCATTATCGATGTTTACTTTAATTTTATAATTTTCTGTTATTTGATTGGAATTTTATCTGTTTTTTCACTCCTTCGGTTGATTGAATTGAGAAGTTGAGCGCGTCTGAGAAATTCTTCTCTTTTCCTGTTTATTTTAAAAATTGGTCGGTAAGGTACAATTTCATGTGATCTGAATTCAATCTTTTAAACATGCATGTATTTTTTTTTATTTGATTTTGTTTTTTTTTTAATTCTGTCTTTGCAGATTTGTAGGTTATGATGTCCCTCCATATATCAGAGCACAGTTTCTGTTAAATATTTTATCTTATACACACTATTGTTCTTTCAGTAATGTTTTCCAATTTGATTTTTTCTTCATGTTAATGCTTAACAAATTGATGGATTTGTTGGATTCTTTGGTAATAGGAGTTCAGCTAACTTTACTTGTATGGTGATTTTGACACAATTAGGCTGATTTTGTAAGCACTGATTTGTAGTGTTGGCTTACTCTTCAAATTTGTTTAGTTTTTGGAACATTGTGGTCTTTTTCATGAATCTTTGCTTTGATGCTCTTAGCTGCTCTTGTTTCTCATTGTGAAAAGGTAGATTGGCAGCTGTATGAAAGAAATTTGATTGTATGGTTTCCTTTATGTAATGAGAGATGTTTAGTTTCCGTATTTGAGCTCGAAATAAACTTACATTTAATATCTTCCAATTTCATGATCCATAGAAACATGGTAACCCTTTTTTTTCTGAGCCTTAATTTCTGTTATTTTCTACTGAAGGAGGGGCTGGGATACAATTTCTATTTGCTCAATCTATATGGGGTTTACTCCATATCACATAATGCTTTGTGTAACCTTTTGTGATTTTTGTTAACTGGTTTTTCTTTTTAAATGGTGCTGGTGTTGCCTACCTTATCTTGCTTCCTGTTTGGTACTTGCTTCTGTATGTTGATTTCATCATGGTTTATCTTTTTTCCTTATTTGAATACTCGCCCATTTTCATGATTTTGTTTTCCTTAGTTAATGTCCTAGGATATTACGCCTATCACGTTCTTTTTTTTTTCTTCTTGTTTTCACATCTTACTAAGATTCAACCGTTACTGCTCTTTTTCCATCTTTAATGTGTCTGTTAGCGTGCACCGTCTTCTTTCTTTCTTGATAGACACCGTCATTTCTGTTTTCTCTTTTGTCCTTAATGCTTTATTGCAGTTGTTAGCCTATGCAGTCCTGTTTCTTCCATGAGTCGGCACCGCTTGTATGTTTTGTCGGTTTTCTTGGAGAAAAAATTATATGCTAGTCTTAAAGTTGATAACCATTGACCTCTCAATGTCCCAAAAAGGGGAAAATGGAATAAAATCCCGATAATTCATTACTATAGATGTTTTTCTTTAGCTTGGCATCTCAACATCTTTCATTAAAATTCAGTTGAGGTTATTAAATATCAAATTACTCGTATTCCTAAGTCCTAACAACTTGACATAAGAAAAGATTATGATTCAAAATGGCATCAGGACCTCTATGATCACTACGAACCTATTTATTGAGTAAATATAATGTCTGGTGTGTGCACAAGTTAAGCCAGCCAAGTTATTTATCCACGCGTGATGGACGTGGTTGAAGTGCTTAAGTATTATTTTAGATGGAAGTTCATTCATCAAATCACAACCGACCATTGCACTCGTCATTCCTTTTTTCCCTCCGTTTCTGCTGTGGTAGCTATTTAGATTGTATTTCTCCTACCTTTATATAGCCTCTAGTATCGTCACAGACACAATGAAAGAGCGTGGATGTAGTAGATGGAAGTGACCTTGTAACATATCCCACTCCTCTAAGACCAGAGTTCGAGGTCCCTTGGTGCAAATTAAAAACAAAAAACACATTGTCGGTCATATATGTATATTGTGTATGTATGTATGTATGCAAGTATATGTATACATATACGTATTTCATATATCTGTATATGTGCACGTGTATATGTGTTCTTATATGAACAGGCAAATATGTATATATATATATGTAAATCTATATTTATATTTTCTTACATGTACTGATATACATGGAAATTAGTTGATCTCTTATCTTTTGTTGTGAGTTTTGATGTATATCCCTCTTTTCATAGCTAAAATGTATTTACTTCAACTCCCATTTCCATCTTTTGTGCTTTGTTCAATTAATTATGCAAACTCTTGCTATTACTTTATTGTAATAATAAGCTTGCCTCTCATACCTCCTTTGTATTTTGTTGTTTCTGGATAATTCTTGTCAAAATCGTCAAATTATGCTTTGGCTTGCAATTTTTCGGCCTTATATTGTTCATTGCAAGAGAGTAACTCTATAATCTCCTTTGTGTGTCTAGAGAGGTACGGAACAATAAGAAGGCCTTCACTCCGCCAAAAGAGGTACATGTTCAGGTGACTCATTCAATGGCACCAGAAAAAAGAGAGATCTTTTCTACTTTGAATGGTTGGGCAAAAGACAATATCCTAGTGTACCTGAAGGAAGTTGAAAAGAGTTGGCAGCCCACCGATTTTCTTCCAGATCCTGCATCTGACGGATTCGAGGAACAAGTCAAGGAACTAAGGGAAAGGACCAAGGAAATCCCTGATGACTATTTCGTTGTCTTGGTCGGAGATATGATCACAGAGGAAGCACTCCCAACTTACCAGACCATGATAAACACACTTGATGGGGTTCGGGATGAGACAGGTGCTAGCCTTACTCCTTGGGCAATTTGGACAAGAGCATGGACTGCTGAAGAAAACAGGCACGGCGACCTTCTGAATAAGTACTTGTATCTTACCGGGAGAGTTGACATGAGACAAGTTGAGAAGACTATTCAATACCTTATTGGTTCAGGCATGGTAAGATGACGAACCTCTTCTTTTCTCATGTTTTACATATGTGTGATGTGTCATGTAATGGATAAGCAATTCACTTGTCAGATTTGGGCTTTTCAATGCAAAAGCTTAGATGCCATACTCGGTTTTCCCCAAATCTCTTCACACGTGTTGATGTCTCCGTGTAACTTAATGGTTACGGGTTGGACTCAGATATAGCCTAAATGCTGCAAAACTTAGATCCAATGTGGTCCAAACCTTGTAGTTATGAAAGTCATAAACTTAATTATGGAGTTATGCATTCTACCTTTTGCTGATCTTGAGCTTTGTAAACAATTTTCAGGATCCGCGCACAGAAAACAATCCGTACCTGGGATTCATCTACACCTCATTTCAGGAGAGGGCAACAGCCGTTTCTCATGGAAACACTTCCAGGCTTGCAAAGGTTCATGGGGACATGAATCTAGCAAAAATATGTGGTACAATTGCATCAGACGAGAAACGCCATGAGGCTGCTTATACTAAGATCATTGAGAAGCTATTCGAGATTGACCCAGACGGTACTGTGTTGGCTCTTTCTGACATGATGAGAAAGAAAATCTCGATGCCAGCCCATCTGATGTATGATGGCCAGGATGACAACCTCTTTGAGCATTTCGCTGCTGTTGCACAGCGGCTTGGAGTTTACACCGCAACCGACTATGCTGATATCTTAGAACATCTGGTAAAACATTGGAATGTAGAGAAGGTGACTGGGCTGTCCGGTGAGGGGCGTAAAGCGCAGGAATATGTGTGTGGATTGGCTCCAAGGATTAGAAAGTTGGAGGAGAGAGCACATGCTAGGGCCAAGCAGTCTCCACCTGTTCCTTTTAGCTGGATTTTCAATAGGGAAATCAAGCTGTGAGAGTGAAAGCATGAAAAGGTAGTCTTTTTTTTTTTTTTTTTTTGTTAGTAATATCTTTGTCTCTTATGAATGACTTTACTTTATGGTACAACTGTTGTAGCAATGATTGTATCAAGCGGATAGGGGGTAAGTTGGTGGTTATCGTTTTAAGTATCCCCACTTGGTACAACTTACTTACAACTGTTGTATCCGTAAAAAAAAAAGTTGTCGTATGTTTTCGTGTCCTTTGGATGTATGAATCTCAGAAGCTTGTATTATTAAACCATTATATTTGTGATGTTGTTTTCTTTTATTGCTTTTGTGAAGCTTTCATAAGCCATTTATGTGCTTTGTCTTATGGTCTTAAGATCATGAGGGGTATGATTGACAACACATACCCTATAATCCAGTGGGGAAGAGGATTTTTTTTTCTTGAAGGGTAGGGGGATGAGAATTCGACCAAACCGGTCGAGTAACATCCCGACTTAAAAATCTGAGTAATTTTCCGATTCAGACCGTTTGACAATGACTTGATATATCTTTTTCCTCTCAAGTCATGAAGCTTCGTAACAAAGAAAACTAAACCACTTACTGATATCGTGACAAAGCCATGTTTGGTATAGCCCAACGTTGAGAGCTGAACTATCTCGATCTTAACACAACCCGAATGTCCATTATTTTGGCCATGGACTATGACGTGTCGGCCCGAGCCTGAACTATCTCGATCTTAACACAACCCGAATGTCCATTATTTTGCCCATGGACTAAGACTGTCCGCCCGGCATATGCTCACTATATTCGTCCCTTGAGCGGGGACTAGGATTCATTTTCTTCCGTTCTAAACTACCACTTAACCATTCTTTATCATTCTTTCTTTCTTTATCTATCTTGCATGATATCACTTATCACATTTCATACCATTCTTTAAGTCAACCTTGCTATACATATCAGTTATTTTTGTAGGAAATGCATACATACACAATACTTGACCCAAAAGAACACATGGACACAACAACTATTGTAACAACCAACTGCATAGAGTTTGCTGATGTTTGGTCTCACACATAGGCGTCAGAATCAACACATGCAGAGTCCTGCAGTCACATAATGTCACATTATACATGCTTGGATTACTATTTTACACTCAGTTCTGGTCGATTTTCATGAAAAACTCACATAATAATTAGCCTTTGATGTTTCCAACGTGACTTTTAACATAATTAATTATTGATCTTGCACCATGCTACAACATGGGAAAACTCTGATACAGGGACTCCCTATTAGAACGGACCGTTGGATGACTGCCACGTGTAGAAAAAAAATAAAAATGTTTTATTTGTTTGTATACGTGACAGTCATCTAACGGTTCATTCTAATAGGGAGTCCCTACATCAAAATCACCCCTACAACATGATGGGTTTATAGCATATGTATTTGGCAGCACAATGATTTCTGTCATGTTCCGAATTCTGCAGACTTCTGTACATATTACAGATTTTAGGCCCAATATGCATTAGAAATCCAATCATCTATTCGTTTATGTTCTCATATAGAAAAAAACTAACATGTAGTGTGGTAATTTGCCGATGTCACGTAATTACGGGTCAAGTGCAGTGGCGGATACAGAAAGAAGATTCAGCGGGTGCCCTATTGTTATTTCTAAGTAAACTTTTTTTTTTAGCCGGTGCACAATTTTTTTTCTCGGTGTAATATTCACTGTTTTTCTTCGGTTCAGCGGGGTCCGTGGACCCCATTGTGATAAGTGTGTGTGGACGCCTCTGGTCAAGTGACATAAAAAAATACGTCATATATCATTCATAATAAAGGATAATTTATTAATTTTGTTTAAAATACATATGAAATACATCAAGTGGGTCCCAGAAGTAAAAGAACCACCGGCTCAGTGGCTAGGTCATGTACCTGCTAGCCGAGCTCATAGTCAAAGATCAGAGCCTTCAAGTTCTGCAACCCCAGAGTAATGATGTGTGTTTATGGCACCATTTGGCCTTCCATTTCGTCCAGAAACAACATCAAAAGCTTCAAGTTTTAGCCTATATAAATCCTCATTTCGTACTTAGTTTTTACCCTTATTTCTGAAGTTTTCCAGGCAAAACACTGCAGCATTTCTAGCTCTTCTTAGCCTAAGCTTTCTGTCCCTCAAAATATTGTAAATTTTAGTTTAGTTCTCGTTAAGTGTGAATTTCTAGTATGGGTAAGTTTGGGATTTTTTTGTTCAAAATTTGTTATGCTAAACTTTATGGTAGGGGAGGAGTATTTTCTGGTCGAGGAAGCTAAATTGGCCGATCTTTTCCCTAGTTATCAAGGTATAATGACTCATGCATCAAAACTTTTACATCACTCGTATGCACTTATGTGTTTTGGTGATATTCATGCTATATGCTATTGTTTATGCATTTCAAGTTTCTAAATATTGGGTATGTATCTTAGTTAAGACTGATGTGTGATATGAAAATCTGTTTTTGAACCAAACTATTTGCTGGCCACCATCTCAGCGGAAGGCTGAAGTATTGGCTAGCCGACAACCTTATGTCTGTTTTATGGATCTATAGTAAAGTTTAAATATTCTGGAACTGATATAATCTTGTTTTAATTCTGTATGAGTATTCTGTGCAAAATTCTGGTTTTATTGATAATACAAATCATGATTTATGGTTTATAAAGAAAGATGACCATGTTCATGTTTTAGTTGGTAATTCAAAAGAGATTTAGGTATCTTTATGTGGACTAGATATCATGCCTATAGGATTCCATTTGTTCATCAACATAATACTCGCTTTAATATATGAAATCAATGGATCTATGATACTTGTTGAAGTATTAAACAGAAACCTTGTAATGGCATTGAAAGAAGTATGTGATGATAATAAGCATGTTCTTAGGTTGACATGTTATATGGTTATGTATTAATTGACATATACTTGTAATATGATATAGAAATGCATGTTCTTGGATTATATGGCAAATTTGATGTGGCATGTAATGTAAAAGAGACTACGTAAAATCATGACAAGATAATGAAAAGAGAATATGTTAGGATCTGTCCCCAATGTTGAGTACTTTGATAGAAATAACGACAATAAATCCTCGAGGGTCCTCGGCATCTGTCCCGGTTCATGGGCAAGAATAGAACAAATGTCGGGCCGGTCAAAAGTCCATGGCCTTGGGCTATAATAGTGGTCAATTTCCGATTTGTCAAAGTTTAGCAGGCTCTCCATGTTTCTTTATACTAGACATGGCGTGGTATTCATGAACATATGCAATCAGCAGTCTCTCAATGTTGGGATCTACTAAACATGGTATGGTCAGCAAGATGTTTTTCACGTTGGGTTATACTAAACATGATATGGTCTTTAAGCTATAATAATAAATACGAGCAGCATGATGTTACGTAAATGAATGAAAGAAAGTAAAGAAAAGTTTATGTGTTATATGTTAGTAGCATTAATTTGATAAGCATGTTTAAACTTTCTATTATGTGGTTAAATTGCTATATGTTAATATACTTGTGCATCCATCGTTTGCAAAAAAGAACTTGGAACCCTTTTCTAGTCCCAGTAACATATATGAGTTCCCTTTGATACAATGTTTTCCTACCGAGCTTTTATAAGTTCACCCCTTACCTTAACTCTTAGCAGATGAGCCAACACTCCACCAAGACGATCGGAGAGGATTTGTAGGAGAGTCCGAGTGGCCTCTAATATGTTCGTCTCTTCTAGCATCCATGCACAACACGTTTCCAGATGAGTTATCCATGCTATCCAATTAAGTGTTTTGCCACCTTGTTTGAGGGTATCAGTGAACTACGTACTTTTGGTATCAAGACGTCCACACCTATTATGTGACGTTCTATGTTTTGAGTGTAGTTGTCCACGGATTATTGCTAATGAAATAAACAAGTAATATAATTTATAATCCGGTTAACCCCAAGTATAAGGATCGTAGTACTAGTGGTTAATGCCGGGTCGATCCTACGGGGAACTGATGGTTGTTAATCCTAGTTTTTGCCTACCTAAACGATGTCACGAAAACTTAACTAAACAGGGAACTAAACTAGACAAATATGCTGAAAATAAACTAGACAGAGGATGAAATCCAAAGCTAGGAAGAATTGGTTGCGAACAAACTAAACTAATGTGGAAAACAAGAATCTAAACTAAACAAATTCAAGTTCTAAGGATTAGATCAAATTTAAAACGGACAAACGAGCGAGTTGATCCACCTATCCAACAATTATTAACTTCCTATCTTGATTATATTTTCGTTTCTAACAAGTTGTGATGCATCTTATCAAAGGTATGAATTCCTACTTTCGTAGATAATTCGCCTATTAATTCCTATCTTTCGATTTACGGAAATTAACGCGTCATAAAATAAGCAAAGATGTAAACTTTAACGTTTTAACCTAGATATTCAACCTATCAACTTTCGTTTGACATAGATTAAAGATCCATTCCTAAATCATGGTGATCTAATGTTTATAAAGACTTTCATCAAATATAAAACCTCATACATGCACATCTTTCGATATAAATGCAATTAACATCATAAAACATGATAAAGGAAACAACTTTGATTAGAAACTTACAATATAATCGAAGAAAACGAAGTCAACAAGTGTTGGATGGCTTCACAATGCTCGTTTGTAGAAGCTTAGCCTCTGAACATCCCCAGAGAACTCAAAAGTGCAGGAATTAAGAACATAAAACTACCTACTTTTATCTAGAATTAAAGTGTATGAAAACTGGAATAAAAGCGGTAAAGATGCAGCCTAAAGCCGCCCCTGATATTAGGGTTTCGAATAATGTCAATTGGTATCCCTAATGTGTGAAAATAGATGGGTATTTATAGCCTCCAAAGTCGGTCGGATGGACGAGCGTTCACTATAATGGACGCTCGTTCGCAATTATTGAACTCTCCTCAGACGCTCGTCCAGCTTCCGTTCATGCTCTCTGTATCAAAACCGCTCTTCCGGACGCCCGTCTGTTCTATCAAACGCCCGTCCGCTCTGGACGGGACCTGGACGCTCGTCCAATATGGCCTGAATGTGATTTTTGCATCTCTATCTCTTTTCTTCAATCCACCTCATCATTATCTCTTCCTTAAATCTTTATAGCTCGAATTTTATCTCTTTTTATCATTAGTTGAACCTCATAATAATACCTATGAGACATGGGAAAACATTGCAAACTGTAATAGTATCCAAATAATTATAATTCAACCATAAAATCACATAATTACATCAATATTGCGATTAAGCCCTTAAAAATATCGTTTACTAAATATTTCCATATAAGACCCTATTATTATGCAAATTATACAAATAAAAGGGGAAAAACATCACAAAATATAACCTTATAAAACATATAATTTCACCCTTAACAACTCCCCCACACTTAGCTTTTGCTCGTCCCGAGCAAAGTAAAACGAAAATTAGGCTCGAGATAGTATAGACATCTCAACAAATATAACATATATTCAATAACTTAGAAGTTCACCATTGTGTGTGTGCGTCGCCATAGAAAACTTCCACTAAATCCAAACTTGAGGAACTCAAAGTAAAACTAGCTAATACCCCCTCGTAGAATAGTAATAAATGACACTCATAAGGTGTACCCTACAAACGTGATATATCCCGAAAAAGATGATCGAATATATCCAGGCCCTTTTTGAAATACTCAGAGGATAATCCCTACAACATATCTGTCAGTTTATACTGGGGATAAGACTAACGGAAACTAAGCCTTATTCATTTCATAACATATCTTAAGTTGATTGAATTCATTCACTTTTTAAACACACATTAGAAGAAGCTATTGCCCTCATAGCAGAATAGGACATTTCGATATAATACCCTACCTTACTCCAATCATAAGGCAGCTTTTCCTAACTGCCGTGAGCTCTTAGTCATCATAGTGGTATAGGACATACGTGGTACACCCTACCTCACTCAAATCATCGACTAGCTTTAACACACACGATAGATTCATTATTAATTCAACTTTTTCATTTCGACATTAGTTACGTGTTACTTATCACATTCAAACTTCTAGATATTCACAGTATGTCATACTTGGAACTAAATACAAACTATCATAAATCTCACGATACATAAGTAGCACTAAGCACACGACTTACAAGATAATCAAAAATCACTAATCCAAACGGGGTATAGCTTTATAAAATAGCTCATCGTCACTATGGCTCGTGAAAAATAGTGTCAGGTGAAACAACTAACTTACCAAACATATGATGTATAGCTTAAATGACTATAAAAATAACGAACATTGAATTGAATTGCCTACTCGGGACAAAACAAAAAAAAAAGTGTCGAAAAATTTCGAAAATGTTAGCTCATTTTGCATAATAAACAATCTAACGTAGTAAGCAAACTCATATGCTCCGGATTAAATCGAACTATCTCCTCCCCCACACTTAAAAATTCAACATGTCCTCATGTTGTGCAGAAAGTAACAGGATAAGAAACTTAGCAGTATGCGCGTGGAAAACCGAGCCGTTGGTCAGGCTGGAGCATGAAAAGGCCAACGCTCGCAAAAAGCGTGGAAAAACGTCCCAAAACTAACTCACTCGGATCTCGACAAAAACTATTGCTGCAAAACTCGAGAAACAGAAAACTCGGGGGACAACGGAATACAATACGGCAGTAGAGATAATAAATCAAAACGGAAAAAAAAAAAAAAAAAAAAAGAAAAGGTCATCGATAAATATGTCAACACAAGTCAAAGAACGAGAAACTAGAAAGTAGCAAAATGTATAGGTACAGCCAAATCGAATTAAATGTATCAAAAAGTGCAACAACAACCAGAAAGATAGATACATAAAAATAATAACTCAAGGCAGCCCCGGAGTCGTCTCATCGTCAATAGCATCATCAGCCGGAGCATCAACTGGAGAAGGATCTGAAGAAGGAACATTAGCTGTAGATGCAATCAGTAGAGTCCGGGCGTACAACAGGTCGGCAGTGGTCGGCTCAGCATCTCTATCAGTAGGAACTCTCGCAGTCCGCGGATCCACTGGAGTCTCCTCATCACCAGACTCGGGTTTCTCCTCTAACTTGACCACCTCAGCTATCACCCGCTCTATCTGCTCGGAGAAGACATAATCCATATTACTTGCATTGAATACCCTCCTATCTCTCGGTTTCCTTCCATCAACTATACATTCCAAAACCGATAAGTGTTCAGGGTCAATTTGTAGTGTTTTTAATGATATATTTTACATCAATTTCCCCCTTATATGAATGTTTTTCATAGAAATCGAGCTTATAATCGATTAATTGAGTAAATAGTGTTTTTAATAGGTTAATTGCAAAATGTAACGATTTATGTGCTTAAATTGGGATTTTATGTTATTTTGGGATTGTGTTACGCTTTGGTATATTTTCCTATGTTATAGATACATATTTTGGCATGCAAGAGGATTAAATGATGAGGTTTTGCATGGAAGAGAAGTGAAATGGAAGGAAGATGGAGATAAAGCTTGGAATGAAGCTTTCAAGCAGCTGAACTTCCGATGCAGTTCTTGATATGATATACACTGATTTGACTCTCGACCTCAAGAGAATATTTGTAGGGCTTGAAGAGAGGATTCTACAGGATTTTGAATCACTTCATTCCGACTTATGAGGCCCGATATATGAGCGTTACAAGTTTGGATGCTGTTGCTTGAAACTAGTGGAAAATCCCGAAATATACTCGTAATACGACGGGCTAATCAAAAGGCGTTTTCAAAGAAGAGTCCTTAATGAAAGTTGTAGAGTTTCCGAGAGCTTAATTATGACATTCGGATAATAATTTTGGAGGTCTACAACTCAAGATATGAATTTTAGAAGTTTGAGTCCAAATTCGAAAAACGGGCGTCCCATGCAAGAAAGTTGATACTGAGTCTAGAGATCATGCGTGAAGGCGTCCATCATGTCGACCCGAGCGTCCGGAGCTTTTCTCACAGAACCGACTTAAACATTGAAAGCGGCCGACTTAAGATTTACAACCATAATTGGATAATTATTAATTCACCAAGCATATTCCTTGCCTCACCCGACATACTTCTCTATTTAAACAAAGACTTTTGCAACCCTAATTTGTACACAATAATTAAATATATTCCTGCAAGGCAATACACAGCATGAGCGGCGAAATGCGACTTTGCGAGTCAAGGCGGTCACCCGAGCCTTGTGCTCGGGTGATCCGGGTTAGTTTAGATGTCGTTTTTCTTCCGTTTTTGATTTCATGGATTCAATCATGTACCAAACTACGTGAGTTTATTTATTTAATTTATTCAATTCCTTGTTCGTTTTCATGATCTTTAATTTATTTTGTATCGTTCTATGATTTTGATGCTATGATGTGAATTAGATCGAGAGATCGAGCTTTGCTATTGATACGCTTTACAACATACGGAAGTTGCGTAGACTAGATCACCATAGAAAGATATGATCTTTAATCATTAATTATGTGACAAATTAATTGGTTAATTATCTAGGTTGTTAGATTCTAAAATACGAGAGTTAACCTGAATCTACACCGAGTTTTGTTTGGTAAATCGATCTCAACATTCGGAAGATGAGAGATTGATAAATTGGACTTACTAAGGAATTAGGAATCCATAGCTTGAGATTAAATTCACTAAGGAATTAGGGATTTGTATCTCGTGTAAAGGTGAAACCACAATTTGAATTGAAATCATGAGATGAACTAGGATTGAAATCACTTGGTTTGTGCAATCGCTTGATCCCATGTATCTTTAGTTTAGTTTAGGTTGTGTTATTTTATTTCGTAGAGTTAGATTTATTTTAATTGCTCTTTCGCTTTATTTTATTTGTTCTTTCGTTTATTCGTTTTTCCTAAGTAACAATTGAAAGGAATTAGTGAAATTAGATTCAACATCCCAATTCCTGTGGATCGACCCTTTACTCACTCACTTCTCTTACTATCAATTACCCGGTATTCGGCCGGTTAGGAGTTAGTTTTGCATGGTAGTTAGGGTTTATAAATTTTCTTTTGTTTAATGATGCAAAATCCCTCCAACAAAAGTGGCGCCGTTGCCGGGGAATCGGTGTTTTGTTGAATTTAGTTGAATTAATTTTTCGATTTTTTTACGTTTATTTTTCGTTTTAATAAAAGTAGCGTTTACGGATCGAGAGTTTTTATTTTTGCGTGTTTCGATAACCGTTGGGTTAAGAATGTGCAAAAAGTTTTTACTCGATTTGTGAAACGTGAACTATATGTTTGTTTGTGTCTAGTCTAACCTAACGTGCTTTAATTTGATGTGGTTTGCTCTGTGATATTTGATGTATGATCTTTTAAGAAATTAGGGTTTCTTTGTGTTTTCTGCGTTTACGGCAAAATTCGATGCTTGGACGGGCGTCCAAGTAAGTGAACGCCGTCCACTTCTAACTTGCGGTGAAAGAACGGCTGGTGTGTATGAACGCTCGTCCGTCTAGAAAGGTTTCAACGCTGTTCTGAGTTGAAGGATCAGACGGGCGTCTGGAATTCTGAACGCCCGTCTGGAGGTTTTCAAGAGCAAACGAGCGTTTGAAAAGATGAACGTTCGTCCAGTTCTGAACGCTAAGTGAACGTTCGTCCGGGGTTCAGTCCAGGTTCTGGTTTTTCTTGATTTTATTTTTAATGCTTTTATTTGATGTGGATTTTTCATTCGAGCTTCATGTATTAATTGATGTTTACATAGATGTCCGAACTTAAATGTTTTTACCTTTCCATCTACGAATCCATGTTAAATAACTGATTAATTTTTATATGCATGATTCATCTATGCAAGTTATAGTCACTGTCGGTTCTCGTACGCTATAACTGGTCTTATTAATTAGTAGCTAATGTCGGTTTCCGTATGCTACATACCGCTGTGATGAATCTTTTAAGCTTTGAGACTTACGTGCTTCCTTTGTTTTTATAACTCATATGGGTAGCTACTGTCGGTTTCCGAATGCTACGTCTTAGGCCATATGAGTTATATCTGTTTAGTATAGCTAACTGTTGGTTTTCCATAATGCTATCACCTTCAATGAGTCTTAAAGCGCGTCTACACTGCAAGTAATGAACATCACTGTCGTTTATCGTAACATGTCATTATTTGGTAGACGTTTATTTTATACATGTCGTGTTGCAAATGAGTGGGCTAGTTTTCTTTCTTTTATTTTCTTTTATTTTTGCATATCACTTAGATGCGTATCATTTAGTTGCATTGTTTTTCTATTGTTCTTTTATTTTTCTTGAGCGTAGTTAACTGTCGGTTTCCGTAATACTACCTCGTTTTTTTATGATGGTTACTGTTGGTTTTCCATATGCCATCATTATTTTAGTATTGCATATCACGTAGGTTGCATTGTAATTTTTATCCATTTAGATTTCACCTAGCCTACTATTATTCATATGTGCTTTATTGTGAGTTCTTTGTCGGTTTCCGTCGCTCACATTTTTATTGATGAACTTTATAAGCTTCGTGGCTTACGCTTAGATGTCCTGTGTTTTACCTGGTTGGTAATTTTTCCATCTGAGCTATTCTATCCTGTGCTTATATCTTCTCTTTCACTCTCCTGTTGTTATATTTCTCCCCTATCCCCGAGGTATTTCATGTTTGTCAAGTGTGCAGGGTGTTTGCATTAGCAATTGTGCGCTTTTAGATGAAGCCAGTTTTCCGGTGGATGGTCCACAGTTTACTGCTTTCATCCAGCATTTCTGGATCTGACTCATGACCACTTCCAGACTTGCACCTTCGAACTACAATCAGCTAAGTACTTTATCTTTTCTTTAATTCTTCACAACTTGAGGACAAGTTGCAATCTAAGTGTGGGGGAGAGGATGGTTTATATGTATCTATGAGTCGTTTGCTCAATTTATGTTATACTTCTATAAAAAAGTGCTAAATTTTCAAAAAATTTTGTTTAGTCCTGAGTAACATTTCACTGGCATGCTAGTTTTATAATCTGGCACCTTTAGTTGTTATCAGTAGTCATATCATGTTCTGTGAATAGGTTTAGTAAGTCGATACTCACTTGAACTTCATTTCACGAACCTATTAGATGAAGAGCCAAATATAGAATAGTTTCCGGTTAGTTAAAGGAAAGTTAATTCTTGATCTGAGATAACACTTATTTAGCATTAATGAAAGTTAAGAACTTGTGCTATACTCACAGTTAGAATCTCAGTACCTTAGTGTTCTTGAGAACTTTGAGAGTCTTGAATGTGTTAGAAATATATTTGACCGAGAGTTTCCAAAGAGTTTGAAAAATATAAAAATATATATATCTATAAATAATAAATGAATAGAATTTCTTTATGGAATTTTGTTTGTAACTATCACCTCGAGTCCATTTGGATCCTGCCCCAATTGGGGAGTGTGGTTTACCTTGGACAGTAAGGGATTGAGTGATCTCAGGGTGACTGCCTCTAATGTAGGGGAGTGTGTTATACTTTTGAGACGCGACGATAGGAAATATAAAATATCGTTTTTTTTTTGGAATTCTAAGTCAAGTTGATCTAAACCAGTAGAGAGACCGAAAGGTATTTTCTTGGTACTAAGTAAAGGAATTTAGTTGTGAGTTAGTTACTATGTTCTTGGTAATTAGTTTTTGTTAGGTAAGTCTTTGTAGATAGAATGAAGTTTTCGTTTAGTTGACCGGATAATCTGTTAGTGCTTGATGTATTATATCAAGAGAGGATCGGTGGAAGTTTAGTAGGTTCTGCACACACATCACCGAGTGAGGTCGATTTGTCAATACTAGCTTGTCATGATTTTGACTATATCTCGTGTAATAGGGTATGTGGATTCTTGATGGTATGTTCTTGTTTTGTTTTACTCGAGGGACGAGCAAAAGTTTAAGTGTGGGGGGTGTTGTTCAGGGTCAATTTGTAGTGTTTTTAATGATATATTTTACATCAATTTCCCCCGTATATAGATGTTTTTCATAGAAATCGAGCTTATAATCGATTAATTGAGTAAATAGTGTTTTTAATAGGTTAATTGCAAAATGTAACGATTTATGTGCTTAAATTGGGATTTTATGTTATTTTGGGATTGTGTTACGCTTTGGTATATTTTCCTATGTTATAGATACATATTTTGGCATGCAAGAGGATTAAATGATGAGGTTTTTCATGGAAGAGAAGTGAAATGGAAGGAAGATGGAGATAAAGCTTGGAATGAAGCTTTCAAGCAGCCGAACTTCCGATGCAGTTCTTGATATGATATACACTGATTTGACTCTCGACCTCAAGAGAAGATTTGTAGGGCTTGAAGAGAGGATTCTACAGGATTTTGAATCACTTCATTCCGACTTATGAGGCCCGAGATATGAGCGTTACAAGTTTGGATGCTGTTGCTGAAACTAGTGGAAAATCCCGAAATATACTCGTAATACGACGGGCTAATCAAAAAGGCGTTTTCTGAAGAAGAGTCCTTAATGAAAGTTGTAGAGTTTTCCGAGAGCTTAATTATGACATTCGGATCATAATTTTTGGAGGTCTACAACTCAAGATATGAATTTTAGAAGTTTGAGTCCAAATTCAGAAAACGGGCGTCCCATGCAAGAAAGTTGATACAGAGTCTAGAGATCATGCGTGAACGAGCGTCCATCATGTCCAGCCGAGCGTCCGGAGCTTTTCTCAGCAGAACCGACTTAAACATTGAAAGCGGCCGACTTAAGATTTACAACCATAATTGGATAATTATTAATTCACCGTATATTCCTTTGCCTCGGCCGACATACTTCTCTATTTAAACAGCACTTTTGCAACCCTAATTTGTACACAATAATTAAATATATTCCTGCGGCAATACACAGCGCAGCAGCGGCAGCTTTGCAGTCCAAGGCCGGTCACCCGAGCCTTGTGCTCGGGTGATCCGGGGTTAGTTTAGATGTCGTTTTTCTTCCGTTTTTGATTCATGGATTCAATCATGTACCAAACTACGTGAGTTTATTTATTTAATTTATTCAATTCCTTGTTCGTTTTCATGATCTTTAATTTATTTTGTATCGTTCTATGATTTTGATGCTATGATGTGAATTAGATCGAGAGATCAGTTTGCTATTGATACGTTTACAACATACGGAAGTTGCGTAGACTAGATCACCATAGAAAGATAGGATCTTTAATCATTAATTATGTGACAAATTAATTGGTTAATTATCTAGGTTGTTAGATTCTAAAATACGAGAGTTAACCTGAATCTACACCGAGTTTTGTTTGGTAAATCGATCTCAACATTCGGAAGATGAGAGATTGATAAATTGGACTCACTAAGGAATTAGGAATCCATAGCTTGAGATTAAATTCACTAAGGAATTAGGGATTTGTATCTCGTGTAAAGGTGAAACCACAATTTGAATTGAAATCATGAGATGAACTAGGATTGAAATCACTTGGTTTGTGCACTGTTTGATCCCATGTATCTTTAGTTTAGTTTAGGTTGTGTTATTTTATTTAAGTAGGTTAGATTTATTTTAATTGCTCTTTCGTTTATTTTATTTGTTCTTTCGTTTATTCGTTTTTCCTAAGTAACAATTGAAAGGAATTAGTGAAATTAGATTCAACATCTCAATTCCCTGTGGATCGACCCCTTACTCACTTCGCTCTACTATCAATTACCCGGTATTCGGCCGGTTAGGAGTTAGTTTTGCATGGTAGTTAGGGTTTATAAATTTTCTTTTGTTTAATGATGCAAAATCCCTCCAACAATAAGATATTATTTTGGCCATCCCGGATATCACTCAACATCGCCCTCAATCTATGAGCCATACTATGCCGAGTAATCTCGGAAGAAGATAATCCCGAAAGAACTGAAGCTCGAGGCGGTGTCGATGTGGAACCAGGCTCAGAAACGGGAACAACCTTCTCTCTACGAATAGGGGGGTAACTCTTGGTCTTATGGTCCGCTGTATACTCCAAAACTCCCGCATCGAGACATAACTGATGAATCAAATGTGGAACTATCAAACTCCGTGTGTATACCTTCTGGTTCATGGAAATCTCATCGAATAAGGCTTGACCTACATCTACATTCAACCCGAACGTCAAAGCATATAACATCCCAAGATCACTAATATGGAAATGTGTGAGATTATTCTTCGGGATCAAACGACTCTGAATAAAACGGCATTGGACTCTCCAATCCTCGGTCCATGTCGTAGTGATCAACTCCTTTCTTTGGCCATTGGGTCTCATTGTCCAGGCCACATCCGGAAAAACTCTTAATCTCAACTCCTCCATCGGGTCACGACCATCCTCACGTTGCCTTCTCGCAATTTCCTCTTTATAATCTAAACCCTCAAAAGCTGGTAACTTGTATTTCTCATTTATGACCTTAGCAGTAAAAGGAACCTTAACACCGCGCACCATAACATACTTTTCATCTAAGTCCGCCTCAGAGAAGTTGGCATAGAACTCTCGGACAATAGAGTCATTGACAGGAGTAGGAGGAATTTTTGTTAAGGCAGACCACTTCCTAGCCTTTAACATCCGGCGGCGCAGATCAACTTGAGACACTTTCACCTCTCTATCAAAAATAAGACTCCTTGTTGAGTAATGCTTAGTGTAGGCTTCATGTGCTAAAGGATTTACAAACCGACGAGGCATCGAAAGAGGGATAACAGTCTTAGACTTTTTCTTAGGAGGTGCTCTCGGTTCAGGTTCTTCTTGCACAACATCCTCCTCACCACCCTCAACTCTAGATGGCTGTGCTCTAGACGACTCCTCACCACGGGTACCTCGAGACATCCTACTCAGGGGGACAACATCATCATCCTCGATTATCGAATGGAGGAAGAATCATCCCGTAAATTAGTTCTAGCTTTGTTGAGATGTTCTGTGGGGTTGATCTCTAAGGACCACGCCTCTGTTAGGGTCCAATTGGGATGGATCAAACTCGGGGCGTTCGTTTACCCCTTCTCACGGGCCAACCCTTTACCATAACGTTTCACAACTGCCTTCTCACGCACCATTGTCAAACTTATATCAAAACTAAATAATTCACACAAATGGTTACCCGTTTATCGTCCAAATCGGGATTTCAAGCAAAGCACACCACCAATAACCACCACAAAAACACCACATCATCACGGAACTGAATTTGGGGAAGAAAAGAGCAACAAACAGAAAATAAAACATTATGAGTGCATATTCAAGAAAATGAGTCGAGCCGAAGATCGAACTCACAAAAACTTGAATGGAATCGAGAAAAGTTGCTATAGGCTTACCAAACGCTACGTAAGGATGATGATCGAATAGATTTGAAGCCCAGAAACACCAAGATTGGCCACCAAAATGTGAACTTTTGTCAAAGAGGCCGCACTGAAGAATCTCTGATTCTTGAAATTCTGTTGGTTGTTGGAGAATTTGGGTTATGGAAGTGAAAAGAGGGTGTTTAGAGCGTGCTAATGCAACTTGAATCACCCAATTTGGTTCAAAAAGAAGGATTTTAGGTTTGGAGAAGGGGGAAAGTCGGGTTCACTTTTGAAATCGCAGAAAGAATGAGGGTTCGTGTGTCTAGAACAGATATATATAGGCTCAGAGTGGGCGCCGTCCATCCATCGACGGACGAGCGTTCACTAGTAACCGCATGAACTGGACGGGCGTCCATAAATTCAGACGCTCGTCCATAAGGCATATTTGAATACAGGATAGGAGGGATTTTTGCAGACGGGCGTCCACTATATTGGACGAACGTCCATAAAAATATTAGTCCGGACGGGCGTCCATATTCATGAACGGGCGTCCACCAAAAAGGTGATAAAAATCATAACTTTTCACACATATGCTAAATTAAAATCGAAGTGCAACTCTTATTAATATCAAATAAAATTCAAAAGTACAATGATGAAAGATCAAAAACACAAAATAACTTAGAAAAAAAACATAACTAAAACAGTGGGTTGCCTCCCACTCGGTAACTTCGTTTGATGTCGTGGCTCGACGTAACAAAACCTAAGTAACAATAGCTAGTCATCATAAAGCTCGCGCGATCTATAACCCCGATAAAGCGACGGAGTAAATCAACGGCGGAGGAAAGTCATAGTCATCCTGAACACCCCAATCGTCATCACCGCCTCTACACCCGAAAGTGCTCATCCTGCAAAGTACTAGGGCTAATCGATCGACATCGGATCGCTCGGGATCCGATATGGTCGCCCTAAAGTCGCCTGCAACTCCTCAATGGTAAAATCTCCACCCCCCGAGCATCGGGGAACAATGAGAACATAAGTGATAGTCCTGATGCGGGTAAGAATATCTATATCTATATCCAGAACTATCGTGCCCCCAGGTCCATCCGAAACGGTGAGAAGGGAAATCCTACTAATGAGAGGGAACTCCTCTGGCAAAATACCGTACTCCATATCTAACCGAATGCTAAACTGATAGAAACAGAAAAAACTTAATTAGACTTAGCATTAACAACTAAAACAAAAATAACACACAAAGAGAGTAACTAATATAATACGGATATCTAGGATGCCTCCTAGTAGCGCTATTGGTTTATGTCGTTAGCTCGACACAGTTGAAGCTCAGCCTGGATCAGGCCATTTGACTTTTCTGCCAGCCACTACTTCGTGTAAGCTCTGATCAGTAGTGTGGCCGCAGAAACATCACTTAACACATGGGGTTAAATCCTTTATAGCTTTCCAAATACGTTTAAACTTCCCCATGGTTGACCTCTTCGTCTTCTGAAGCTTCTGATGACATCTGCGTTGACGCTCCTTCCAATACTCTTCCATATCCCAACTACCAGCTAGAACCTCCTCAGATGGACCAATACCGTCATTCTCAGAAAACAGGTCGGGTGAAAAGTCGTCGAATTCTTCGACTTTTGTAGCACCACATCCAAGGATATCGAGAAATTTAACAATCAAAGGCTTGTCTGTAGGTTCACCAATGTAGTGTTTGCACCTTTGACCATTAACTCGAAACGGTTGGTCTTTATAACCGAGTAGTTCTAGAACGCCTCCAGGAATGATTTGGAGAATCTCAAATGGGCCAGACCAACGTGTCCTCAACTTCCCAGGAAACAAATGTAACCTGGAATTGTATAGTAACACTCGCTCTCCAACTTGAAATTCTCTCTTCTTGATCTTAGCATCGTGGAGTAGCTTCATCTTATCCTTACTAATCCTGGCACTTTCGTAAGCACTGAGTCCGAATTAAATCTAGCTCATGTAATCTGCTTTGTAGTCGATGTTTTCCACAAGATTGGGAATCAAAGTTCGAAACTTTGTAGCCCAATAAGCTCTATGCTCTAACTCGACAGCGTGATGACATGGTTTCCGTAGACCATTTGATATGGAGATGTCCCCATGGGGGGTTTTATAGGCGATTCAGTAAGCCCAAAGTACATCATCCAATTTCAAACTCCAATCCTTTCTATGACTGTTTACCGCTTTCTCAGATTTTCTTGATGCTCTGGTTGCTTCTTTCAACCTCGACCACTAGTCATCGGATGATATGGTGTGCCGCTTTATGACGAACACCATACTTTTCAAGTACTTTCTCTGGGTCGGTTGCGTAAAATCGTCCCTTCATCACCGATCAAGGCACGTGGACATCCAAACCTCACGAAGATGTTCTTCTTTAGAAATTTCATTACCGTCTTATGATCATTGTGAGGAGTGGCTTGAGCCTCCACCCATTTAGACACATAGTCTCACGCAGACTAAGATGTATTTGTTACCGCAAGATGATGGGAATTGTCCCATAAAATCGATACCCCACATCAAAGACTTCGCATTCTAGGATGGGTTTCAAAGGCATGTCAAAACGCCTTGTCGTGAGTACCGGTTCTTTGGCACCTATCACAAGCTTTACAGAAAGCTTCTGTATCTTTAAAGATCGTAGGCCAATAGAAACCGGATTGAAAGATCTTAGCAACGGTTTTCCACGGACCAAAGTGACCTCCAGTGGGTCCATTGTGGCACTGCTCAATAATATCCCGTTGCTCAGATTCAGGAACACATCTTCTTAGCAAACCATCTTTGCAGATCTTAAAAAGATAAGGTTCATCCCAAACGAAATATTTCAAATCAGAGAAGAACTTTTTCTTCTCACGATAAGACATCTCTCGGATCGAGATAACGGCCATGAAGGTAGTTTACAATGGAAGAATACCATGGAACATCAGGAGGACAACCGTCTATCAACATAATGTTTTCCAGAGGAAAGTAGAGATCTATATCATCTGGATCATTCTTTTCCTCGTTAAACATTCTAGAAACGTGATCAGCCACTACGTTTTCACTGCCCTTTTTGTCCTTAATTTGAACGTCAAACTCCTGTAGGGTCAGTATCCAACGTAGTAGGCACGGTTTAGCCTCTTTTTTAGTCATCAAATACCGCAAAGCAGTGTGATCAGTCCACACAATCACTTGAGCTCCCAACAAGTAACTACGAAACTTGTCCATAGCAAAAACTACGGCCAAAAGTTTCTTTTCGGTAGTGGTGTAGTTAACTTGAGAGGGGTTCAATGTGTGACTGGCGTAATAGATAGGTTGGAACTTCCCCTTGATCTTTTGCCCTAGAACAGCACCAACATCATAGTTTGATGCGTCGCACATAAGCTCAAACGGTAGGTTCGGTCATGGCGAAATAAGAATTGGAGCGAGATATTAAACGATCCTTAAGCTCCTCAAACGCTTGCTTGCGCCTCTCATCAAAATTAAACTCAACGTCTTCCTTTAGTAAAGTGGACGAGGGGCTTGGCTATCTTGGAGAAGTCTTGAATGAACCTTCCGTAAGCCGACATGTCCAAGAAAGCCTCTCACTTCGCACATTTTTAGGATAGCTCATCCTCTCGATAGCTTCCACTTTTGCCCTCATCATCTGCTATACCTTTGGTTTGAGATCTTGTGGCCAAGAACTATTCCTTCATCTACCATGAAATGGCATTTTTCCCAATTAAGTACTAAGTTCTTTTCCACACATCTGGATAACACTTGATCAAGATTGTCAAGGCAATCATCAAAAGATTGATCAAAAACCGAAAAATCATCCATAAAAATCTTCATACACTTTTCTACAAGCCCGTCAAAGATAGCTAGCATACATCGTTGAAATGTAGCTTCAGGGCATTGCAGAGATCGAATGGCATTCGCCTATAAGCGAATGTACCATAAGGCGCGCAGTGAAGGTGGTCTTTTCTTGGTCACCGATCAATGGGTATCTGGAAGTATCCTGAATATCCATCTAGAAGCGATAGAATCGTGTCTCCCGCCAGGCGCCGAGCATCCGGTCAATGAATGGAAGGGGAAAGTGATCTTTCATGGTTACCTCATTGAGCTTTCGATAATCGATCTGCACTCAGTAACCATGACAAGTCTCAATGCAATTTCCTCTCCTTCTCATTCTTCTCAATCGTAATTCCACCTTTCTTGGGAACTACTTGAGTCGGGAAACCCATTCACTATACTGCGATGGCATAAATGATTCCCATGTCCGTAAGTTTGATGATTTCCTTTTTAACAACCTCTTGCATATGAGGTTGAGCCTCCTCTGGGCTGTCTAATACACTTCGCACCCTCATTTGTCTTGATCTTATGCATACAGATGTCCGGAGATATCCTCTCGATATCTCCTACCCATAACCAAAGGCTTCTTCATTTTTCTTCAAGACGTTGATAAGTTTCATTTCCTCTAAACGAGAAAGCTTGGCAGATATAATCAGTGGAAGCTTGTCACCTTCTCTTAAAAACACATACTTGAGATGTTTAGGCAACGGCTTTAGCACTAAATCTGCAGGGGGGTCTTCTAAACTAGACTTGAGATCTTCACTTTTCAACTCAATATCGCTGAGTTTACTCTGTGGTCCCACTGCCAAAGCTTCTCCTTCGAATAATTCTTCCTCAAAATCAGCTGCTAATTGATCTAGATTAACCACACCATGAGTATTTAGGTTGTCAACTAATCGCTCGTATTCCGCTTCTACAGCCATGACTTGTCTATCCATACAATCAATGAAATCATCTGTCATATAATCAATGGAAAAGCCGGATGGGGGTCCAGAGGGTACTTGAATGGACTTTAAGACATTGTAACTCACCTCTTGATCACCAACTCGGATAGTAACTTGTCCACCATCGCAATCGATGAGGGCTCTAGCTGTAGATAAGAAAGGTCTTCCAAGAATCAGGGGGACGTTTTCATCTTTCTCCATATCTAAAACATACCAATCGACTGGAAAGGTAAATCTATCAATCTGAACCAAAACGTCTTTTAGGATCCCTGAAGCTTTCTTAGAAGATCTATCAAACAATTGTAAACTCATAGTAGTGGGTTCTAGAAGGCTTTGTAAACCGAAATGTTTGCATCTGAGACATTGGCATAAGGCTTATAGAGGCACCTAGATTGCACAAAGATTTAGGGAAAACTAGACCTCCCATTACTACTGTAAGTACGAACTTACCAGGGTCTCCTCTTTTAATTGGTAAGTTTTCATAATTAATCATGGAACAATCCTCGCCAATTTGCCTTTCCATGCCTGCTAGTTTCTTTTTCGAAGACACAACATCCTTGATAAATTTTGTATACTTAGGCATCTCGACCAAGACATCTGATAATGGAAGATTCACCTGAGTATTTTTTAAAAGGTTTAGCACCTTTTCATACTTCTTATCCTCAATCAAGGAATGTTGCTCTTTCTTGGTGGGAATGGAAGTTTCTTAAGGTCATCCTCAGAGAAAAGCTTCTTTGAGGATGCACTAACAAACTCTGTCTTCCGAGATCCTTCCAACGAACAGCTTTTCAGATTTCTTAGTAGTCGTGGATCACCTCGACTTTCGCTTGCTTTTTTTCAAATCCTCGAGGATCACCACTTGAGGATCTCCATTTTCCACCTCTCGGGGATCACCCACCGAGTTTTCTCTTGCGATTGAGGGTGTGTAGGTGCTCGGCTTCCCTCTCCCGCCTTATCAATGGGAGGAGGGGCTAGTGGTTTCCCGGATGGGAAGGACCACTAACTTGAGTACCGCTCTCGATTCATTGCACCGCCTCCTCTTTACCGTATTGAGTTGAGGCACGAGGTCGAGATACATGGGCCTTTGTTCAAGTCGGCTTGAGCAACTTGACCACCCTTTGGATTCTTCTCGGTGAAACTGGGCAGCTGCCCTGGGGGTCTAGAAGCTAACTGCTCAGCCAGTTGCCCAATTTGTCTCTCGAGATTCTTCATTGACCTGCTTTGCTCCTCTAACTTGGCTTCAAGATTTTTAGATTGGGAGGAGCTTTGAGAGTTTTGGAAATTTGAAGAATAGGGCTGGCTGGGCCGACTTTGAAATTGAGAATTTGAATTGGAAGGCCAGTTCTGATTGAATTTTTGCGTAGGATTGGAAAAATTCGAGTTTTGGTTCTGATTAAACCCAGGGTTTCTATTGAAATTCTGATTTGAATTAAAATTCGAATTAGGATTGAAATTTGAAGATGGATTAAACCCTTGGTTTTGAAAATTGCCCTGGCCAGAAACGATTGAACCTTTGATTGTTCTCGGCCATAGAATGCATTCACTTCGCGCGTTCTCATCCGTTCATAGGGCGTAATTTAGAAGTGTGCCCCACCTCGTCACAATTCGACATGTGACTTGATTGTACTGCCCATAATCATGAACAACATTCACTTGATAAGGTGCGGTGGGGATTAAATTGGCACCGCCATTCATATGGCCCGTCGACATCAATTTTCAAGATGCAACCACGAGGGTTACGTGGAAAAGAAGAAGTTTGATTTATCGGGTTTGGAATTGGAGATGGTGCCATCTCGCCTCGCAAAGATGGCGATCAAACTTTGCAAATTGACTTCCTCAACCTTGGGAGGAGGAGGAGCTTGAATTGCTTGATAAGAGGGGGCATAGTTATACTTTGCAATGTCCTCAAACAGTGCCCATCCCTCTTCCGGTGTTTTCTTCAGAAATGCCCTACCAGAAGAGCTATTGACCATGCCTTTTGTAAGCTCGGTCAATCCACTAAAGAATGTATTGACTTGCCTTTCCAGTGGCAAGCCATGATGGGGACATTTTCTGAGAAGAGACTTGAATCTCTTCCAACATTCAAAGAACGACTCATTTTCTTTCTGATAGAATGTGAAAATGTCGTTCAAACACTGGGCTGTCTTTGAAGGCGGAAAGTATTGACTTAGAAATTCTCTTTCAAGTTCAGCCCAGGTGGTGATAGATTCAGAGGGGAGAGAGGTGTACCACTCTTTAGCCTCTCCCTTCAAAGAAAATGGGAAAAGTTTCAGCTTGATAGCATCCTCACTTACTCCTTGGATGCGTGTAGTCCCGCATATCTCTAGGAATGTATGTAAGTGGGTATCATGGATTCTCTGATTGATAACCATGAAAAATAGATGCATGCTGCATCATCTGAATAAGTCCCGGTTTTAACTCAAAGGTTTGTGCAGTAATGGCTGGAATAACAATAGCCGGGTTGACTTTGACTTCGCCTGGCATGGCGTAGTCTGCCAACGTACGTCTATTATTAGCGGCCATTATCACAAAATCAGTGATTTCTCTTGCTAGTTGTTCTTCAAGATCTCGCTCGGCTCGCATGCGCGAAACGCGAGAGCGGAAAATCCGCTGCTTTTGGCGGACTACGGTTCGCTTCGGGTCGTGGTGTATAATAACGGTCCTTTTGACTCCGAGTTTGCATAAACCGGACCAAAAACAAGTGGAACGAAACCTAAAAGCTAAGAAAGTAAAAGCCTAAACTAAAATTAAAAGCCTAAAGAAAAGAATGGAAAAAAAAAGAAAAGGAAACAAAAGTATTGAAGAAAACAGGACCAGACGGACGTCCAAAAGTTTGGACGGGATTCCAGATGGAATTGAGATCGGACGGGCGTTTAGTGGTTCAAACGCTCGTCTGAAAGACAGAATACCTGAACGGGCGTCCAAATCTTATGGATGCTCGTCTAAGTGAATAAAAACAAAACAAAACTGATAATTTTCCAGCGGACGGGCGTCCAATATCCCAGACGCCCGTTTGGTAGCGGGAAAACTAGAACAGAAGCAGAAATTTGCAGAAAAGAAAAGAAGGTAAGATAGAAACGACGGAAAAAACAGAAAGACAGGCGATTTAATCTCCAAGGAAACTACTAAGGAAAGTCTTAAACCCTAATTATCTACTTAACAACTACCTAAAACAATTATCAACTAAAAGCAGAATTTAAAACGAACTAAAATTAGGAAAAATAGAAACAAATAGAGCAGGAAAAAAAAAACGAAAAACAAAAACTAGACAACCGTCCGGTTCCCGGCAACGGCGCCAAAAACTTGTCCACGGATTATTGCTAATGAAATAAACAAGTAATATAATTTATAATCCGGTTAACCCCAAGTATAAGGATCGTAGTACTAGTGGTTAATGCCGGGTCGATCCTACGGGGAACTGATGGTTGTTAATCCTAGTTTTTGCCTACCTAAACGATGTCACGAAAACTTAACTAAACAGGGAACTAAACTAGACAAATATGCTGAAAATAAACTAGACAGAGGACGAAATCCAAAGCTAGGAAGAATTGGTTGCGAACAAACTAAACTAATGTGGAAAAACAGTAATCTAAACTAAACAAATTCAAGTTCTAAGAATTAGATCAAATTTAAAACGGACAAACGAGCGAGTTGATCCACCTATCCAACAATTATTAACTTCCTATCTTGATTATATTTTCGTTTCTAACAAGTTGTGATGCATCTTATCAAAAGTATGAATTCCTACTTTCGTAGATAATTCGCCTATTAATTCCTATCTTTCTATTTACGGAAATTAACGCGTCATAAAATAAGCAAAGATGTAAACTTTAACGTTTTAACCTAGATATTCAACCTATCAACTTTCGTTTGACATAGATTAAAGATCCATTCCTAAATCATGGTGATCTAATGTTTATAAAGACTTTCATCAAATATAAAACCTCATACATGCACATCTTTCGATATAAATGCAATTAACATCATAAAACATGATAAAGGAAACAACTTTGATTAGAAACTTACAATATAATCGAAGAAAACGAAGTCAACAAGTGTTGGATGGCTTCACAATGCTCGTTTGTAGAAGCTTAGCCTCTGAACATCCTCAGAGAACTCAAAAGTGCAGGAATTAAGAACATAAAACTACCTACTTTTATCTAGAATTAAAGTGTATGAAAACTGAATAAAAGCGGTAAAGATGCAAACTAAAGCCGCCCCGATATTAGGGTTTGAATAATGTCAATTGGTATCCCTAATGTGTGAAAATAGATGGGTATTTATAGCCTCCAAAGTCGGTCGGATGGACGAGCGTTCACTATAATGGGCGCTGTTCGCAATTATTGAACTCTCCTCGGCGCTCGTCCGACTTCCGCTCATGCTCTCAGTATCAAACCGCTCTTCCGGACGCCCGTCTGTTTCTATCAAACGCCCGTCCGCTCTGACGGGACTCGACGCCGCCGTCAATATGGCTCGAATGTGATTTTTGCATCTCTATCTCTTTTCTTCAATCCACCTCATCATTATCTCTTCCTTAAATCTTTATAGCTCGAATTTTATCTCTTTTTATCATTAGTTGAACCTCATAATAATACCTATGAGACATGGGAAAACATTGCAAACTGTAATAGTATCCAAATAATTATAATTCAACCATAAAATCACATAATTACATCAATATTGCGATTAAGCCCTTAAAAATATCGTTTACTAAATATTTCCATATAAGACCCTATTATTATGCAAATTATACAAATAAAAGGGGAAAAACATCACAAAATATAACCTTATAAAACATATAATTTCACCCTTAACAACTCCCCCACACTTAGCTTTTGCTCGTCCCGAGCAAAGTAAAACGAAAATTAGGCTCGAGATAGTATAGACATCTCAACAAATATAACATATATTCAATAACTTAGAAGTTCACCATTGTGTGTGTGCATCGCCATAGAAAACTTCCACTAAATCCAAACTTGAGGAACTCAAAGTAAAACTAGCTAATACCCCCTCGTAGAATAGTAATAAATGACACTCATAAGGTGTACCCTACAAACGTGATATATCCCGAAAAAGATGATCGAATATATCCAGGCCCTTTTTGAAATACTCAGAGGATAATCCCTACAACATATCTGTCAGTTTATACTGGGGATAAGACTAACGGAAATTAGCCTTATTCATTTCATAACATATCTTAAGTTGATTGAATTCATTCACTTTTTAAACACACATTAGAAGAAGCTATTGCCCTCATAGCAGAATAGGACATTTCGATATAATACCCTACCTTACTCCAATCATAAGGCAGCTTTTCCTAACTGCCGTGAGCTCTTAGTCATCATAGTGGTATAGGACATACGTGGTACACCCTACCTCACTCAAATCATCGACTAGCTTTCGACACACACGATAGATTCATTATTAATTCAACTTTTTCATTTCGACATTAGTTACGTGTTACTTATCACATTCAAACTTCTAGATATTCACAGTATGTCATACTCGGAACTAAATACAAACTATCATAAATCTCACGATACATACGTAGCACTAAGCACACGACTTACAAGATAATCAAAAATCACTAATCCAAACGGGGTATAGCTTTATAAAATAGCTCATCGTCACTATGGCTCGTGAAAAATAGTGTCAGGTGAAACAACTAACTTACCAAACATATGATGTATAGCTTAAATGACTATAAAAATAACGAACATTGAATTGAATTGCCTACTCGGGACAAAACAAAAACAAAAGTGTCGAAAAATTTCGAAAATGTTAGCTCATTTTGCATAATAAACAATCTAACGTAGTAAGCAAACTCATATGCACCGGATTAAATCGAACTATCTCCTCCCCCACACTTAAAAATTCAACATGTCCTCATGTTGTGCGTAAAGTAACGAGGATAAGAAACTTAGTCAGATGCTGCGTGGAAAACCGAGCCGTTGGTCGCCGAGCATGAAAAGGCCAACGCCGCAAAAAAGCGTGGAAAACGTCCCAAAACTAACTCACTCGGATCTCGACAAAAACTATTGCTTTGCAAAACTCGAGAAACAAAAACTCGGGGACAACGGAATACAATACGGCAAGAGAGATAATAAATCAAAACGGAAAAAAAAAAAAAAAAAAAAAGAAAAGGTCATCGATAAATATGTCAACACAAGTCAAAGAACGAGAAACTAGAAAGTAGCAAAAATGTATAGGTACAGTCAAATCGAATTAAATGTATCAAAAAGTGCAACAACAACCGTAAAGATAGATACATAAAAATAATAACTCAAGGCGCCCCGGAGTCGTCTCATCGTCAATAGCATCATCAGCCGGAGCATCAACTGGAGAAGGATCTGAAGAAGGAACATCACCGTAGATGCGATCTGCGGTAGTGGTCCGGTGCAGGCAACAGGGTCGCGAGTGGTCGGCTCAAGATCTCTATCGGTAGGAACTCTCCGCGATCCATGGATCCACCGAGTCTCCTCATCACCGCACTCGGGTTTCTCCTCTAACTTGACCACCTCGGCCTATCACCCGCTCTATCTCGCTCGGAGAAGACATAATCCATATTACTTGCATTGAATACCCTCCTATCTCTCGGTTTCCTTCCATCAACTATACATTCCAAAACCGATAATGAATGGTTCGTCTAGAAAGCCGAAGTTTATCGTTTTACCTTCCGCATAATTAACGTAGCACATGACTTCACAATTCGAGATATAAAAACAAAACAAAAAAAAAATTTATCTGGGGTCCTAACCGAACGGGTTGATCCAGATTTTCTCGGGTTTTGGGTTTCAACTTGTTTTCAAGTATATAGAGCCGGCCTTTTTATTTAATTGTTTTTACTCTCAAAATACTCGGTAAACTTTTATACAAATAGGTGACAACAAAACTGTACTCCTACATCATAAATTAAATAGCCAATGGTGATGGTTGGGATATTCTCTATACTTTGACTGTTATTTGTGATCTAATTAAACAATGCACACAATTATTTGGCTTTAGGGATTACCAAAGACCAACACATCTGAAATTTGTATATATTGGTGGCATGATCCCTTTCCTAGGGCAATCAGCCATGTGGAGGAACATCGCAAACTTCCTTGTTCCTTACGACATGAGAACACTTCACGTAAAATATACTACCTCCGTCTCAGAATGTGTCCGTTTGGACTTTTCATATATATTAAGAAAATTGGTTAATTTGGTTATATGTCGTTAATCTTGATAGGAAAAAAAAAGTCTAAAATGAATTTTTACTGTTATTAATGCAGATTAGTGAAAAGTGGGTCATATATAGTAAATAAGGGGTAAAAAGATAAAAATGTAATAAATGCTTCATTGGTTTTTAAAATAAATTTACATTATGAGACAAAACCAGAAAGCTAAATGAATTTACATTTTAAGACGAATGTAGTAGTAATTAAATATAAAACATAATAATAATAAAAAAAAGTTTCTTTATAAAAAAAAAATGGTAAAATTTACTCACTATGTAAGATACATAATACTGTATTTTTTTTTTGGAGCAGATTTGTTGATTTATTCTGCATAATGTTGATAGAATGTACTGATAAAGCATTCTTCTAATTCATATTTATCATATTTTTTGCGTGTAAGAGTGAGGGATACATAATGTACAAGGAGAAAAACAATATATTACTGTCTGTATTCAAAAAGAAATCGGACAATGAATAAAAAAAATGTTTCTAGTTTCTATACTAATTATTAGAGAGTAATCTGTCGTATCGATACAATTTTTAAACCTTATAATTAAATTAATATGAAATCTAAGTTAAGTCACTCTTTCTTAATTCTAATATTTTGGAAATTTTCAAATCTAATAGGCGATGACAAAACTTAATAAATTAAAAAAAAAAAAAAAAAAGGCTGTACGATATGAGATAGATCTTAATTTGGATCGTCTTTTGTCATTATTTGTTTGTGAAATCGAGTTTATGATCTTGGTGTGCAGCTCATATATGTCGTTTTGGTGAAATAGGAGACCTTTAAAACATAATCAACTTAATATGACATCACATTACCTTTTTTAGGGGTAAGTCAAACAAATATTATAATACCAGATCGGCTACGTACGCATCAAGATGTGGATGATCCAGAAATTTTTCCAGTAGAATTACGAAGACGTAAACTATAAATTTAAATAACAAACCTAAATTGCTTTACTGCTAAAAAAAATTGTTGAGTCTCAGTGGGGACACGTGAACTCCTTGGTAAGGCTGGGTCCCTAATTAAAACTCTAATCGCCAAGGTGGAGTCAGTATGACGGATGTCGGACTCACGCTCGCCACGTGTCACCCCTGTTTGGCTAAGCGTTGATTGAAGAGAGAGATGAAGGGTTGAGGGCCAGGAGCCCGCTTCATGCCTGAGGGCAGATCTAAGCCCCATGTGGGAGATCTGTCCTGTTCTCCCCTCTAGACCACCGCAGGTCGGATCGGTTGTTATGGGGATCAGGCCAACACAGTGAGGCCTGGTATGGCCTGGGAGGTTCGACTCACGTCGGCCATAGCCTCCTCTATCTGAATAGTACTCATGTTAAGATAAATATGAGAGAATCCGTTTTCCGTTGGGACTCTTATTCAAACATTCAAACTATATACTCATGATTATCTCTAAAATCAAAAAAGGATTAACTCAAGGGAATCCTCGATGGTTACGACACAACGTAATTCGGACGAGATGTCCTCTATATAAACGATCCTAAGGAACTACGAGAGACTTGATTCCTGAACAATTACAGGATACGTAGGCAACTTTGGATACCACTTATTCCAGGCTCAGTCTAAAACTAATCAAACACTCCTCCGTTTTTAAGGTTTTGATCTTGTTCTTCGTCACTAGGGTTTATCTTGACCCGTAATTTTATATAGACGAGATCCAGCATCGTCACAGTACAAGCGGTATCCATATTAACTCTATAAAGGCCACAGGTTGGTGGGGACGACAATTTTCCTTCTTCTGAAAAAATGACGGTTTCATTAACGAAATTGGGCGGCAGCGCCCTAAAATTGGAATGGTAACGTTGAATATAAGAGGGGTGATAGAAATAAAATTTTAAAAAAGTAGAGTATACAAAAAACAATATTTTTGTCCGGTGACTATGGTTTGAATTTTTCTAAAAAAATAAATCCTATAATGTTTTTTCGTGGGTCAGCCGGCACACATCGACGGATTATATATATTAAAAAGAGACAACCGTCCCTCTTCCTCCGGAAAATTACAGATAATATATGCATAAAGCGATATCGTTTATGCCCCCCCCTCTTTAAATTGTTTATCTGCCTTTAAAAATTTTATTGCTCCCCTTATCCGAGATCCTGCGCACGCCCCTGCCGATGCAGCCGTCCCTCCATTTTTGCTTATGTACTTATTTCTTTTGCAAGAAAAGTAGGTGCATGGTTGCTTCTCACTCAAGTGAGAGGTAGTAAGAGGAACATAGAAAATTGATTTAGATTTTCATTTTGAAAAGATGACAAAATGAAAACTAGTGTGACATCTCAAACAAAAGTGATAAAGTCTAAATAAAAATCGATTGGTTAATGAGTTTCTGATTAAGTTTAATAAACTATGATTTTTATTTCTTTATAAAAAAATATAAATTTAAAAAAAAAAAGTGTTTAGATTTGTAGGAATATTGGTTTTAGCTTGTCTTATTTTGATAGAAATCGTCAATAATTTGAAATAAATTCGTCTAAACTCAGTCGTGTACATGATTTCTTTTCTTACCTTTTTCCAACAACTGCCGGCATTGACATTTGGAGACCTAGTTTCAGTCTGTAAAATAAAGATTTAAAAAAAAAAATAGAAAACCCCGCAACTAGTATCACGAGTTGTCGCAATATGAGAAAGAAATTACTAACAGCAATCGAAGGGGACAATTGAAAACGCTTTAGGAAAAAAACAAATAAAGTGAACATTTCAATTGTGTTAATAATTTGAAGCACAAAATGAATTACTCGATAATATAAATGTTTCGACGGCGACTTCATATATATATATATATATATATATACTAGTTAAAACCCGATTCCAAGTGCAGCACTGAAGTCACATCTTAGATGTTTATCTTAATGTAAAAAACTATTAAATATAAAATACATTTTAACTAAAATATCACTCCACACATTTTAAGACAACACAATGATATAATAACGAAATTTAGCCGGCGTTGATATTATACAACAAATTATGATGTCAATTATTTAACATGACGACAATTAAGCAAATGTTTTGACTTACTTTACATGGCAATTGACACAAAAACAAAAGTTTAAACTACATTTAACACTCATCAATAAAATACATTTACCATGGTATTAGTAAAAATTGGTCTTTATTCACACTAAATTTAACCAACGGCGTGCTTCATGCTATTAACTTATTTGACGATATTAAATACGAAGAAATGTAGCGTATGTAACGAACCGCACTTATCCAACCATTTTTTAACACTCACCTATCCAATCCTACATCACCATTCCCTACACCACATTATCTTACCACATATTATCTTACCACACTATCCTAGATTACGTACTTTATTCAACCTACCAACTTTACTTAACTTACGCCACATCATCCAACTATACCATCCTACCCTACCATACATCACCGCATTACATCTCATACCTCGCCTCACCTACATTAGCACACCCTACCGCACCTACCTCTCTACCTACGTACAAACCTTAACCTACCTCCCAACCTACATATTAATTCACTATCCTAAATGCTAAGCTCTATTACACCATATTTTATCTCATCCCACCCTACCTTACCCCTACCCACCACCCCATCCTACTTTACCCTACAACTCCCTACCCTACCGTGCCCACCACCCATCTTACTATACCCTACCCTTCCCACCACCCTAACCCAACCCACCACCTCACACACCTTTTAGGGTGGCATCAAAACATGTTCATAGAAGTATAATATAAGTGCATATGAAATGAATATCCGACACATCTTCGACATCTCCGACGCGTCGTATGGATACTTTTCGACACTACCGAATAATTTTTTTCAATTTCTACTTAAATCAATTTTAACCTAAAAATGAAGCTATCTTCGACATTATCGCAACAACACGTGTTCGACCCAAAACACGACACGACACGCTTGATACACCCGAAGCCATATCCAACGGTTGTCGGTTGATCAAATGAATATTAATTAAAATTTTAATTAAAATCTAACACGCTATCAACACTCCACAACACAAAATCGACACCTTTCGACACTACTAAACCATTGACCAAAGAAAAAAACCGACACACACAATATATAGAAGTAAAAAAATGAAGATGGAAAAATAATCAATCAATCGTAGACCCAAAAACGATGCCCTAAAAAAAACGGCATATGACACACACAATGTAAAATATATATACGCAAAAAAGGAAAAAGAACACACACACAAACAAACTATAGTATATTGAAATATCACGCATTAGATCGTATCGTATTATAAGATAAAAAAAAAAAAAAAAAAAAGAGATATCAATGGAAAGCAAAATATTATGTAATTAAATTGGAATCGGATACATCTTAACCACAACACACATAATAAGATTAAGAATAAATTAAAGCTAATGTGTAGATTAAAAATACAACCAGTCATCTAAAATGGAACAATTTAACTCAAACCTTCACTCAAAAAAAAAAAAAAAAAAAAAAACTTTTTTCTACTGCCTACCAATGAACAAAGAAAAAAAACGAATTAAAAAAAAAAAAAAAAAAAAAAGCAGGCGGATTTTTGGGCCAATGAAACGATAAAAATGATGGGCCAATAAAAAAAAAGCATGTATGTAAAAATCTACAACTTTTCCTTTCTTATATATATAGAAAGATATATATATATATATATTTACACACATTTAATGCCCTCTCAAAAGATACATTTAATACTTCCTCCGTCCCGTAATATATTTTCATCAAAATCATTTTGTTTGGGACGTTTGATTTTTGTTAATCGCTTACAAACGTCTAATTAATCTTTCAATTTCATCAAATGATCTAATACTTTTTACATTTATGTACATTAAGTTTCATGTTATCATAACCCTAATAATATTACATCAATTAACGAAATTCCAAGGATTAATTAGACTTTTCGTAAGTGGCTGAAATAGTGAAATGTCCCAAACAAAATGGGACGAAGGAGTATGTTTTTTTGGCTTTTTAGTGGTGTCCCAAAATATAAGTCTTTTTTCACAAAACAATACAACATTAAATGCATTGTTTTCACTCTTACACTAAACAATGTAATATTATTAGTCAGTCCCGGTAAACAATACAATATTTTACATTAAAATATTAAAAATAACTCTTTAATTATGTTTTCTTAAACTGTGTGAAATGGTCAAAATGCCTTATATTATAGGACGGAGGGAGTTATCCATATCCGTATATAAATAAGTACTCCTCCGTTCCAATTTATTTGAGGCAGTTGTCAAAATCACGCATATTAAGAATATGAGTTAATATATTAACTTTTACAATTATATGATTAGAATGTATTTGGATATAATTAGTATGACCTTTTTTTTATATCCACTACTGTAATAAATAAGTATAAATCAAATAAAAACACAATAAATATTGCATTGAAAATTGTACTGCCTCACATAAAATGGAACAAAATATTTTGACAAGTGCCTCAGTTATTGTGGAATGGAGGGAGCATTTTTTATTTATAGAGAGACGATAAATTTAGATTTCAACAAACAACATACTAAAGAAAAATATACTACATCCGGTCCAAAGTATAACTCATCTTAAGTGTTTTTACACAGATTAAAGAAGTTGTTGAATATCATAAATTTGATGGTTAATGTCTAAAATGCCCATTGACAATCATTAATGCAATACTTGTTAAGTAATGAAAAGTGATAGGATTAATAATAAATTTGGGGTAAGATAAGAAAAAAGATTAATAAATATTGCATTGGTAACGTAAAATAACTTATATTGTGGAACAAAATAAAAGTTGGTTCTATTGGCACACACCAAATTACTTTTGACACCCATTATTTGAATATTTTTTCTGTTGAACAAAACGTCATCCCTACTGGTGTTCCTCCTTGAACACCAATGGACTGACGTCCTTAAGTTGTGCCACTTTTATAACGTGAACGTCATTCCATTTAGTGTTCTCCTCAACACCAACGCCAACGACACCGACATCGACGCCAGCGTTGGTGTTCGAGAGAAAACACTAAATGAAATGACGTTCGCCTTTTTGAAAACAGTGTGGTGCCAAAGTAATTTTTTGTGGTGCCGGAAGTAAATGGGTGTCAATAGAACCCACCAATAAAAAATGTAGGATGATTTATATTTGGGACGGAGGAAGAATCTATATATCAAACATACGACCATTACAATGTTTGAAGAAGTCAGCATTTGAAAAAACTGTGCGTTTGGATACCGTTTTCTTCCCTTTATTCACCGCATTAACGAAACAAATTTATTAACTTGAATAAAATATTTTTCTGTTATAATTTTCTTGTAACGTCTCAGATCTCTGTCTAGGTCTAAACGAGTCATAAATATTTCGGTCAACTGCTTAAACCATCATAATCGATTGGTATAAAAGGATTAACCCGAGTTGACAAGATCTTTATATCTCACAATTATACATGGGTGACAATCATACTAATTTATCGATATGAGACTTTATATTTCTTCTCACGATACATCCCATTCACACGAAATATTAGTTAGGGTATATTTCTCCAGTTATGTAATTAATACGTAATACACTTCAGGCTATTCGATCGCATGAGGCTTCAATAGAGAAATGGCTGCGCCAAGTGCGAACATCCTGACCACACACATGGTTTCATCCTCAATAGGGAATTACATCGTGGCATGAAATCACATGTGTGGTCAGGATGTTGCACGATGCAGCTTCTCTATCGTTCTCCTTCTAAACACGAAAATGAACACAATCCTCAATAATCCCACTTCAAGTGCATACCCTTACAAACACGAAAATGAACACAATCCAAATACAATTACAACCAAAATGAACACAATCCAAATACAATTACAACCAAATTGTTTTTTTTAAAAATAAATTTAACTCAAAAAATTCATGTTGAAAGAGACTACAAAAACTCTACAGAAATCAGAAAATAAATTTTCATTAAGGCAAATAATACACCCATCACAATGAAAAGATATACATAGCCGGTAATACACATTACAACAATAGTGTATACCTGATGTCTCCACATGTGAAATTTCCATATAATGAATAGTATGTTCTCAAACATACTAAGTCAAAAGGGTAATTTTTTCTCTAGAGATTTTGAACATTCTGAAGTCAAAATTCCTCAGAATATATATATCTCCCAAGAATTAAATCAAACTTTTACAAAACAAATAAAAGAAAAAAAAGACTCATGCAGTCTGCACATTTTATTCCTCCTTTGCAAATAATAAAAGTATAAAAGTATTTCAGCCAAAAAATAAAAATAAAAATAAAATTATTGTTACAGTCAAAGATGGAGCTCCAAATCAATTTCATTTTCTTCCCACACCATGCTTCCGGCAGCCACCTCGTTATGCCGGCCGTCGATTCTATGATCTTCATAGTATCCCAAATGACGATCATGCCCCTGATGATCATGATCATCAGCACCATAACCACTGATCATTTGATGATATGCAATTGGGCAATTAGGGCTTGCAGAAGGGTAATAGAATTGATAATTCATCTGTTGATGAGCTTCAAACGGAATCGTGTAGTAACTCGCTTGATTGCTTGAATAATTGTATCTATATTCATCTTCTTGTGAGGATTTACTCGAAATTACAGAGCCCTTTTTCGTCTTTGGCTTTGTTTTAGCCTTCTCTTTTCTGTGTATGTTCATATGCCCACCTAATGCTTGAGCATTTGTGAAACCCCTCTTGCAATATGTGCATTCGTAGAAACGGCCGCCGCTGCCGCCACCGGAGTTTTCGTCGCTAGATTTCTCCGGCTGATGATGATGATGATCGGCTTCTTCACTCGAAGTTTCGGATTGGCAATAATCATATAGCTTCTCTGAATCCATAACTGAAAATTTGGGGATTTTTGTTTGAAATGTTTTCTCTCTCTAAGTTTTTCAGTGTGGAAGTAGTATTGAAAAATGAAGAAGTTTAAGTTTAATATATATAAGGTGATGGTGAGAGTAGGGTTTTGGGAACAAAGAGAGAAAATGACAAGACGAATGACTTTGTACCATTGCCTTGTCTCTTCATTTTTATTTTTATTGATGCAGACATGTTGAAATCTTTGCTTATCTTTTAATCAAGTGTACCCTTTCTAATGGTTCTTCACATATTAAAGTCATGGTTCTTTTTATATATATAAAACTTAATTTAGAACATGCGGTGTTAAGAGCTATATATTAACGAGTCGAGCCGAACCAAATACCAGTTGTTCAAAATTTTGTTTGTTTATGTCACGAGCTTGTTCCTTTAATAACCGGTACTTGAATAAACGAACAAAAAGTTTTGTTTATATTCAAGTTTTGGTTCCTTAAAATCACAAGCTTGTTCACGAACGTTTGTTTGATAAACGAACAAAAATTATGTTCAAGCTTAGCTTGTTTATAAATTAAACTTGTTTGAGCTCGTGTTCGAATTATGCTTGTTACACATATTTTTGTCTTACGCCTTGAGCTCGACTCGAGTTGGGCTCGTTAAGGTATTATATAAAAGTATCAGGTCCAAATGAATAATTAACAAAGTGCAAACAATATTCAAATATTATAGTAACAAAAGGATTAGGAGAGGTGTATAAATATTGCATTAAAGTACTCTAGAGCATCTATTAGATGAATATATGGTTTATCATCTTATGTGTTAGAGTTATGTTGTACATTGATTTATCTATATAATAAAGTTCGGGAACATATTCGAACATTCACAAGAATGCTCGCGCGTGTTCGTTCATTTAATAAACAAGTATAGAATCTTGTTTAAGCTTTATTTCGTTAAGCTAAACAAACGTTTATTTCGTTAAGCTAAACAAACGAACGATAAAAATACTAACGATCGAACATGAGATTCTTATGAGCTGCCCCGTTCATTTAACAACACTAATAATAATATACAATAAATTAAAACAAAATATAATTTTTTAGCAGGATAGAAAATTGTAGTATATATATTTTTAGCTTAATGAGTTGTTAGAGTTCGATTCCAAGCCTGCAAATGTTACGAATAGGAGCATGCCATCTTTCAGCCCTCTAGAGGGTTTGTTATGGTGCTTGGGGTAACTTTAATTTTCGGATGCTAGTTCCATCGACGACCCTATGTACGACCCTATGCTTGGTAATTATTCGAGTCGAGTTCGGGCTGTTCGTGGCTTGAAGAAGATATAAAACGCTCGAGTATTTTTGAAGAGAAACAAGGTCTACGCGCAATCCTAAACAGTCAATCACACATTGAGTACACTAATAGTATCGTCATGCTCGAATTGTTTTCAAACAAAGTCAAACCGAACTCGAAGATGCTAGAGAAATTTTCGAATCGAGCTCGGGCACTTTTTTCCTGCTCGAGTGAACTCATGTTGAGTTCGAGTACTATGACGGTTGAAAGACTGAAAGAGTATTAGAGAAGGCTGCATCGCCAATTTCCAGCGAAATTTTATATAAATTAACATAAAGATGACAACTAATTCTTTGAGAAGGTTCCAATAAAGATTGAAGGGATTAATTTGTGTATTAATTATTGCTACGACATATGTCGTCAGATACAGAACCATTACATCATGTATGATTTGTTTATATGACCAATTATTTAAAATGATTGATTTTCAATTTATTAGGGATAATAGGATACTCCGAAATCTTAAGAAGGACATTCAAATTTTAAGAAGGAAACTTATTTAGTTATAAATACATTCTAATTTCAAGTGGATAAAGAGGGAGAAGGAAAAAAAGGAATGAAGGGAAAAAAAAAAAGAAGCGCTCAAAGTGTGAAAAAAAAAAAAAACCTGCTGAGTGAACGTGTGGGTGGTGGTTAAGTTTTTTTTTTTGTTTTTTAATAATTTTTTTTTAATTCACCATATTTCTAAATGTCATATATTTTGATCTAAAAATCGGATCATCATAATTTTTTCACTAAAATTCATATTTTTTCGTCTTCTTTATTCTAAAATCAAATTTGATATTTTTCCGAATAAATATCATAAATCAATTTTTTTCTTCATAAAAATCGACGTGTTGTATTGATCACCGTCATACATTGACCACCTACCCCGATGCATTGACCACCGGGATCCATTAACCACCCCGATGCATTGACCGCCGCGATTCATTGACTACCATGATGTATTGACCGCCGTGATCCATTGACAACCTTGATCAGTGACATCTCATTGTAACGATTTATGCAATGACGTCTCATTGTAGCGATTTATGCAGTGACTTCTTATTGTAGCGATCTATGCAAAGATGTCTTATTGTATCGAATTATACTGATGACGTGTTATTGTAACGCTTTATGCAATGGCGTGTTATTGTAACGATTTATTCATACCTTTGGTTGTAAAATCGCTTTTAAACCAAAAAAACAACAAAAGAAATACGCTTATTTTACAAAGTTATCGAATATTTAAACCAACACTAATCAAATAAACCAAAATCAATCAAATATTTAAAGATAACAAAGAAATAAAGTTACTTTACAAAGTTATCAAATGTGTGTATCAAGTTGTATATGCGGTGACATCAATATCATTACATCGCTTATCTAATTGTAAATACGGATCATCAATGTCATTACATAAGTCATCAACGCCATCGCATCGACATCAATGTCACCGCATAAGTCATCAACGCCATCGCATCGTACATCAATGTCACCGCATAAGTCAAGAATGTCAATCGCGATAAGCCCGCACTACCAAGATGATCATAGAGGCACTCTTGTCAATCTCTTGATGATGGTAACTCTTGCACACATAGTAAAACACACTCTGCACTAATAGGCCACCAGATTAACTATCACCAAAGAACCCAACCAAGAATCCACCAACCATAATTCTTGTAAGCATACCATGATTATCCCCACCATTAACCACAATCGATGAGAATATAGTGTGATCACCCATAAATAGCCATATACCCAAAAACAAGGTTGAAAGCTATCATGGTCCTCGCTTTTAACAACCGATAGCTCTTTTTCATAGTTGCAAGCCCATAAACCGGCTCCAATACGTAAAACCACGCTAGCCAAATGCCACAAAGCACTTATATCGACTGCAACCCAAAGAAGCAGGACAAAGATAACCATAAGAGAAAAGAAAAACAACCCCAAACTATGAGTATCCACAATTATTATAAGCAGCACCAGAAACCCAAAAAAGACTTAATTGTAAGCCACCATGGTGAGTGAAACCCATAAGAGGGTAATAATGAGCCTCCTAGATCGTAATTGTGTTGCGAAAGCAAAAGAGACTATATCATCTATTATAAGCACCCAAATACACTGTCAACTAATTAGTAAAACACAATTTATGAATGCTCAAATGTTTCTCCTAGACGTGTTCTTGTGTCACCACCGCTTGCACATCAATGTCACTGCATAAGTCATCGTTGTCCTGCATCAGACATCAATGTCACTGCATAAGTCATCAATGCCACTCCATCAAGTAGCATGTAAATCAGAAAAATAATTCTTACTTCGGTAGTTCTTGAGCTTACACTTCTTTTTCAAAATGCATATAAACACAAGGGAGACCGTAAGTAAACATCGAAAAGCTATTGACTGCATCAAACATCAATGTCACTGCATAATTCATCAATGTCCCTGCATCAGACATCAATGTCACTGCATAAGTTAGCAATGTCACTGCATAAGCCCAGACCACCAAGATGATCATAGAGGGCACTCTTGTCAATCTCTTGATGATGGTAACTCTTGCACATATAGTAAAACACACTCTGCACTAATAGGCCCGCCAGATTAACTATCACCAGCAACTCAACCAAGAATCCACCAACCATAATTCATGTAAGCACACCATGATTATCCCCACAATTAACCACAACTGATGAGAATATATTGTGATCAGTCCACAAATAGCCAAATACCCAAAAACAAGGCCGAAAGCTATCATGGTCCTGCCCTTTAACAACTGATAGCCCTTTTTCATAGCTGCAAGCCCATAAACCGGCTCCAATACAGAAACCACACTAGCCAAATGCCACAAAGCACTTATATCGACCTTCAAGAGAGCTTGCTAGACAGATCTTTATCGAGGTCGAATTCTTCCTTCAATCCTTATCCGGGTACCCGAAATTAAGGTCACTACTCTGTACTGGTGGAATGGATATCAAGTCTGAGTTGGAAGATGTGAAGAAGAAAGGGGTCCATATAGTGGTTGCTATACCAGGGAGGTTAAAGGACTTGCTTTGTAAGAAAAGATTGAATCTTGATAATTGCAGGTACTTGACATTGGACGAAGCGGACCGATTAGTTGATCAACGTTTTCAAGACAAGATAAAAGACGTTTTTGATCATTTTAAGGAGGACCAACAACAACGCCAAACCGTTTTGTTTTCTGCAACAATGCCGGAAAGGACTCGAGATTTCGCTGCAAGAGCACTTGTGAAACCTGTGGTTGTTAGTGTTGGTGATGGAAAAGCACAAGGAGGAAGAACAAATATAATTCAGCAAGTTGAGTATGTGAAACAGAGCTCATCAAAAGACATTCACCTTCTTGAATCCCTACAGAAAACTTCACTCCTTGTGATTGTCTTTTGTAAAAGTAAAGTTGTAGTGGATCATGTTCATGAGTATCTTATAATAAAAGGGGTACATGCCGTCGGGCTTCATGGAGATAAAGATCAAGAAGAAAGAATTCATGCCATTAAATCTTTCCATGTTTTTTTGGTTGCCACAGATGTTTTGGTTCGGATTGCTCAAATTGGGCATTGATACGTGGGAAGGTGGAATTAAAAAAAAAATATTGTCCTTATAACATAATAAGTTTTTGGAGTGTCCTAAATGATCATTAAGTCTCTAACGACGGCCTTATAACTAATAACCACTTTTTTATATACAATATATATTTTTCTTTTTAAATATGAGCGTTTCTTTGGAGGATAATTATATTTTTAGTTCCTCATCTTTCTTTATTTTCTGAAAACCAACTTTTATATTTCATTGTTACGATAAACACCCATATGTATATATTTTTGTTTCGATAAACACTATATGTTTCATTGTTACGAAAAACACTCCTATGTATGTGTTTTGTTTTGAAAAACACCCCTACGTATGTGTTTTTGTTACAATCCTATGTATGTATTTTTGTTACAATTATAGGACAACTAGTGGGACGATTATCGTGACAAAAATGCACATTTTTATTGTCACAAAAGACATTGGTGTTTATCGTACTAATGAAACATGAATGTGTTTTTGGTAACAAAAACGCATACATAGGGGTGTTTATCGTAACAACGAAAAATAGAAGTTAATATTAAGAAATAAAAAAAATATAAGGGACTAAAAGTACAATTATTCATTTCTCAATCAAATCATAATTCATCTATATTTAAAGTAAAAAATATGAACAAGTCAAACTTTCCCTCTACCTAGCTATTAAGGGGAAAAAAGACTCTGGTTGGCAATGAGTTTTTTTTATTCGATTTTTTTAATATTTCTTTTTGCTTAATACCCCTGGTATATGGGACCTACTGGCCGGATTAATCCAGAGCTCAGCTAAAGTCGTGTCTGAAAAGTTTGACTCTTATTCAAGATTAAGGTCTGACCAGAGCTCTTTCAATATGGTTCCTCAGAGGAGAATCAAACTTGTGACATCCCTAGGCATTCTTAAGTCACTTAACACCTGAACCAAATTACTTATGTAATGGTGAATTAAACTATACTACTGAGTTTGGTCAGCTGAGTGTAATACTCTGCTGAGTCTGTGGGTAAACTGTGGTGGTCAGCAGGGCATGAAGGTGTCTGAGTTTGGTGTTCTGCTGAATGGGGTCAGCAGACTGATCATCTGCTGAGTTGGTTCTCAATGATAATTAGGGAACACGTCTGCATGGTTTTCCGTTTTGGTTAAAGTTACTTCTAGGGTATTTCAGTCATTATCTGGTTTGGCGGTTAAGTCGGTTAGGGTTTGATTCCCAAGGCTATAAATACCATCTGTATCTGTTGTAAATTGTAACTTTCTCGTGATAATAAAATATCATCGTTTGTCCGTGGAGTAGTCGGCATATTGCCGGAAACCATGTTAAATCTGTGTTCTTCTTGTTTCTGTGTTTGTTTACTTGTTAATTGTTTATCTTCACTCACAATCACCATCACTTCTTGATCGATCTGTCATAACAAACTGGTATTAGAGCGTTCAGGTTCATCAAGAAATCTAGTAATCTGTTTGAAGCAAGGTAGATTGGAACCAAGTTCATAATTGACGCTAGGTTTTGGGATCTACACAAGCTTTTCTGGTGAGAAAGATGTATGCTTTAAACGTCTAGATTGACAAGTTTACAGGAAGAAACAATTTTAGTTTGTGGCAGATCAAGATGCGTGCTTTGTTGAAACAACAGGGACTATGGGGTCACTTGTCTAAACCAACATAAGGAAATGCTGCTGAGAGAGCCAGTCTAGAGGAGAAAGCACATTCAACAATTATGTTGTGCTTGTCAGATGATATTATCATAGATGTTGCTGAAGAGGACACAACAGAGAAGCTGTGGTCCAAGCTTGAGAGTCTGTACATAAAAAAGTCTCTAACCAACAAGTTGTTATTGAAACAACGTCTATTCAGTTTAAGATGCATGAGGGCACCCAACTGAGGGATCATCTAGATCAGCTGAACACAATATTACTTGACCTAAGGAATATTGATGTGAAGATTGAAGATGAAGATGCAACATTGATCCTACTTGTATCATTGCCTGCATCATATGAGAACTTTGTTCAGTCCTTTATTGTTGGGAAGGACTCGGTGTCATTGGAGGATGTGAGATCATCACTTAATGCTCGAGAGCTACGCCATAAGGCATCTGGTTCTGGTACAGACAATCAATCTGCTGGATTGGTGGTCAGTGGACTCAGCAGAGGATCAGGAAATTCTAGAAAGAAGAAATCCAAGAGTAGTTCCCAAGGGTCGTAAAGCTAAGTATGTCTGTAACTACTGCAAGGAGCAGGGACATTGGAAAAATGAATGTCCAAAGAGAAAGAAGTAGCATGGTACTTCGCAGGGTACTGTTGCTTTGGTAAAACAAGACACCAACTCTGAAGAAGATATCGCCTTAGTAGTTTCAGAGTCAGAAATGCACAGAGATATGTGGATTCTGGACATGAGGGCATCTTATCATGTGTGTCCAAACAGGGAGTGGTTTTCAACTTATCAGCAGGTAGATGGAGGCCATATTTCTATGGCTAACAGCAAGGTCTACAAAATAGTTGAGACTGGATCTGTTTAGTTGAGGACACATGATGGTAAATTCTACACACTGAATGTAGTTAGGCATGTTCCACGGATGACCAAGAATTTGCTATCACTCAGTTTACTAGACAGCAAAGGGTTCAAGTTCAGGGGTGAAGGTGGAGTGGTGAATGTCTATAAGGGTTCTGTTGGAAGTAACGTCCGAAAGACAATTATGTAATTGTTTTTATAATTAATAAATGACAGATTTATTCTCATCTTATCATTTGCTTTGTGCTTATAAAAAATAAACTACTGAAAACCCCAAGTCGTATCATATGTAGCCATATAACTTAGTGGGTGTGTCACACATGAGGATTAAGTTTGTGGTGATACACTTGAAATGTTAGTCCGTGGTGAACTTAATCAAAGTATGGGGTCTATTGATTAAACCACCATTAATGCATCCAGAACACTTTATAGTGTGACCGTCTTATCCAGACCGTCGACATTGGTTGTCTAAGTGGGGAATTTATATATGATGTGGTCATATAGGACTGGACCGATTTAATCTGCATTTCTCATATAATTCCGTGATTGAGAAATCTTATTAAATCACAAGATGATCATTTATGGGTTAACCTCAATCCTGAAGTGATTGCAGACGCCTGCTTGTTTCAAGATAGGGTTTGATGTGTTCGTTAAGAATTTCTAAGAGGCGCGGTCCAAATCACTTTCACGTTGGCACTATTCTGGAATGAGTGAGGAGTGTGTGTCTCACAGATATGGAATCTATTCTTTCCTGCGGGAAGTAGAAAGACAATCCCCTTATTTGTTAATCCTAGAAACTGATCGATCGGCCGAGTTCATAGTGGTTATGAACTAATTGATCACTAATAGGTTGATATGTAATGAAGAAGGTTTACAGAAATAATCCCGCTTCATTACAAATAGTCTATGGAGGGTTAGTTTGTATGTTATGATTATATCAATGGACACTTGTTGACTCGACTTTCTGAGAATAAGTTATATCTATAATCGATAGAGTTCAGTTTCGGATTTATGGTGGCATAATTCCGGAATTAATAAATTGAGTAGAAATATTCTGTTCGATGAATATTTTATTCAATTTATTGTAGCTATTGGTTATGGGTCCATGGTCCCCGGGTTGGCTCCTAAAACGCAAGTGTTTTCTCGTTTTGTGGAACCTCAAGAATAAATTAAATAGTTGGTTATTTAATGAATATGCAAATATTATTTATTTGGTAAATAATATGTAAAATAGAAAAGACATTTTCTATTAAATTTAATGGCAAATGTGGCGCCATATATGTTGAGTAAATTAGGAAAAGAAATTTTCCTAAATTATGTCACATGTGTAATTAATTAATTATTTATTTGTTAGATATTAATGGAAAAAATAAGATATTGATTTTATAATCATTATCTCATTTATGGAGATTATCTCTTATTTTATGGCAAATATATTTTCCTTATGGAAAAGGGTAATTGCATTGTAAAATGGATAACTCTCTCTTGACTAGTTAATTTCTTATATAAAGAGAGTTCCTCCCAACACAATTACACAAAAATAAAATCACGCCACTTTTAATAAAAAAGGAAGAGAAAAATTAGTTTCTTGTTCTAGCCATTAGGAGGAGAAAACCTAGGGTTTTTTTTTTCTCGGAACGTATTCAAGGAGGTTCTACTACGAGGATCGACGTCCACCAGTCATCTTTTGAAGATACAACTCGGAAGATCACGGCTTCTCTCCGGTTGGGGTAAATCTACTAACCTTCTTGTAGATTAATTTATTATGCGAATCATATCATGGTAAAATCAAAAAACGAATTTTAATTCGTCGCTTCCGCTATGCATGATCGACTGTCTCGATCGGTGCTGTGAATCATATCTGACGATCCAATTATGGATCGGATCCGGATTCGGGTTTATGTATATCCAACAGGTTCAACTGTGATTCTAAAGGGTATCAGACATGGGACATTGTACATCTTATAAGGTTCTATCAGACGGAGTTACTGCTGCTTGTGGAATCATCGAGGTTCACTGATCCACAACCGACAAGCGGTGGCATATGAGATTGGGTCATATGGGTGAAAGAAGGATGCAAATTTCATTTCTACTTGAGGGACATAAGGTCAAAGAGTGGAATTTTGTGAACACTGTTTGGGAAGCTACATAGGAGCAAGTTCCCAAAGCAATCCCCATCACAAAAGGGGACACTAGATTATGCTCATTCTCGATTGTTGGGACCTTCAAGGGTGGAGTCACCGGGTGGTCACAGTATTTTGTGTCTTTTATAGATGATTATTCAAGGATGGTTTGGGTAATTATAATGAAGCATAAGAGTGAAGCATTCAAACACTTCAAGTAGTGGAAGGCATTGGTTGAGAATCAGACTGAGAAGAAGATCAAGAGACTTAGAACTGATAATTGACTAGAATTCTGTTGGTCTGAGTTTGATGAATTCTGCAAGAATGAAGGCATTGCAAGGCACCATACTGTCACAGACACTCCACAACAGAATGGTGTTGCAGAAAGGATGAATCAAACTCTTCTAGAGAGGGAAAGGTGCATGCTCTCTAATTCTGGTCTAGTAAGAAGATTTTGGGTAGAGGTTGTTAACACAGCAAGCTACTTAATCAATAGGGGGCCTCATACTGGGATCAAGCTCAAAACACCACTTGAGGTTTGGTCAGGAAAGTCAGCAGACTACTCTGGTCTAAGGGTTTCAGGAAGCAAAATCTACTATCATGTCAATGAAGGTAAATTGGAACCTAGATCCAAGAAAGAGGTATTTGTTGGATATGGAGATGGAGTTAAGGGGTATAGAATCTGGTCATCAACTGAAAATAGGGTTATACTCAGCAGGAGTGTAGTCTTTGATGAAAATTCTATGCTTAACTCAATCTGTGAGGGCCACATCTGAATCTGAAATTGTATCTGAAACTGAGAAGGTTGACAAACAGGTGGAGCTTCAAGTAGAGTCTGCTGAATTGAAAGGATCAGCAGGGGATGGTCAGCACTCAGTAGATCTAGAGCTAGATCCAAACTAGTCTGCTGAACAAGGGTCAGCAGATACTCAAACAGATGATGTTGGTCAGTAGAGTATAGCTCTCAGCAGAGCTAGAAGGACTAATATTAGACCCCCTAGAAGATATAGGTTTGAGGAGGATATGGTTGGATATGCACTACAGGTAGCTAAAGAAGTGGATGGCTTTGAACCTAACACTTGCAGGGAAGCTGTGATATGTTCTGAGGCATCTCAATGGCTTGCTGCCATAGGAGAAGAAATGGAGTCACTTCAGAAGAATGAGACTTGGGATCCAGTCAAACAACCACATGATAGAATGGTGGTTTCACCTGCAAATGGATCTTCAAGAAGAAGGAATGAATGTCATCTGGTGAGGGCATCAGATATAAGGCACGTTTGGTTGCAAGAGCGTTCAGTCATAAATAGGGGGTAGACTATGAAGAGATATTTTCTCTTGGCTAGACATACTTCCATCAAGGTGCTATTATCGATAGTGGCACATCAAAATCTTGAACTTGAGCAATTGGATGTGAAGACATATTTTCTACACGGAGATGTAGATAAGGAAATTTATATGACTCAGCCAGAGGGTTTCCGAGTCCCTGGCAAGGAAGGTTTTGTTTGCAAGTTGAAGAAGTCCTTGTATGGACTTAAGCAGGCCCCAAGGCAGAGGTATAAGAAGTTAAGCAGTTATATAATTCAGCGGGGTTATAGCAGGTGTCCATATGATTGCTGTGTTTATCACAACAAGTTGAAGAATGGTTCAATCATCTATCTGGTTCTGTATGTGGATGATATGTTGATAGCTGCTGTGAACAAGTCTGATATTCAAGATCTGAAGAATCCGCTCAAGGCTGAATTTGAGATGAAAGATTTGGGGAATACAAAGAAATTTTTTGGGATGGGGATCAATAGAGATAGGAAGCAGTGGAAGCTGTTCCTGTCTCCGCAGGGGTATATTGAAAAGATATTATCCAAGTTTGGCATGTTAGCAACCAAACCTATAGACACTCCAATGGATCCAAATCTACACCCGTTTGTTGTGTTTGCTCCACAGGCAGCTGAAGAGGAAGAATACATGTCAATGGTTCCATATGCTAGTGCAGTGGGTAGTTTAATGTATGCCATGTTCTGTACTAGGTCTGATTTGGCTCAGGCAGTCTGTGTTGTCAGCACATTTATTGCTCAACCTGGAAAAGAACACTGAAAGGAAATGAAAAGGATATTTAGGTACCTTAGGGGTCCATCTGATATTGGACTCATTTATGGAGGTGGTACTCAATATTTTGTCATATGGTACTGTGATTCTGATTATGTTACTGATGTGGACAACAGGAGATCAATGACTGGGTTTGTGTTTACTTTGGGTGGTTCTGTGGTATGTTGGAAGGCAACTTTACAGGGTACAGTGACATTATCTACTATTAAAGCAGAATATATGGCACTGATAGAAGCAGCAAAGGAAGCAATATGTTTAAAAGAGAAATCAATGACCTGAGTCTGCATCAAGATCAAGCCAGGGTGTATTGTGACAGTCTTAGTGCAATATGTTTGGCTAAGGATCAGGTTCATCATGAGATAACCAAGAACATTGATGTTAGGTACCATTTTCTGAGGAATGAGAAGAGGGTCAAAATGGAGAAGATCAACACTGATGTTAATCCTGCTGATATGAACACTAAACCAGTTCCAAGAGGCAAGTTTCAGCTTGTGTGTAGACTTGTTGAATATCCAAAGCGATTAATCAAATGCAGGAATACTCGGATGGAGGGCATTCAGATCTCAAGACAAAGAGGAAATCTCGCACTTGGTTATGCATCTGGTCAGTTAGCATGAAGTTGAAGTCAAGGTGGAGATTTGTAATGGTGACTTAAACTATGCTACTGAGTTTGGTCAGCTGAGTGTAATACTCTGCTGAGTCTATGTGGAAAATATGGTGGTCCGCAGGGCATGAAAGTGTCTGCTGAGTTTGGTGTTCTACTGAATGGGGTCAGTAGAATGATCATCTGCTGAGCATATTTTGATGAGTTGGTTCTTAGTGATACATAGGGAACACATCTGCATGGTTTTCCGTTTTGGTTAAAGTTACTTCTGGGGTATTGATGAGAGTCAAATTGGCTATCATTGCTATGTGATTATACCCCATTTATACCTTTTATATGTTTCCGGAGACATTTGGTTGTGTTTTGATGTATTTTACACCATAGTTTGTATTTACGAAACCTAGGATGTAATGTCCGAAAATCTTGATTTTTAGGTGTTTTGATGCATTATCGGTCACCCTAGTGTCCTGTACGGGTTATACATGGTATTTCTTGTGATTTTGTACAAGTATTAGGTGTTCGAGATGGCCAGAAGGCGAGATACGGGGGTTGGAACATGTGCCCGAAGCTTAAACGTTCAAAAAGATTAAAATTCATTGGTACTACAACCTTGGATTCCAATCATATGCATTTTGATCCATATTAGAAGCATTTTCTAGGCGGTACATCCTCATGAAAATTGTAGACAGTTGAATTATCTTTCTAGTGCATTTTGAATAACTTGATATGAAGGTCTACACACAAAGTTATGGCTGATTTACCGAAGATGTGTCAGCAGGTGCACACCTAGCGTTATGGTAGGTGGACACCTACCAGTGCTTAGAGTGGGGAATTTTGCGTACTTGGTAGGTGAACACCTACCATTTCGGCAGGTGTTCACCTACCGACCTTTACCCCCACTTGAACCCTCCACTTATAAATACCCCTATTTTGACATCAGGTCAAATCTTTTCTTCTCCAGCTCATTTTTTCTGCACTCTTCTTCATTTTCATAGATTATCTTAGGTTGTAAATAATTTAGCTTAAATCAGTTTTAAATTGTTGTAATCCGAAGACTTGTGCTATTGGCTATTGCAATTTCAGTTTGGATTTCGTTTTTCTCCGTATTTTCTTCAGTCCATCTTTTGGTAATTTCGATTTCGAGCTTTTAATCTTGATTCTTGTTAGTTTTAATGTTGATTTCCTGTGATTTGGTAGTTATAATGGGTAGCTAATCGTTTTATAGCTGAGTTATGCGACAATCTTCGAAATCGAACCCTAGTTTGTTCATGTGGTGTTCTTGATGAGTTGATTGTTGATTGTTGGTGTTGTTGTTGTTCTAGAGTGTATGCTTGATCATGGTTGTTGAATTCGCAACTCGATAATCGTATTTAACATATCTTATTTATATATGTATTTTGCGAAAAGGACGGGAATCGGGTTCTAGGATCACCCTCAGAAACCGATCGAGTTGTTTAGATTCGAGCCATGTGTGAGGTTTGTATCAACTTGTTGAGCGTTTCAATGATCGTAGACCGTGTTAGGTTAGTTAAATCCGGTCAGCGGACTGTTGAACATGACATAGAAGTGTAGATTATTGACATAATGTCTATTCTCAGAATTAGGAAATGACACCCTTCGAATGACATCGAGAACATTTAAGCAAGTCAAGAACACTTCAAGATTTATCTGGGGTTTGGTAAGTATTAGATTGGATCATGGATCGTCTATCTCTTTTACATAGTTTTAACAAATTTTTTGTGTGTATATTTAGTTGTTAGAATTTGTGATCTGACAAATCACCGTCTTCAGTAGTTTGTGTTGTCCTGAACTAGGAACGATACTGACTTTGATAATTGACCACATTCCCTGTGGGATACTACCTTGCTTGCCATTTATAGTACAACCGACTCGGTACCCTGCCGTTTAAAGTTGGCTTATTGTAAAACGGCCATCAAGTTTTCTGGCACTGTTGCCGGGGAATCAAGTTGATATCTTGTAAGTTAGTTAAGTTCTTAGGATTAAGTCGTTTTACTTTGTTTTCTTTGTATAGTTGGTTATTTGTTGTTGTTGAAATGTCACACTATCTATTTTGGTAGTGGTAGTGACTAGATCTCGTATCGTGTTCTTTTGTTTCCACTTATTTGCGCTTAATGGATCCTTACGGCAATTATGGATCATTTCCTACTCATTCGGGGATACGATTTATAGTGTTATGGGTTATTGATCACTACCATTTTATCCTTTTAACCCATACATCTCATCATACAATGATGAGTTGGGGAATGCCAATTCCTCTAGTTACTTTGATCAACAACTCAATACTTCTCCATCTCCGGAATCAGAGACCTTAACGGAGCAAAAGATGACTCTTGAACAAACCGTTGAACAGTTGAGTAAAGAGTTTCGTAATAGCATGATGACAATGAAAGCTGCGTTACTGAACTTGGAGCATCAAGTAGAGCAACTGATCGCGATGGAGGAGGCTGAATCGAGAACATGAAACTGTGGTAAAAGTCACCCCCAAGGAATTCGATGAGGATGGTATGAATCTTGTATCCATTGAATCATTTATTCCTTTTTTTGTCGAGCCGTAGTGTTATACCTGATGACGGTCAAATTATACCCGTAAAAGTCATCAACGTTGACCTTAAATCGAGATTAATAAATTATATTTCATGTTAAATCACATGTTTATATTTATTATTTAATGTTAAGTGATTATTAATATGATATTTGGTATTTAGCCGTTTTCATTATTAAAAGCCGATTTATTGTGCGATAAATGCTGATTTTGCAGATCACGACAAATCGGGAGGATAAATGTCATTCAATCAATGATCTCAAGATAATAGAGGAAGAAAATCGGAGCATTAAATGAAAGATTAATCAGATCAACACGAAAGCGTGCAGTGGGGAACAAGTCAGACAAAGAGACGCGTTTAACACGTGTAAAAAGGGCTCGGTCGACCGAGCCTATCCATTCGGTCGACCGAGTATGTCGGCTCGGTCACTTTTCGGATTTTTTCGTATTTACCTTCTAGATCCTTCATAAGTCGGCAGAAACCCCTATATAAGCAACAGCTACGAGAAATTGTAAATCATTCCTTCAATCCCTTCATTCTTTCTTCAATCTTACAATTCATAATACAACTTTGATGCAATGTAGAATAATTTGAGGGTTTCCAGCAATTTAAGGGCTGCAATATGTAAGCCTTTATTTTCTGTCTTCTTCTTTTAAGTAATTAATCCCTCCCAATTATGCTTTATCGTTTGAATTAGTTAATCATAGCTAGATGATGTAGATCTAGGCTATGACGTTAGGGACGTGGCGACTCCTTGTCTATGGGGATCCCATAACCTACGTCATAGACTTAGTATTTATTCATGAATCTGTATTGTTTAATTAATGCGTATTTGTGTTAGTTTATATGAATGCTTTACGAATTACTGTTTAATCCGTTGTGTATGATGAAACGCTGAGAGATACGTTCTGGGATGTAATATGGGGACGAAATTGATTCGGGTGACCGAATGAGTTCACTCGGTCGACCGAGCCCACCTATTCGGTCGACCGAGCCCTGTTTTCATCCGTTAAATAGCCACGTCTTTATGGTTAGGTTAACTTAATAGAATTTATTATCTCAGTAGGTATGGCTATGGCTACGTTACTCGCTTAGTTGAATTAAAACGTGTAAGAAGGTAATACCGATATAAAACTCTTAGGTAGGCTTATGAATTGATCTTCGGACGTTCAGCGTTATCTAGGTAGGTTTATATTCGGGAATTGCATGCACCTGCTTATACGTACGTCGTAGATTAGCATGAGACTATAACTTGGTAATTGGTAGTTGGGCGAGAGCTTGAGTGATCGTTTAGAAAGTACGCCTAACCATAGGAATGTTGCCTGAAGCGAGGTGTACGGTCAATATCGGCATCCTTAGAAGTAAAGCGTGTGAGTTATATGAGATGGAGGCACTAAAAGGCGAAGTCACGTAACAATATCACGGTGATTTAGTGACTTACCGGTGCTAAGTCAAGTTAAAGAGGATGACTCCCGTAGCCAATCTAAGATAGATACAAGCGGATTGACAGCTTAATAAGTTCGATTTATTATATAAATTATCTAGGTCCAAACGATAAAGACTATAATTGGGGAGGTTAATTACGTTGTGTCGAGTCGTGTCTTTACCTTTCTTGTCTTATGTTGGTCGTAGACCGCCTTTATGTCCTTGACATGTTTAATTAATTGTTTGTATATAAGATGATCCACAATTGGTTCCCTGTGGGATCGACCTTGATTCACTATAGCTATACTACGATGGGCCTAGTCCTCTTGCTAGTATTGGTTTATGGTGGTCTAGTATATTATAACCTGATTGACCCCGATCAATACCAACGGGGGTGCACCCTATTGAGTTTGTTGTTGATATTGAGCCTACCTATTATTACTTGGTGTTTGAGTCGTTTTGGGTTGGAGTATGTTTTTGTTCAGGGAAAGTGATTGTTCTGTGCGATCGACTCACCGAACCAATCATGGTGGTGGGGATTGAGCCCCATATTGCTATTGTTTCATTTTCAGGGGGTGCTCAATTCCTACAGTTGGTAGGGAGAAGCAATTGTTTGCTCTCCTTTGGTATAACTATCCTTGACATAGTTGGGGTGAGAAGTCGAGCTGAGAACTATAAACTCAGAATGTGTTCTTGTCAGTTTTTTTCCCCTCGTGTGTCATTGTGTTCCTTTAGTGTGTATTATGATACTTGGGTAAGTTTTGATGTTATATAACCTGAAGAAGTGTGTTTTGGGGGGCTAGTGTGGTGTTTTTGGTGTTTTGCTTTTTTGTTAAGTTGTGGTGATCCGTTTAGTTTCGATTCTTTATCTCCATACCTGTGTATTCTTGGATGTTGTGTTGTTGTCGGTATTAGCATAAGTACCCTGTGAGGACATTTACGGATGCCATATGATCATACTCACACCTCTTTCCGCTTGTAATCTAACTTTTCTACCCTTATCATCCCTGTCTCGTTTTAAAGTACGGGGTAGTCGGTTTAGTTTTGATGTTTTGTTTTCATGTCGAACGGGTTATACTTAGAGATTGATATTCCTTTTGTGAAAATGAGTTAGTTGTTCAAAAAAGTTGGTGGTTTTGACATTGGTTTTGATACATTGAGCTTTCAGTATTGTTTTGTTAGACATATAGTGATTATATGAATGCATTTGATTTGATTTGGGATCTTGTATTGAGAATGTAATAGTTCTATCACGTTAGCTTCGACTTCATGATTCACTGAGACTAGTGAACGATTATAGTATATATTAATGACACTGTTACCTAGAACTTATATGATTAACTTTGAGGTGAAATAGAAAGGTTATTCTTGGTTAAGTAGGGGATGACGGTTATGGCATTCCTTTGACCTGATCAGAGCCAAATGCCATCGCTTATGTGTATATCCTCAGAACCCCTTAAAGCCTTTTCTGGGGTGGTTAGACTGCCGCCTGAACTATCCGCTCGTTATTTTAGCTCATAATCACCGGTACCCTAGCTTTAATTTCGGTCTACATTTCTTTGATCACCTTGCAAGATTGAGCTTGATGTTTTTACATTTTCTGATATGGTGTGGGGTGGTGGAGTGACATATCTCTCGAGTTGTGCTGGTAAAAATGAGTATATTCGGAGAAGGTGGAATTATGTGGCTTTTCGGCTTTTGATAGTTTTTGTGGTTTTGAAAAAAAAAATGAAAAAAAAGAAGGAATAAAGAGAAAAAAGGAAGAAGAAAAAAATGTTCAATGTATATATATAAGAGTTCAGAGAATGTCAATTTTTGGGGTTTGTTTTTTTTTTGTTGTGATGTTGGCGATGGGAACTTCTTCTAATCTAGTACGGATAATGAAATATTGTTGTGTTCTGTAGTGGTTTGTTCCTGGTTGACGAGCTTAGGAACGAACTAGACTTGGATGTGACATACGTTTCTGACTTGTGGAATGATGTGGAGAATAAGAAGGTGAGACAAATTATAGGTTGAAGCTCGGTTGATGGTTCGTATTATTCGGAGGGGCATCCTTATGAGGATTTGAATCTTCTGATACTACGAAAGAAAGAGCTATTGTTTGTATATATATGATTCAGTAAAGCTCACTTGCACTTTCTACTTTCTATTTTATCATAAATATCCCTTTCGTTAGCCCCGACCCTAACCTAACATTACAACCTTTCAAGTCCTACTGGACCCTACTAGACTTCGATTGACCTCGATTAGTTGAGATGTTTACGACTTATAAGACTATGATGTCACCTCGGTACATTATATGACTATAATCTAAACCGGTCGTAAGTGATGAATGTTGAAGCAGCTACACACACACACACACATTCTTTTTCTCAATACAAGGTAGAACTCAAATTATATGCATTTGTGTCAATTACTTATGTTTTACCATTGCGATTCTTAAGGACTACATGTATGATATCAATGTTGACTCCATCTCTATTTTGAATCACTCGTTTTTGCTCGAGGGCGGGCAAACACTAAGTAGGGGGTAGTTGATGAGAGTCAAATTGGCTATCATTTGCTAAATGATTAGACCCCGTTTATACCTCGTTTTATATGTTTCTGGAGACATTTGGTTGTGTTTTGTTGTATTTTACACCATGGTTTGTATTTACGAGACCTAGGACGTAATGTCCGAAAATATCGATGTTTTAGGTGTTTTGATGCATTCTCGGTCACCCTAGTGTCTTGTAGGGGTTATACATGGTATTTCTTGTGATTTTGTACAAGTATTAGGTGTTCGAGATGGCCGGAAGGTGAGACACGGGGGTTGGAACGTGTGCCCGAAGCTTAAACGTTCAAACGGATCAAAATGCATTGGTATTACAACCTTGGATTCCGATCATCTGCATTTTGATACATATTAGATGCATTTTCTGGGCTGCACATCTTCATGAAAGTTGTAGACAAATGAATTAGATTTCTAGCGCATTTTGAATCACTTGATATGTAGGTCTACACACAAAGTTATGACTGATTTACCGAAGATGTGTCAGCATGTGCACACCTAACGATATGGTAGGTGGACACCTACCAGTGTTGAGAGTGGGGAATTTCGCTTACTTGGTAGGTGCACACCTACCATTTCGGAAGGTATGCACCTACCGACCTTTAAACCCACTTGCATGCACCCTCCACCTATAAATGCCCCCATTTGGACATTAGGTCATATCTCTTCTTCTCCAGCTCGTTTTTTCTGCACTTTTCTTCAGTTTCATAGATTATCTTAGGTTGTAAATATTTTAGCTTAAATTAGTTTTAAATTTTTGTAATCCGAAGACTCGTGCTACTGGCTATTGCAATTTCAGTTTGGATTTCATTTTCTCTTTGGATTTCCTTTAGCTCCATCTTTTGGTAATTTCGATTTCTAGCTTTTAATCTTGATTCTTGTTAGTTTTATGATGATTTCTTGTGATTTGTTAGTTAGAATGAGCAACTAATCATTTTATAGCCGAGTTATGCGATAATCTTCGAAATCAAACCCTAGTTTGTTCATGTGGTGTTCTTGATGAATTGATTGTTGATTCTTGGTGTTGTTGTTGTTCTAGAGATTGTGCTTGATCACGGTTGTTGAATTCACGACTCGATAATCGTATTTCACGTATCTTCCTTATAAATGTATTTTGCGTTAGGGTACAAGAACCGGGGTTCTAGGATCACCTTGTAAAACCGACTGAGTTGTTTAGATTCGGTTTCGTGTGTGAGGTTTGTATCAACTTGTTGAGCATTTTATTGGTCGTAAACTATGTTAGGTCAGTTAAATCCGGTCAGCGGACTATTGAACATGACATAGGAGGGTAGAATATTGAAATAATGTCTATTCTCGGAATTAGGAAATGAACCCTTCAAGTAACAACGAGAACGTTTAGGTAAGTCAAGAACACTTCCGGATTTATCTAGGGTTTGGTAAGTATTAGATTGGATCATAGCTTGACTATCTATTTTATATAGTTTTAACTATTTTCTTTTGTGTATATTTAGTTGTTAGAATTGGTGATCCTAAAATCACCGCCTTCGTGAGTTTGTGTTGCCTTGAACTAGAACGATCATCGGCTTTGATACTTGACCGATTCTCTATAGATACGACCTTGCTCGCCATTTATAGTACAACCGACTCGGTACCACGCGGTTAGCGTTGGCTTCTTCAGAAACGCCATAAGGTATTTCAGTCATTATCTGATTTTGCTATTAAGTTGGTTAGGGTTTGATTCTCAAGACTATACATACCATTTGTATCTGTTGTAAATTGTAACTTTATGGTGATAATAAAATATCTTCGTTTGTCCATGTAGTCGGCACATTGCCGGAAACCATGTTAAATCTGTCTTCTTCTTGTTTGTGTTCGTTTACTTGTTAATTGTTTATATTTACTCACAATCACCATCACTTCTTGATCGATCCGTCATATCAACTTGTTTTTCTTTATTCAATTCGGATTACATTAAAAAAAGTCCATTATTTTTAATAATGTAAAATTTTCTCATTTACTTTTTTTTCCTCACAAACGTCACATCCATTTTATTCGACGTGTTGTTTGTAGTTAGATTGTGATCATATAGATTTTGTGTGGAGAATTCCAGTCTTTTGTTCTTTGATTTGAATATTTTCTTTGAATAGAAGGGAAGAGGGTGCTCAAACTGAACATTGATGTTATATAATGTTTAGGTTGGCATTTAAGTCATTTTGGTGTTGTTTGTATGGATTTTTGTGGTTGTATCGCTTGGTTTTAGCATGTCTGAATTGTGCAGAAATGTGGCTATTTTTCGGGCTCATGTGTATACCTGGAGAGGATAGGTACACACTTGGTTTGAAGCAATGAGAACATAGGATTTTGGAAGGTTTCGGACACGCTGAAAGAGTAGGTACACGCTTGTTTGAAGCAGTGAGTAGGTAAGATTCTTGGTGGTTTCAACCGCATACCTGGAAGGAGCATGTATACGCCTGGACTCAGACAAAATGTTTTTGAGCTTTCAAGTGTATACCTGAAAGAGTAGGTACACGCCGGTTTGAAGCAGTGAGTAGGTAAGATTCTTGGAGGTTTCAAGAGCATGTATACGCCTGGACTCAGACAAAATGTTTTTGCGCTTTCAGGTGTATACCTGAATGAGTAGGTATACGCCTATGACTAGTTTTTGTTGAAAACATTGTTTTGCTTCTAGTTTGAGTCTAGGACCTTTCTAGGTAACAAGTAGGGGGTGGGTGGGTAGTAATAAGTAGGGGGTGGGTAGACAAAGGGGGATGATAGGATTATTGGGTATCATGAAAAAGATGGAATCTTTATTTGCATCACCTCAAATTTACCGGGTATCACACTTACTATACAATACAATGAATCAACATTTTAAAAGTCAAATTTTGAATAGAAAACTGACTTTCCTTAAAGTTGATTAATTCATAGTGGACTTTTTGATTCGAAAAAAAAATTCATTGTATTTCTCAGGTCGTGACTGAATGGTCCGAATCCAAAAATTTACTCGTGTTTTATGGTCGGTTCATTACAAATGTGCCTTTTCATTTGCTTGGAGCTAGTGCTGTTAACGAGCTGAGCCGAACCGAGTATTGGTAGTTCGATCTCAAACTCGTTTAGCTCATGAGCTCGTTTAGCTCACGAGCTCGTTCGATCTCATTCATTCGTTAAACGAACAAAAAAAAATTATTCGAGCTTGGCTCGTTTAAAAGATGAAATATTTGAACTCATGTTTGAGCTCGGCTCATTAAACATATTGTTGCCATCCAACTCAAGTATGGATCGAGTTTGGTTCGTTATGGTATAATACATAAAGAGCAAATGCAAAAAATAACAAGTTATACATTAATATTACATATATCACACAAAAAAAATTACTATAAAAATATCTAATTATTATATAAAATCAATCTATAATCTCAATAATTAGATTAATGAATGACTTATCTTCTTTTCATTTAGGGTTACTGTAAGGGTGCCTTTAAAGGCACCACGGTTTTTTTACCCGTGGCACCACAGCTCTCTTAAAAACAAGTGATTACCCTTGGCACCACATATCTAATTTTTAAATGATGATCATACTTAATACACACACTTGTAAAAATACCAAATATATTATTTCCAGAGCCTTTGTACTATTTTTGTTTTATTTATTTATGAATTAGTCCCTCAAACTTACATTAATATATTTTTATTTTCCATCTTGTAAAGAAATAAAAAAAAAATTTACATGTAGCCTCAAAATCAAAACACTTACCCTATCTGAAAAAGATCCAACTGTGGAGTTGTTGGATGTATAGGTCCAACTATGACACTGTTGGATGTCAAGGTCAAACTATGACACTGTTGGATGTATTACAAAGCATTCTGAAAATGATCCAATTGTGGAGCTTTGGATGTGTAGGTCCAACTATGACACTATTGGATGTCAAGGTCCAACTATGACACAGTTGGATGTATTACAATTTTTTTTTGAAAAAATCCAACTGTGGAGCTGTTGGATGTGTATGTCAACTATGACACTATTGGATGTATTACAATTTTTTTAGAAAAAGATCCAACTGTGGAGCTGTTGTATGTGTAGGTTCAACTATGACACTGTTGGATGTATTACATAACATTCTGAAAAAGATCCATCTGTGGAGCTATTGGATCAATCTAAATTTCACAAAAAAATCACCAAAATAACACCGGTGAGTATATAATGTCAGGTTCTATCACCAACACACAAAGCAAAAAATCATAATATATACTAGTGACTACAAAATGTCAAATTCTTTGACCAACAATACATCGTCGACGACTAGACAAAGCAAAAAACATAAGATATCTTTTAAGCACCATTTTGTTCAACACCAGTGACTACAAAATGTCAAGTTCTCTCACCTACATAATATAGTCGACGACTAGACAACGCAAAAGAACATAAGATATCTTCAAAGCACCGTTCAGTTCATTACTTTACACCAATGACTACAACATACTACAAACATAAGATAGCTACTACGGACCGTCTAAGTCAACTAATTCATCTGTTTGATTGTGTCTTAACTATAGTTTTCCTTCTACCACCCTACTTTCAAAAATTTACAACCACTATTTTCTAGCTTCATTTGATACTTTACCCACAGATCTACTATGGTGGGAATTGGAAATTCTTTTTCGACTTCATGCTCTTGTAGTGATTTATACTGAAGTACAGAAAAATTTGCAATGATGGAACAGTCTTTGGACCTTCTTTTGTTGGAAAACATGTCAAATTACCGATGTGTTTATCCGTGGTGAACAAGGTCACCATATCATTATACTTGTTAGCAATTGACCACATAATTGTACGCATCTTCATCCAATGTATCCATCACGAGGCCCTACCTTCCATCTGTACTTTTAGCAAGTATCTCTGCCCGACCAATCTGTTTCAATGCATCATCAAAATGACCTAGATCTCCTCTCAATTATTCACACAACTCTTGCCTAATAATAGGCCATTCATCCTCATGCCGCCCAAACGCAACAACTATGGCTCGGATTGTGTTGAATGGTTTGGATTCTCCTCCCCCTTGATGCGGATTTCCTTGGCTGTTAGATCATCAACACTTGGCAGACAATCATCTTCATCATTTTCTTTGGAATTACACTACAGTTTCAATCAAATATGCAATGCTTATAACATGAAACAAACAATATAATGTCATAAAAATATTGGTTTGTGCTAAATATATAAACATTTTTGGTTTGTGTTAAATAAACAACTCATTTGCATTCTCAACTTAATGTGAAGGTCCGACTATAGCATTGTTGGATGTATTACAGAACATTCTGAAAAAGATCCAACTATTGAGGGGTTGGATGTCAAGGTCCCACTGTAATATAGTTGGATGTATTGCAAAAAATTCTGAAAAGCACATATTCACTAATAACCATTTAAAAAAATACTCATAGATAACAACATTTCTAAATAATTTAGGAATTACCTCATTCTTTCCAATGGTGTCATCTTGGAGACTCTTCTTATCTTCTATCGAAACCACTTCTTCATTTGAGGTAGTCTTGTTTTCATTTCTAATCTCAACTTCATGTGAAGTCATTTTATCTTCATTTGAAGGCTCCATATGAATAAAACTAAAAATGATCCATACTTTTTAAACTAACGATGACGAGGAAGTGATTTAACGAAGTATATACAAAGTTGGTTAGAAAATGTGATGATAATCACAACTTTCTAAATATGTGATTTTTTAAGAGTAGAAGAAGATAATGATAATGGTGATATGAGTAAGAGAGAGATGAAATAGGATTGAGAAGGAGATGAAGGATGATGGAGGAGGAGATATGTGATGAAGAAGATGAAGATATAAAGAATTTTGGTAAGGAAGAACAAGTTTGGGGCAATGGTGAGGGAGGGAGTTCGATTTTGGTTATTGTTTTGGAGGAAAAAATGTGGTGCCTAAGGTAGAGGGTGAATTTATAAAAATCAAAGTAGATGGGTTTTTATTAGATTGTAATTTTATTTCCAAGTGTTGTGTCCTAAGTATAAATGACAAATTTTTAATTATATTGTGGTGCAATGAGTAGATGTAAAAATAAGTGTGGTGCCTAAAGTAGATTAGCATGTGAAAGTGTGATGCCTCTCAATTTGGGTGCCCAAGTAGATTACATGTGGTGCCTTTAAAGGCACCTTATACTGTAAATTGATGTATTTATATAAGCACGTTCGTGAACATAATCGAACGTTTGCAATCAAGCTCGTGTTCGTTCTTCAAGCAAAAGAGCCTACAATCATGTTTGAGCTCGGTTCGTTAATCTAAACGAACGAATGATCACGAACACTAACGAGTCGATTATGAGCTTGTTCATGAACGACTGTGTTCATTTAACAGCACTACTTGGAGCAATAGGCATGCAAAATTGTTATTACCTAGAAAGATACTCCATTCCAAAATAACTAATGCAGTTGACAAAAAACACGCATATTATGAAGGTGAGTTAATACTTTAATTTAAATATCAAAATGACTAAACAAATCCAACACTATAACCAAGACAATGTTTTTATTCTCTCATTCAATAAATGAGTGTAGATGTAGTAAAAACTCAATAAATTATGTATTGAAAATGAAACCGACTCACATAAAATGAAACAAATATTTTGACAACTGCATAATTTATTTTGTAATAGAGGGAGTATATAAGATCGCGAGGATATAGATCATCATCATACATAAACGTAATATACAAAATCCGTACAAAGCGTGTGTCGTTTTTGCAATATATGGTTCCGTTTGTTTTGAGTTGGAGTTTATTTTGGGGTGCTTTATATGCTAGTGGATAATAAAATATAATTAAAATGATTGAACTAATAATTAGAAAGTTAAAATATTTTTTTTGAAATTTGTGTAGATGAAGAAATGATTGGTGAGAAAAATTGAAATAAAGTAGTATAATGAATAAATTAATGGTAAAAAAAGTAATAAAGTAGATAAAGTGAAATGGTGAGAGATAATTTAATATTTTGGGGAAGAATTGTAATAAATATGATTGATGAAGTGATATAAAAAAACTCCAAAAAAAACTTCAACGAAAACAAACACAAGCTAAATAATTTCAACGAAGTCGTTATCCTCCATCAATCTGATAATATAAGTAATTTTATCTTTTTTTTCTTCTAAGTATCCCATAACATTTTCCGTTTTTGAAGGAACTAATACTATACTTTTTTGATTCGAAGGAACCAATTACTATACTTAACCTTTTAGTATTCTCTGTAATTTTATAGTGCCAAATTTTTGTATCATCGTATCATCAGTTTGAAAAATATGATTAATTAGTTGCTTGTTTTTATACATAGGGATCTATAAGAAATCTCTTAAATCTTATTAATTAAATGACACTAAGTAGGATTTGATCCCTGAATTATCAGAAAATTTGTGTATATTATTAGGTATAAAACACATTTAAATGTTTTTTTTTTTTTTTTTTTTTTTTTTTTTTTTGAATACTATAAAATAGATTATTGGTAGACATTTTAAACTAGGTGTCAAAACTAAAAAAAATTAAAATAAATAAATAAATAATATATATATATATATATATATATATATATATATATATATATATATATATATATATCCCACTTAAGAGCGGCAGCTAGAAACTTGATTAAAAGTTAAAATTGTCGTATTGTGTAATATCAAACTCTAAAAAACCTCTAAAAATGTTATCTTATGTTTAGATTTAAGCTACTGACTTAATGACAATATTAATTCAATATTAATTCAGGCAAGAAACAATAAACAAAACAAAGGGCGGAAAATGCAATGAAAGATTTGAGCTTCTTCAAGGCTTCCAATTTCGCCGCCTGTGCTGACGAATTTCTTGCTCTAGTGTCTTGTTACCATTAGCTTGAATGTGCCAAAAGATTATGATGATAAAAAAACTTATTAAAGGTCCCATACTCACATAAATTAATAGTATTTTATAATATTTTTGTTTGTTTACTTTCAAACCATTAATTTTGATTCTTCCTAAATGAGTGAGATCGGTCTTCCTAAATGTGACACTCAACCATGCTCACAACTCAATAAAGATGGCTACGTCAGCAAGATGTCATCTCCAGCATGGCATAGGTCGCCTTTATATCACTCAATCGTTATGACCTATGTCGCCATCTTTCCCTTGTAAGAGATATGACACATGTAGTTCTCTGTCCCGTAAAGCCGGCGTGACGCATGTCGTCCACGGTCTTTCACAGCCGTTGTGGTGCTGCTGGCCACCCTCGGTCTCAGACAACTGATACACCCCATTAAATAAGCAACCCGGACATTACACGGACAGTACACCATAATTGTAACTGGTCCAATGACTGGCTCGAGACACTCGCTCCATTACATTAATGCGCGGTAATTTCTTTGACCACGACCATAATGCACAAACGCACCATACCACGACGGATCACTATATAAATGAGTCATCTTCCTCATTTACAAGGTATGCCATTGAACGCGAACATACCACACACTTTACATTACCAAACTCACAGTCTGGAAATTTTTCTATTACTAAATTAACTTGATCGTCGGACTGTCTACCAGGAGAACAACTCTGGACCCTCAAAGGGTTTCATTTTGAAGAGTTCATAAGAATGTTAATCCTTGATTCTTTTACTCAATCATATTTCAATTCAAGTTTGGAACATATGTCCTTATCAGTCTTGCAAAGAGACACATATCTTGCCTCTTCAATGCTCAATGCATTGATCAGAATAGTCATAGATCTTGCATTGATAAAGATTTTCTTTTTATCATCCACATCCCATTCTTGTCTAGTCTTGGTCACAGATTCAACCACATCCTTTATGATTTTTGTTTTCATTTTCACAAAAGGTCCATCCTCAATGACATGCAAAGATTAGGGTCAAGTGATTCAAGATGGAACCTCTTAGACCTTTTCCAGTGATCATAATAAACACCAATAATGAATGGTGGTTGACGATGCTTTAATTCGTCTATTAATAAATCCGGGACAATTATCCTTGTGTAAAGACCTAAATCCCCTAGAACCCTAATTTGTGTGTAAAGAGGGACGTGTTTTTTTTTTGTGTTTTTTAGACTAAGCTCTCGAGTTATTTTTCTTGAGTTGCCTACGTATCCAATAATTGAATTGGAATCAAGCCTTTCGTAGTTTCTTAGGGTTGTTTATATAGGAGATGACTCATCCCTTTCCTTGTCCTGCAAGGAACTGTATTATAATTATTACAATTATTTCCCTAAGGATACACACGCCTAAATCCCTATGATTTAGGGATAATTATGGACATATTTAATGTCAATATCATAGTCTTTATGGCTAAGGATTCTTTCATTATTTACCCTGAGTTATCCTACACGGGGGAATAACTGCCGGGTTGGTCTGAACATCCCGCGTTCAGCCCCCAAGGCTACTATGCCGAACTGGGCAGCTCCTCTTCACCAGGCCTTGGCCGACCTGTGGTGGCTGGAGGAGGAGATTTTTCCGATCTCCCACATGGGGTAAGGGACCTACCCTTAAGTATGGTCTTGGGGCTCCTGCCCCTTAATGCCTTATGTATAGGGGCTAATCATTTATTACACGTCCTAAGAGGACGACACGTGGCGTAGTTCGGGTCGGCTATCATCGTAAGCCCTCCAGATCTGATCTTACTTTTAGTTGGTCAGATCTACACTATTTTGGCGGTTCGACCGGGTTTATCCGATCTCGGGTTTTGAAACGTTTTGCCTGCTAGATGGCAGTCTATTAAATAGTCTATCATTACTTTTGCAGGATACGAGGCGCTTTCCCTCATCCCCATAACTGACGTCGTTCACACGTCTAGAGGGGGGTTATAACATGTCCTCTCATATCAGACTTTCCCACTTCTCCACCGTTGCTATTAAATCGAAGAGTTCACTCCTCTCAAGACTTTGCATATTCTCAAGTAAGCATTTCTTATCTTCTTTAATTTCTGAGTTCTTATTCTGTTCTGCTTCTATTTTTCCCAGTTAATGAGGGCGAGCACTGCGTCTAGCAGTTCGATTGAGAAGGAATTTGAGTCCTAATCTGAGTCCGAAGTTGACATTCTTCAACCTAGTGCTCTAATAGATATTCTGGCCCTTAACACAGTTGCCGTTCGTAGTGATTTTGAGCAGTTCGTCGTAGATTCACAGCCTGCCACCCCTTAGACCCCGTTCTTATTTCAGATTTACTTCCTTAAACCATAGCATAGAGCCCATATGACGGCTAGCTCAGCTGTAGGCTGCTTTGGGGTTAGATCAAAACTTACCCAGGGGGTTATTCTACAAATCTGCAACGGATATAATATTGATATGGACCAATATGCTCCCCAACTGCCTGGGGTGTAAACTTATATGATCGTCAGTCCCATGAGAGGTATTGTACTGTGTACAAAGAGCTGTTCGCCTATGGACTTAGGGTCCCGTTCTGCCCGGCTTTTCTGGCCGTTGTGGTGCACTACCATCTGAGTTCTGCCCAGATCGCCCCTAATGGAGTTTGGGTGATTATCGGCTTCGCGATCTTCTGTAGACTGATGGATATGGAGTTCTTTGTAGAACTATTTAGGACATTTTACCCACATAAAAAGGTTAAAAACCATAACGGGTGGTATTACTTTCCACGCCGTACTGACCACCGACGGGGCATCCCCATTTTGTCTAAGGGGAAGTCCTCTATTCATGAGTGGAAGAATCATTTCTTCTTCATCCGCCATGGCGGACATCCTGAGTTGAGCGGCTGGAATTACTTTCAATTCCCGCCGATGTGTGCCCCACTAGGGTTAGTGAAGCATTACTGAACGATATCGCCGGGTTCGGTCTTCTTATGCATTTCGACCAATGGCCCCCCAAACTGATCGAGGCAGCTCACCTAGCCGATTCCTGACCTGAGCCTTATTTAAGGCTTACCCAAGAGGAGTACAACAATTGTAGGGGTTTATTTATGCTTTGACTTTATATCTTTTTTGTTGATTTTCTTTCCTCTCTGCTCGTACTGATGCTATCTCTTTCTTTTTAAGTGGCCGACTTTGCTGATGTCTTTGATCAAGCTTTGAAAGATGACGTTGTGCCTGAGTACAATGAACAAGTTCTGAACCCAGAGGTTCCTGGGGCTAGTGCCGAATCGGAGCCTAGTCTGGACGACCCGGAGGCCAATCTTGAGGACCCTCAGCCTGAAGAGAGTCTTCAGCAAGATGAACTGACTGCTGCTGCGCAGCGCACCGATAAGCATGATGATAGCCTTATCATTCTTGATGGCTCAGACCCTGGGAGACAGCTCCAATTGCACTCCTAGACGAAAGAGAGGCCGGGCTAATCGAGGGGATCAGGACCTTTCTGAGGGAGGATCTATTCCCCAAGGCGATTTTATGTCCGAGATGCCCGACAGGGATCTTGCCTCTGTGGTATGCTACTTTGTTCTTCGTTTTTGCATACGTTCTCATTTTCGTTGTCTTTATATCATACTGACCTTTGTACATTTCTTATCAGGTCGTCAAAGCTGGGAAGAAGATCTTGAACAGGATTGACAGCTTCTCCACCCAGAAGGCTTCTCTGGAAAAAAGTATTGCTGACCTCTCAGCCAACCGTAAAAGCATAAGGACGAGTCTCTGTCCAAAGATGCGCAGATCGCTGATCTGGAGAAGATTATGGTGGCTCAGCAGGCTGAGTTAGAGGAGCTACAACCTGCCAGTGCTGAGCGGGAGGAGGCCCTAGCCAAACTCCGTGCTGATCATGAGGGGCTTGATGCCGCGATGCCTGCATGGATTGCTCAGGCTATTCATGAATCTAAGAGCCCTGCTCATTTTATTGGGGCCTTGAAGGTTTTACTTGGCTCCATCTTAAGTCATGGGTACACCTTCGGCATGAATCAGGCCAAAGAGCAGTGTCCTCAGCTGATGATCGAGGGTCTTCAACATGGTAGGCTCTGTAAGCCAGGGGTAATCAACTCTATGAGGCCAGACTTAAGGAGTTTCAAGCCGTGAAGATCTGGCTGCGAAGTATGGTCTCAGAGCGATGACGCTTTCAACTCGACCTTCAAGACGCTTCTTGGACGGCCTCAACAACAACAGATCCCGCCGCACGATTCTTAGGCTTAGGTATTTTTAATTTTGTTAATTTTTTTGTAATAACTCCAAATTTTCTACTGTCTTTTCTCTTTGATAGTATGTGCCTTTTAGGCACTTGTTCTATAATGACTATTTTGGCTTTTCGTCCTTTATTTTTTGTTCTTTTCTTTGGCTTTGTTTTAGCCTTTGCTTTTATTTAAGCATGTTAGGCATAATTTGGGGTCTTTTACCCCCCCTAAAGTACATCGTTTATAAGCTTTGCTTTTTGAACGGTGTACTTTAGTTTCAGCTCTGATCGTCTGTCCTGCAGATTTAGAAATTTGGGATTATTTCAAACTTTCTAGGTATCACGGTCTTGATCGTGTTTGAGCTCTGATCGTCTGTCCTGCAGACTTAGAAAGTTTGATTATTTCAAAGTTTCTAAGGATATTTCAGCTTTGATCATGTAGTGTTGGTTTTGCCTATTTCTGATACTGCTCTGCAGTTCAGTTCGCATAGAGTTTGTCTTTTTACAAAAAATTTCTGAGTCCGACCTGCGGCTCAGTTCATATGGTCTGTTCTACAGACTGATTGAGTTTGTTTTTTGCAAACTTTTTCTGAGTCCGACCTGTGGCTCAGTTCGTATTGTCTTTCTCGCAGACTGATTGAGTTTGTCCTTTGCAAAGATTTTCTGAGTCTGACATGTGGCTCAGTTCGTATTGTCTATCCTGCAGACTGATTGAGTTTATCCTTTGCAAACTTTTTCGGAGTCTGACCCACGGCTCAGTTCGTATTGTCTGTCCTACAGTCTAATTGAGTTTGTCCTTTGCAAACTTTCTCTGAGTCGACACATGGTCTGTCCTGCAGACTAGTAGAGTTTGTCTTTCCCAAACTTTGATCAATCATATGAAATGAACAATGCACATGTGCCAAATAAACCTTTATTTAATAACTGATGTTTGAATACATCTTATTGGAATATAAACTTTAAAAAGTAAATAATGCATAAGTAAAGTCTGGAACCTGTCCTAGACATAAAACTTGTTTAAGTTGGCTGCATTCCAACTGCGTGGTATGGTCCTACCACTTGCATCAGCTAACTGATATGCTCCTTTCCCATGTACCTTGACCTCTGTACGAGCCTTCCCAGTTCGGGTCAAGTTTTCCTTCAGGTCCTTGCCTGCTGACTTCATTCTTTCTGAGCACTAGGTCTCCCTCCTTAATGTATGAGTGTTTAACCCAGGAGTTATAGTACTGAGATACGCGTTGTTTGTACTTGGCCATCCTGATGAAGGCCACATTTCGAGATTCTTCCAGGTCATCCTTTGAGTGCCTTAGCTCGGTTAACTGCTGATCTTCAGTATAGAGCACTGCTCATGATGATGGTAGGTCGATCTCGGCCAGAATTACCGCTTCACATCCATATGATAAGCTGAACGGAGTTTCTCCTGTGGCCGAGTTTGGAGTTGTTTTGTAGGCCCATAAAATGTTGGGCAAATGCTCGGTCCAACTCTCTCTTTCCTCCTCTAGGCATTTCTTCAGCCCATTTTTGATCTGCCTGTTGGTCTGTTCGACTGTCCCATTAGCTTATGGATTACCAACAGAGGTGAAATGTTTGAGTTATGTGCGATTCGGCACACCATTCTTTGACAATCTTATCTTCAAATGGAGTTCCGTTGTGCTCAAATTATAGTCTTGGGTATCCCATATCTCGCACACTATATTCTTCCACATAAATTTACAGATCTGCTTTCTGTTATGGTAGTCGGCGGTTCGACCACCCACTTGGTGAAATAATCCATCGCTACTATCGTAAATCGACATTGTCGGAGCTCGTGGAAGTGGTCCTACTAGATCTACCCCCCACTGATCGAAGGGCCATGGAGAGACCACTGGAACCATGTCTTGAGATGGCTGATATGACTGATTATCGTGCACCTGGCATGATTTGCATTTCCCCACTAATTCTTTGGCATCTTCCAACATTGTTGGCCAATAGTAACGAATGACTGCACTTCCTTGCTGGAGGTCCGACCTCCGGGTGATTTCCTCAAATTCCTAAGTGTATCTCTTTGAGAAGGTAGTTCCCTTCTTCACTTGTTGCACACCTAAGCCATGGTGCAATATACGACCGGCGATAGAGGACGTTCTTGAATAATGAATATCTGGTCGCTAAGAGTTTCATCTTCCTAGTCTGGACTTTGTCTTGAGGCAAGATATTATCTCGAAGATAGTACACAATAGGGTCCATCCAGGTATTAGCCTGTCTGATCAGCTGGATGACTTGTTGATCATAACTTCTTTCTTTGAGGAGTACGACCAACACCTTTTTCTCTGATACTAAGTTTGATGCTAACTTTGATAAGGCATATGCTCTTCTATTCTCTGCTCGGGGTATTCGGTCAACCCGGACCTGTGGAAAATTTTCTAGCAGAGTCTGAGCCACTGTTAAGTATTTCTTCATGGGCTTCTCCTTAGCCTCATATTCTCTATTGATGTGGTTGACAATGAGCTATGAGTAGCTGTATACCTGCAGACTATCTGCTCCGAGTTTGTTAGCCAACTTGAGCCCTGTAATTAGGGCTTCATACTCAGCCTCATTGTTAGTGCCTTGAAAGCCAACCTTAAAGCCTAGGGGAACTCTTCCCTTTTCGGACTGATGAGCAGAAGACCTACCCCTGCCCCATCTTTTCTTGTTGCCCCATTGACATACAGTTCCCACTTGCTTACTTCTAGGTTTGGTTGATCATCTTCTAAGTGAACTGCGATCCCTTCAGCTAGAAAATCCGCCAAGGCTTATGCTTTTATTGCAGTTCGAGGATGAAAATCAATATCATACTCTGCCAGTTCGATGACCCATTTTTCCAACCTTCCTGAGGTATCTGGTCGCCCTAAGATTTGTTTTAACGGATGATCGGTGATCACCGTAATCGGATGTACCTGGAAGTAAGGCCTTAACTTCCTGGAGGCATGTACTAATGGCAATGCCAGTTTCTCTGCATTTAAATATCTGACCTCTGGTCCATGGAGTGATTTGCTCACAATGAAAACCGGTACCTGCTGTCCGTCTTGCTCTTTAACCAGTACCACGCTCAGCGCTTCTTCACATACTGCCAAATAAACGTACCGGGATTCTCCTAACTGAGGAGCCGTTAAGGTTGGCAGTTCGGCCAGATACGATTTCAGTTCTTCGAAGGCGTTCTGACTTTCTTTGTCTCACTGAAAAGGGCTTGCTCTTCTCAAAACTTTGAAAAACGGCAAGGCACGCTGTGCCGATCTGGATAGAAACATTTTCAAAGCTGCTATCCTCCCTATCAACCGTGTACTTCTTTGATGTTTTTCGGTGGTGACATAGTCTTTTGTGCATCAATATTATATGGGTTTGCTCTAATTCCGTCTTTGGATATCATATACCCTAGGAATTTTCCTGATCTGACCCCAAACATGCATTTATTGGGGTTAAGTTTCATTTGAGTTTTCCTTAGGACCTCAAACACTTCTCTGACATCATTCAAATATTGATCAAGAGACCTACTATTGATCAGGAGGTCGTCTACGTACACCTCCATACATCTTCCGATCAGCTCGGCAAAAATTGTATTTACAGCCCTTTGATAGGTTGCTCCGGCATTATTCAAGCCAAAGGGCATGGTGACGTAGCGGTACGTCCCAAATTCCGTTATAAAGGCAGTCTTTTCTGCATCTTCTGGATCCATTAAGATATGATGATAACCTTTGTACGCATCTAAGAATGCAAACACTTCAAATCTCACCGTCGAGTTCACTAGACTATCAATCATGGGTAGGGCATAACAATCCTTTGGACATGCTTTGTTAAGATCTGTAAAATCCACGCACATCCTCCAGCTCCCATCTGGTTTCTTAACCAGTACAGGGTTCGCTAACCATTCATGATATATAACTTCTTTAATTATGTTGGCCTGCAACAAATTTGTCACCTCCTGTTTAATTGCTGAGATGCGCTCAGAGGCAAAGTGCCTTTTCCTTTGACGAATAGGCTTCTTGTTCGAGTCCATGTTCAATCTGTGAACTGCTAGCTCTAGGGATAATCCTGGCATATCATCTGCTTTCCACGCGAACACATATCTGAATTCTCTTAAGAGGTTTATCAGAGATTCTTTGTGTGAGGCTGGATGCTCCCACGCTAACTGTTGAGTCCTCTTGTTCATCCCATAGATGAACAGCCTTTGTCTGATCTTCAGATGACCAGTCCTTTTCAATGCTCACCTGCTAAACCATCATTTTCCCGCTTACTGTCGCTGTGCAACAACTCCTGGCTGTTTCTACATCGCCTTTAATTTCTATGGAGCCTCTTCCCGTTGAGAACTTCATACTAACATAAGTTGGTGATATTACAGCTCGGAGATCGATGAGCGCTGGTCTTCCTATGATCACATTGTACGTTGAGGGTGCTTTAACCACCACATAATCTTCCATCTGGGTCCTGCCCATGGTTCCTTCTCCAAAAGTAGTAGGGAGTTTGATTACATTCAATGGGTGAACTGGCGGCCCGGCAAAGCCGAACATGGGAGCTGATACGGGGGTTAGATCGGAATCTTTCAACTTTATGGCTCTTAACACATTGTAGTAGAGAACATTCACGGCACTGCCTATGTCCACACATATTCGCCTTATCAGATTCTTGCTGATCACCGCTTTTATAACTAGCCCTTCATTGTTAGTTACCAATGGTAATGAATCTCTTGGATCGTAAATCACTTATCCCGACATTCTTGCCTTTCATTCGGAGGAGTGGGGGCAGTGGGCCTGCTACTGCTCGTGTCTTCAGTTCTGCTTGTGCTGTTCGCCCCCCTGAGATTGTATTGATCGTGTTCACAGGGCGGTTATCCATCTGACCATCAGGATCTGGCGAATGGTCTCTTCTTCTCCAAAATTCATCTCGGTTATCTGTATCTCGATAGTTGTTTCGGTGCTTGAATTCACGCTGACCTCATGGTTCGGCTTGCTGAGACCGATCTACGACCTCATCAAGCTTTCCTTCCATCACTGCTCCGTCGATGTCTCTAATCAGATCTTGACACTGTTATGAATCATGACCCACATCCTGGTGGTACTTGCAAAAACTTTTAGGGTCTCTCTTTTCTTTAGGCCCCCTCATGGGTGGTGGGACCTTGGCTATGCCTTTTCTTTCCATAATCGTGAGAACCTGGTCGTGAGATCTGTTCAAATGGATGAAGTCTCTGTCCTGCAGAGCCCCTTTCTTACCCAGCCGACCTGAGACTGGTGCAGTTACTCTATCCCATACTGACTTCCTCTTCTTGTCTGATTTGTCTTCAGACTTACCTTTCTTTCCTTCACCTATTTCCGTCTCTCTTTTGAGTCTATTTGGTTCTTCTCCCTGACAGTGTTTGTAGGCCACGTCCAGACATTCTTTTATTGTCTGAGGGAGTTTAATGTTCAGCTTGGCGTGTAGCCGTCCCTCTTGTAGACCTGCCACGAAAGAAGTGACCAACAATCGATCATCTACGTCCGCATCTATATGGATTCTTCATTAAGGTGCTTTATAAAGTGCAGTACGGACTCATCCTGCTTTTGCTTCAAAGTTAGAAGGTGAGTCTGTATCTTCTAGAACGGACAAGCTGCGATGAAGGCATGGACGAACTTTCGAGTTAAGGTCCCAAAGTCGGAGATTGACCTGGGAGGAATCTTGTTGAACCACTCTCTGGATCTTCCTGTTAGCAGTGCAGGAAATGCTATGCACTTCATCTCGTCTGAGGCGTTGTACATGTTCATATGTGAGATGTACTGGTGCATGTGATCATAAGGATCCTTGGACCCATCATAAGAATCAATCTTAGGAATTTTAAACCCTACTTGTCGGGGGTAGTTATCGATGTACTCGGTAAAGGGCGACGCACATTGCAGTTCGTCTGATCGTCTTCCGAGCAGAGCGTCCAGTTCAGCCTTAGCCGTGTCGTTAGGTTGACGCATATTTTCGTACTCCGTGTGGGCACTTGACTCTATGATCTTGGGCTTTTTAAGAGCCTGTTGATGGAGATTGGTTTCTGAAACCTCTGGGGGGGTCCCTTCCTTTGAGGGTTTCATCCAAGATTGCCTTAATAGTGATATTATCTAAATTCTTCATGGTTTCAACCAACGCTTGGTTGGCTGGGTCTTGAAGGGTCGGATTGGGCTGGTCATCAGCAAGGTTTGCTTTTTTCTGAGCAGCTGTAGCCTGAGCTTCTCCTTGGGTGGTTGAAAGCTGATCCACCCTGTTAAGTCGGATCCGTTGGATCGGCTGTCTTTTTACCAGTGTTCTTTGGCGGCATGGTTGCTTACAGGAATTCTAGGATTGTTTGTGATCATTTATCAGAAATAAGGCCCTCATTCTAGCACCAATTGACGATGCTGGAATTCGTCTATGAATAAATCCGGGCCGATTATCCTTGTGATAAAGACCTAAATCCCCCAGAACCCTAATTCGTGTGTAAAAAGGGACGTGTTTTTTTGTGTTTTTTAGACTGAGCTCTCGAGTTATTTCTTTTGAGTTGCCTACGTATCCAATAATTGAATTGGAATCAAGTCTTTCGTAGTTCCTTAGGGTTGTTTATATAGGAGATGTCTCACCCCTTTCCTTGTCCTGCAAGGAACTGTATTATAATTATTACTATTATTTCCCTAAGGATATACACTCCTAAATCCCTATGATTTAGGGATAATTATGGACATATTTAATGTCAATATCACAGTCTTTATGGCTAAGGATTCTATATTTACGCTGAGTTATCCTACATGGGGAATAACTGCCGGGTTGGTCTGAACGTCCTGCGTTCGGCCCCCAAACTACTATGCCGAATCGGCGCCCTCTTCACTGTGGCCTTGGCCGACTGCAAGTGGTGGCTGGAGGAGGAGTTTTTGCCGATCTCCCACCTGGGGTAAGGGACCTGCCCTTAAGAATGGTCCTGGGGCTCTTGCCCCTTAATGCCCTATGTATAAGGGCTAATCATTTATTACACGTCCTAAGAGGACGACATGTGGCATAGTTCGGGTCGGCTATCATCAGTGGTCTCAAAGAACTCATTCCTTCTTGGGGTTTTGTGCATATCATTCCAGTAATAACTTCCATGTATTCATAAGATATAATCAAACACTTGAGGACATATAACATGCTTTGATGTCAATTGATAGGATCAATGTTAGGTTTTAAGCAAGCCAGAGTGGGTGAATGGTTTTCGCCAAATACTTCCTCTTTTCAAATTCTTTCAAGTTGTGATAAGAGTTCTAATCTTCTGGTGAAGATAATATCTAAAATGATAGAGTTCTGATGTTCTGATCACCGCAATGCTTTTATGTAAGAGATCAAACAAGAAGGAACATACAAGCATACAAACCAATCACATATCAAAGCTCAAAGTAGATGATACAAGATGTAGACAGGTTCCCACTCAGGTATAAAACACCCCTACTGAGTAGTCAATTGTTTACGGTGATTTTTACGATTTATATTACATTATTTCGTAATAATATCCTTTGTATTTTATTGATTTTTATAGAAAATTAAGTGTTTAATGGATTTATTGAAAGAATGGACGTGGAAGTTATTTAAGTGCAAAGTTGGGTTATTTACGTGATTTTATTGGCAATTATCTATTTATATATGTGATGTTACACTTTGCACGTTTTTATTATTGTAGGTACAACGAGCATATCGTGGACGAATCGAAGAGTTGAAGGAGTTCGAGCAGCAATTTATTTGAAGATTAAGGAGAAGGATAAAATAGGAAGTATCTTATATTTTTATATTAGGGTTTAGATTTCTTTTACCCTAATCTCGAAGACAAACATTATAAAAGGACGGAGTCATCAAGATTCAAATGGACACAAGACATAGCTTTTCTGAAGAACAAAACGCGCACAAAACCCTAGGCATTTGGTGGGTTCGGTCGATCAACCTCCTCACTCAGTCGACCGAGTGTTTTTTTCTTTTATTTATTTATTTATTTTATTCCGTCTGGTACTAGCTATGGTGAGAGGCTGAAGCAGTTGGAACAAGCGTTGTGAAGCCATTCTATCAACGATTTGATTTCTCGTTGGATTATCTTGTGAGTTTTTGTTAAAAGTTGTATCTTTATTATGTTTACTTGTTGTTATGCAATTTAATCGATAGATACCTTGCATGCTTGATGTTTAAAGTTTGATGAAAATCGTTATTAAACCCTAGATCACCGTAATAAAGATTAGATCATTAATCTAATTAACGAGAGTTGTTAGGTTGAATTTCTAGATTAGAGATTGAGAAATTTCACACCTTTGATATTAAAAGCGTTAATCTTTAGGATCGAAAGATAAGAGATTGATAGACGTGTTTTCTAAGAGATTAGAAATTCATACCTTTGATAGGTGAATCACAACTTTTGATTAATCATCACTAGATAATCTAGAGAAGAAATTGAATGTTATAGAATTGGTGGATCAATTGCTTGTTCGTTGTTTAAATTATTGATAAATCGTTTGTGTTTGATTTGCTTAGAAAAGTTACAATTTTTATTGCATGTTTAGGTTATAAAGTAGAATTAGTTTAGTTATTTGGTTCGTAATCATATTTCCTGGCTTTAGATTTTTAGATCTTCTGTCCAGTTTGTTTTCCATTGTTTTTACTACTAGTTTCATTTTGTTTTATTTTAATTGTAGTTTTTTGTCAATTGTTAAGTGGAGGACACTATTATATAATTCTAGTGATAACAATAATAACAACGACAACTTACGAAAAATTGATTAAAACTAGACAAAGACGATTCCCAGTGAGTTCGACTCCGGTTTTAATCATTATACTACGATCCCTGCACTTGGGGTAAACCAGATTTATTTTATTACTTGTTATATTTCGTTTAGCATAAAATCCGAGACATCAATCATTTATTAAGCTGTGAGACTTGAATTTTCAAATCCTCTCCATAACATGAATTCTTTTATTAAGATAGTTGAAGTGTTACAAATAGCAATTACAAACCAAACAATCAAGATCAACAGATTGTACCAGTTTAAAGCACACCTAACAACATGAAATGCAACATACATGCACTTCTACCTTCAGTAGTCCCGTGTTGATGAGCCTAGGAAGTTTACTTTCTTCTGACTATCTTGAGCATCTCGCAAATCTCAGCAAAGTTCTTACTTCAACCAAGCAACTATCCAAACACAAACACACCTCAAGTGTTCTATTTCAAACAATCAATTACTCAAGAAGAGATGAAGTTTAAAGACCAATTGAATTTTAGAGAGATTAAACAATGCAAGAGCTGTGGCAAAGTATCAGTTGTCTTTCTCTAAACTCGTTTGAGAAACATATATAGGCAGGATTTTAACTCAGCAAAACAGATAGACCAGGGTTTCAAATATAGGCCATTTGATTGAAATTAAATCTTCGTTAACCCTTGGTCAATGGAGTTTAGAAGCTTACTCTCTCTTTCCAATGAGGATCAAGCTATAATATAGCTGATATGGATCAAGCACCGCTGCACAATGATTATGCATATGTGATTTGACACTTGTACTCGCAAGGACCTCTGTGCTGATTAAATTTGTTAAATACACCATAATAAATGTTGTAACAATATAACAACTTCAAATCTGTCGGTAATGAAGCTTGATCAAGTTAGATAAGTGAACAATAAATTCTATATAGATTATATTTCTGATGAACTTGATCTGCTTGATTCTCTGATTTGATCTTAGAACTAACTTGATTAGAAGAGACCAAATACGCTTGTATTAACCATCAATTAAACATATAAGACTTGTGCATTCATCCAGAAGTGATTAAATTTCATATCGCAATAGTACATGTTATATCAATATGATGAACATTAATAATGAGGGGACATATTCAAATGCAATTGACAGACTGGTCAATAATGAGGGGAAATGATAAATACTGTCATTAAAAGAATGTTACCATCATTTGATCAATCTTTAACACACTGATTCAATCAGATCACGTTTTAGATGGATCAAATCCTCAAATCAGATTATGTGTTATGTATTAAAAAAAACAAACACACATGATTCAAATCCATATCAAGGGATTGATGATCATTTAACAACAATGAACTATATAACGAGAATGAATTTTAGCCCCACAATCCTTAGTTTTGAAGAAAATACCATTCTTTTTTTTTTTTTTATTGATTCCTCTTATTTCTTGTCTAGGATTGCGTTTTTCATAGGTATGATGTAAGTTATGTACTTTTGTTTCATGAATATTCTGTAGTGTTGCTGAGTAGTTACAATACTTATCATTGTTAAATCTTTAAGTTAAGGAGGTATTCTTATAAAAAAAATTCTTTGTTATTACATTAAAGGTTATTTTGGTTAGTTTTTTCTTCTTAAAACTTAGTATGAACAAGACTTGAGACGGGTAGTTAAAGAACATGAAGCCGAACGAAGCTCAGTGACGCCGCGTTCGCGAGCCTTGGCTGGGTTCACGAGCTTGGGATGTTCTTGAACCTATTTATAGGATTTTGTGCGCTCGTAATGTATGTCTAATAGTATAAGCATGTTTTCTAGTAAATATCCTAAGAACCTTTTCATATATTATTCGTTTAATGGAGATATGATTGGGAGTTTGTAGTCGCTATGGACCTTTGCATGATCACATAAGTTAGGATATGGACATGAATATATGTGCTCTTATGTTCTCCTCCATGTTTTTTTGGTGTTTGTCAAATAGTCCTGGTAAGATACAATTATTAACTAGCAACGTACTAAACGGAGTACTATGATTAGATAATATATCGAAGGTATGACTAGTGGTATTAACCTTGTTGTTAAGTCGATGTAATGAACATAGTACTATGATCTTCTACGTGTCATGTTGGAGGTACGACCGTCATATTATCCATTTTGAAATTTGCCCTCATGGTAACATGCATAATATTTGATTGTGCGAACATGATCAACACGTAACAAGACATGAATGTGAAACATGATACATAAGCAGCTAAGTAAGTAGGTAAAGAACTTAACAAGTATGTACAAGATACTTAATGGTAATTGAAGTAGGTAGTTGGGCATGGTTTTTATGCATTCACTACAATAATTACCAACTGAAGGGACAAACTTTAAAGGGACGACAATGTCGTTCCTTTAAATATCTTTATTGCGACGACAAATCATCCATTTAAATGAATTCAAAAATAGTCAAAGTTTTGGGCGGAATTTTTGAGGGAAACTTTAAAGGGACGACAATGTCGTCCCAATAAATAAAATATTAACCCCACCATGCCAGCTAGGATTTCCACGTGGACATGACTATTTGAAGGGACGACATTGTCGTCCCATGAAAGTTTCTTCCAGAATAATATGTGACATAAAAGAAATCATAAAATTTGGGTTTGTAAGGAAGACACTTGTCGTCCCTTTAAAGGAAATTAATTTTTTTAAATATAAAACGTTGTGTTAATAAATAAGATTATGTTTTTTCATAAAATTCGCGTTTAAAGGGACGACTTTGTCGTCCCATTAAACATTTTTCAGAAAATAATATGTTATATAGAAGAAATTATAAAATTTGTGGACGACAACTGTCGTCCCTTTAAAAGAAATTATTATTTTTTAATATAAAATATTGTGTTAATAAATAAGAATCAGTTTTTTTTTATAAAATTTTAATATACATATTCTAATAAACATTGCGTTTAAATATAAAATACATTATTTTTTTATAAAAATTCCTTTATCGAACAATAATACATGTGATTCTAATAATATTCTCTAATATCGATTGTCAGTTCGTTATCGAGGGATTGATTTGAATCTCGGGGTTCGTTAATGAGCGATTGATCTCAATCCGAGATCCGTTATCGATTAACCGATTTCAAACCGATATCTTTCCTTACAGATCATTCGTATAGTACTATCTACTATAGATCGTCATGTCGTTATCGAGTGATTGTCTTGAATCTCGGGGTTTGTCACCGAGCGATTGAACTCAATCCCGAGATCCGTTATTGATTAAGCGATATCAAACCGATATCTTTCCTTACATATCATTATGATAGTACTCTCTACTATAGATCGTCAGTTCGTTATCGAGCGATTGATTTGAATCTCGGGGTTTGTCACTAAGCGATTGAACTCAATCCCGACATCCATTATCGATTAAGTGATTTCAAACCGATATCTTTCCTTATAGATCATTCTGATAGTACTATCTACTATAGATCGCCAGTTCGTTATCGAGCGATTGATTTGAATCTCGGGGTATGTCACCGTGCGATTGATCTCAATCCCGAGATCCGTTATCGATTAAGCGATTTCAAACCGATATATTTCTTTATAGATCATTCTGATAGTACTCTCTACTATAGATCGTCAGTTCATTATCGAACGATTGATTTGAATCTCGAGGTTTATTCACCGAGCGATTGAACTCAATCCCGACATCCGTTATAGATTAAGTGATTTCAAACCGATATCTTTCCTTATAGATCATTCTGATTGTACTATCTACTATAGATCTTCAGTTCATTATCGAGCGATCGATTTGAATCTCGGGGTTTGTCACAGAGCGATCGATCCGAATCCCGAGATCCGTTATCGATTAAGTGATTTCAAACCGATATCTTTCTTTATAGGTCATTCTGATAGTACTATCTACAATAGATTGTCAGTTCATTATCGAGCGATTGATTTGAATCTCGGGGTTTGTCACCGAGCGATTGATCTCAATCCCGAGATCCGTTATCGATTAAGTGATTTCAAACCGATATCTTTCCTTATAGATTATTCTGATCGTACTATCTACTATAGATCATCATGTGGTTATTGAGCGATTGACTTCAATCTCAGGGTTTGTCACCGAGCGATTGAACTCAATCCCGACATCCGTTATCGATTAAGTGATTTAAAACCGATATCTTTCCTTATAGTTCATTCTGATAGTACTATCTACTATAGATCGCCAGTTCGCTATCGAGCGATTGATTTGAATCTCGGGGTTTATCACCGAGCGATTGAACTCAATCTCGACATCCGTTGTCGATTAAGTGATTTTAAACCGATATCTTTCCTTATAGATCATTCTGATAGTACTATCTACTATAGATCGTCAGTTTGTTATCGAGCGATTGATTTGAATCTCGGGGTTTGTCCTAGCGATTGATCCAAATCCTGAGATCATTAAGTGATTTCAAACCAATATCTTTCTTTATAGATCATTCTGATAGTACTCTCTACTATAGATCGTCAGTTCGTTATCGAGCGATTGATTTGAATCTTGGGGTTCGTTAACCAGCGATTGATCTCAATCCTGAGATCCGATATCGATTAAGCGATTTCAAGCCTTTTTATATAGTTTTAATAATTTATATAATATGTAATTTATATAATTATATTGAGTAGTGATTTCAAATCCGGGGCTCGTTAATTAGTTGATTGATGATTTCAAAACCCGAGGATCGTTAGTTATTTTAATAATTTAATTAATTTTAATGGGACGACAATGTCGTACCAGAAAAGAAAATGTCGTCCCATTAAACATTATAACCTAACTAAATCGGGCAAACTCCCTTCTTCTTCTTCATTTCAAATTTTGTTCAGGCTCCACCGTGCCCCCTCCTCAAACCACCCCAGCCCGTCTGCACCACTACCCAGCCCGTCCGCACCCCTATCACCGCCGGAGAAAGCTTTCCCCCACCCATCGCCGCCGGAGAAAGCTTACACAGCCCGTTCTGCTTGACTAGTTGGCCGGATTGCTTCTCCACCTCCACTGCAGGTGACCAGGTCGGAAGCAGGTCCACCACGACTCCACCACCTCCACTTCAGGTTCAACTTTATTGTTCAACTCAATTTCAATTCAGTCCAAGTAATTTTTTTCCCTATGAAGTATTTTTTCAATTTCCATGATTTTTATGTTGTGTATAGATTAGAATTTAGAAGTGATTAATTGATTTGTTGACTGTGTTGTTGAGTGTTCTTACTTGAATTTGAAGTTTGAACACTTAAATATTTGACTATCGAGTAGTGAATGGTGTGTAATGTGTAGTGAGTGTGTAGTGAGTGTGTGTGTGTAGTGAGTGTATTGTAGTGATAGTGTAGTGTGTGTGTGTGTAGTGAATGGTGAATAGTGAATGGTGTGTAGTGAGTGTAGTTTAGTGATAGTGTAGTTTTTTATGGATAAAGGGATAGTAGTGTGTGTGTTGAAATGAGGATAGTAGTGTTTATGATGGATAAAGGGATATTAGTGTTTTTGACTAGTATATTGGTAGTAGATGTACTATATAGTTGATTTATTTCACAATGTTAGTGTATAAAGCGTGTGATTGACTAGTATATGTGTGTGATTGACTTTAAATTTTATTTCGTCAAGTAGTAGTGTATTAAGTAGTGTATGAATCTTGGCCATGTATATGTGTTGGAAAAGTGTTGGAAAACCGTTATGTATGTATGTGATTGAGCATGATGAAGAAAGTCTAGCATTGAAGGTGTTATTGTGCTAATTTGTTATAAATCAAAATTAGAAAATGAACTAACATTGAAGAACTAGGAGTGGTAAGTGTTAAAGACTTAGTTTTATGAAACTAAGTACTAACTTTTTCTTGTGCCTTAAGTGAGATACTAAAATTTTCTTGTGCCTTAATGAAAAAAGTATACTAATGAAACTAAGTATACTATATTAGTATGAGAACATCCCTTGATATTATCGGTAACAAGTATGTGATTTAACTTTTTCTTGTGCCTTAAGTAAGATACTAACTTAAGTTATTGTGGTATGTCAAGTAATTGTGTATCCGTGATTTCAAATGGAACAAGACAAGTCATGGTTGTATATTGACAGAATGAAACCCGAGTTTGATAAAGGGTTGAGTGAATTCATTAAATACGCACGAAAATTGCTTAAAACTGAAGGTAAGATTCGTTGCCCATGCAAAAAGTGTTACAAAATTTGTTTCAAAAACTTTGGAGGACGTGTATGATCACTGTTTCATTTGGGGATGGGCAGCTGGGTATACAACATGGTTTCACCATGGTAAAGACGGTGTATCCCATAAACGTGCATGAACAACAGAATTGGTAGTTGAATCCGGAGATGAAATGGCTCTAGTTATAAATGATTTCTTTGGTAGAGCCTCAGAAGAACAAGTTTTACAGATAGAGGTGGATGACAACATTGATGAACTCCTCTCCAAATTGCACGAACATGTTTATCCGGGATGCAAAAGCTCATCGGTCTTGAAGTTCTTAGTGGATTTAATGCATATAAAAGTGTTGTATAAGTGGCCAAATGAAATCTTCGACGTTCTTTTAGCGAAACTGAAAGAAGTTTTGCCGGAAGGGTCAAATGTACCCGATTAATTCTACAAGGCAAAAACTCTTCTAAACAAATTGGGTCTGGGGTATGAAAAGATCGATGCTTGCTTGTACCACTGTTGCATTTACTATAAGGAGACTACTGACTTACAATCATGTACAGTGTGAAAAACGAGCCATTATAAGGAGTCTAAAGGAAAAAATGTAGCTCAGAAAGTGCTACGTTATTTTCTGTTAAAGCATCGTTTGAGACGTTTGTATGCTTCCCGTCATACAGCTCAGGAAATGACATGGCATAAGACGGGGCATTCTACGGATGAGGATGTGATGAGGCATCCATCCGATGGTAAAGAATGGAAAGAATTCGACGAGCAACACCCGGACCTAGAAATGTACGTCTCAGTCTGGCTACAGATGGTTTTTGCCTGTTTGGTACTACGAGTCAAACATACAACATATGGTATGTTCTTACACAAGTGTTGAATCCAGCACCATGGGTTTACAACAATGAACTGTATAAACACATGTGTTTACTTATCCCAGGACCAGACTCCCTATGCAAGGACTTGGACGTTTATTTGAGGCCATTGATTGATGATTTGGAAGAATTGTGGTCACAAGGGGTAGTTGTGCTTGATGCTGCTACAAATACTACCTTCAGAATGCGAGTTGCAGTTATGTTTACGGTGAACGATTTTCCCGCTCGTAGTTATCTCTCAGGTTGGATTGGTCAAGGATACAAAGCATGTTTAACTTGAAATGAGGAAACACCTTCGGTACGGTTAGAGTAAGACTGGATACGTCGGACATCGTAGATGGCTGTGGGCGGACCACCCGATACGTAAGAATTAGGGGTTTAACGGTAAAATCGAAACATTAAGCCCTCCAGTTGAGAAAACCACGGAGGAAATTCTTTAAAAAATTAGTAACCTACCCGAATGTTTGCCGGGGAAACACAAAGAGTACGGTGGTAAAACTCATAAGCGTCCAGAATCTTGTTTGAGTTGGTCGAAAGACACTACTAAATAGATTGTCTTATTGGATGCCGAAAAAACTCAAGTACAATCTAGATGTTATGCACATTGACAAGAAGGTGTGTGATAGCTTATTGTCTACGGTATTGAATATTGATGGTAAGACCAAAGACACTATCAAGGCACGTAAGGATCTACAAAACATGAAAGCGAGAAAGGAACTACATGTGATTAACAAGGCAATAAGACTTTAAAACCGTGTGCTTTGTTCACGTTGGCACCAGAAGATCGGACAAAATTCTACGATTTCTTAACAAATGTTCGGTTTCCCGATGGTTTTGCAGGAAACCTAAGAAATAATTTGACCGGTAAAGACAAATTTAGCAGGCTAAAATCTCATGATTTTCATATCATACTCCAGAGACTTATACCAGTTGGGGTACGAAAATTCTTGAAAAAGGAAATTTCTGATACTATCATTGATTTAAGCAATTTTTTCCGATTGATTTGCGCACGCACGTTGAGGGTTAGTGATTTAGAGAATGCAAAAGAGAAGTTTGGAAATCTTGTGTAAACTAGAAACGATATTCCCACCGGCATTCTTTGTTATTTTGATACATATGAGAATGCACTTTCTGAAGAAGCGATTAGGGGTGGACCCGTTCATTTGAGATGGATGTATCCGATTGAACATTTTCTAGGTAAGTTAAAGAGGTATATTAGAAATCGGGCCAGGCCGAAAGGATCCATCGCAGAGGTATACGTGGCTAACGAGACCTTGATGTTTTGCTCGTTGTATTTTTTAGGAAATGAGACAAAGTTCAATAGGCCTAAAAGGAACTGGGTTGAGAATGAAGATACAATCAAGAATCGTATATCAGTATCCAAGACTCCTTTTCGATCAATGGGATCAATGAAATGCTTGACAATCAATACTACTTTGAGAGAGAAGGTTTAGTGGTATGTCTTGCAAAACTGCCATGAGATCGATGAATACCTCATGTAAGTGAGCAATCCAAACTTAATTCTTTTGTTTTTTTTATAATTCCATTAAAGCTAACTAGTCTTCTACACATGGAGCAATGAACATCGTAAAAACAATCAATTTATTGCACGAAACAGAACCTGGACAACATGCACCGTCAAGAATTTCCTGATTGGTTTAATTCGAAGGTACAAAATAAATCTTGATACACTTATTATGAACTTTTATGAGCGTTACATAAATACTTATGTATGGTACATTATGCAGATGATTGTATTGAGTAAACAGAACCCATCATACTTGAATGACCAATTGTTAGCACTTTCCACCGGATCTTTTTCAACGGTCAAATCCTATCAGAGTTGTGTGATGAATGGTGTCAGATTCAATGCACAAAAATGGGAACTCACGCGCACAACTCAAAACAGTGGGGTTGCTGTCAAAGGGACCGAAGGCACTACATGGTATGGAGTCTTAGAAGACATATATGTCGTAAGCTATCCAAATCATAACAATGTTGTTCTTTTCAAATGTACATGGTTCGATACTAGTCCAGCTAAGAAGGGTGTCTGTGTATGTAAGAATACAACAAGTATACACACTATAAATACCTGGTACGAAGAGGAGCCATTCATTCTTGCTTCACAAGCAGAACACGTGTTCTATATAGATGATTTGTATAATGGACTTGTTCTATATAGATGATTTGTATAACGGATGTGACTGGAAAGTTGTTGAGCATTTTCAACACCGTCATATCATATACGCATCAAATATTAATGGTGATGTGGTTGTTGATGATTTGGTAATCGACGAAACAACCCATGGAAATTTCCGACTTGTTGTTGAACTGCCACCGATGGAACCGTTCTACATGAGTGCAAATGATGTAGAAATAGATGTTGATGAAAACGATGAAAACGATCTCGATCAAAATGAAAAGGATGAAAGTAACGAGTATGCTTCAACGGATTGCGATGGTGATAATAACTTATAAGACTCGATCCCACCAAACTATGCAAGGGATAATATATGATGCTATAAATCTAATATTCTTTTAGTAAGTTCATTCAAATATACTTGAATTTAAAAATTGTATAATAGTAGTGCTTTACTTATACTACATCAACATATATGTGTTCTTTATATCAATTTTTTTATTACGTTCAAATACTTGATCATATAGGTGAATGGCTTACGCGGGATCGGAAGGTGGTTCTCAACCACCGCACGAGCATCCATTTGGGCTACCGGGCCAATACGAGGACGGTAATTAATTAACATTCATTTTTTTTTGTCTAGTATGATTATTCTTATTTCGTTGAATTAACATTGACAACGATACTACAGATTATATAGCAGATAATGAGGAATTGATACCACCACCTCAATCCCTGAAAAAGAAGCAGGGTGAACGTGGACCTGCAAAGGTTTCACCGCCCAAGCACTCAAGAAAAAGTTAGGGGGCTTGATTCCTCTTATATGGGATCCTGGATTTCCCAAAGTTCAGAAGGTTTTGGGAAAATATGCCAAGGATTTTGAGTCCAAGACAGGGAAAATATTGAGGTCCCATTTCCTGTTGCGTCCCGACATGGCAAACGGTGGACGACCGACTTAAACAGTTAATTTGGGAAGAACTTTGGGTACTTAGCTAATCAAATTTTTAACACTTTCAAATTGTAAGTTTTATTATATTAATTTAAATACCAATCGTTTCATATATTGTGTTTTCAGGCATCGTTTGAACCCCTTGAGCCTATTCACCACGATGCCGTACTGAAAAGCGATGGTACTTTATTCAGAAAATGGAAGACTAGACTAAGGGAGGAGGTAGATGAACACAACAACAAGGGGTTTCCAGGGCCTTGTCTCTGACCCAGGGATGTGGGTTCACCACAACAATGGGAAGCGTATCTCCGCTACCTTAGTAGCGATGCTTTTAAGGTAAAGCTTTTATTCCATTACATGTGTTACGTAGATTCAATTGTTATTACTTGTTACTGCTTATATATAATACAAAAGTACCATTTTTTTGCAGAAAAGATCTGATCAGAATAAGAAGAATCACGCTGGGAGTAAATATGTAGGTTGCCAAGGACGAACGCCTATGGCCGTAGTTCGATGGGATAGGTTATGAAGGGTCAGTATTAGGAAAAAAATCCCTATCACTTTATTTTTTTGAATTTTCATACCTAATACTTTTGTTTTTTCAAGGGTAATCTGAGTCTGAGTGAAGATCTTTTGGGGCAAGATCATATCCAAGTATGGGCGAGCAAGCATAAGAATGCTGACGGCTCGTTTCTCAATAGTGATGCGGAGGCTGTTTACGTAAGTGATATACGTTGCATATATTCAATACAATGCGTTCACATTTTCCTTTTTCTTATCTTAACTGCCAACGATATATGTTGTGTTTAGAGGAGGCTGGAGGAATGGCGTGCTATGATTGCACCAGGTCGACCAATGACTTTTGAAGAAGATGAGGCAATCTTTCAAGGCGCCTTAGGAACTAGGCGAGATTATTTGATTGGCCTTGGCCCTACGCAATCTTCCTCCATATCCAATTCATCACAATCTTCCTAGTCTTCAGCATCGTCATCTTCCTACCACCAAGAATGCAATATGCAGATTGAAGAACTTAGAAAGTCTCATGATCAGTTGGTGAAGTTAACCAAAAAACAAGAGAAGACAAACAAAAAACAAGGGCTCTTCTCAAATTGTTGCTGACTAATCTTAAGGCTAAGGAACCGGATATGCAAATAGAGGTTAGCTCATCATCTTCCGATGAAGATGAAGGAGATTCTGAAGACGATTCTGAAGTTGATCTTGACGATGATGCGTAGACATTCTAGAGGTGACTATTGTTTTTTTTTTTTGGAAACATTGCACTAAGCTTTTGTATTTTGTGTAACATTTTTTCACTAAGCTTATGTATTTCGTTTTGTTATGAATCCCCAAACATTTCTATTTTGTCAGCTTCTGTTATGGATTTTGGAAAAAAAAAAGATTTGTTTGATGTAAATAGAATGGGAGGCCATGCGAAAACAAAAACAAAAAATTTAAAATAGAAAAATATTTAAAGGGACGACATGTCGTCCCAACAAACATTTAAAGGGACGACAAGTCGTCCCAACAAATGTATTTCTGGATTTTTCTCTGTTCAAAGGGACGACATGTCGTCCAACAGATATTTTATAAAAAAAATTATAAAAATATTTTATAATTTTTTTTCCCAAAGGTTTTTGAAGGGACGACTTTGTCGTCCCAAAAAAGATTTTATAAAAAATTATATACTTTTTTTCGTATTTAATTTTATTATTAAAACGAAATGAAAATGCTTTTAAGGGACGACATTGTCGTCCAAAAAATATTTTTATATAAAACAAAATCATTTTTCATAATAAATGAGTCATGTTTATAGGGACGACAATGTCGTCCCTTCAAAGACAACCATGTCAGCATGTTGAAATTCTTTAGAAAAATTCATGCCACGCAAGCATACATTTAAAGGGACGACTTTTTCTTCTCTTTAAAAGAGTCAGCTGTTTAAAGGGACAGAGCAGAAGGGACGACGTTATAGGAACGACATGTCGTCCCTTTAAACATTTTATGGTACGAACGACAAGTGTGTTAAAGGGATGACAAAATGTCGTCCCAAAAAACGTGTTTTGTTGTAGTGATTGCTGGAAAGTATGCTTTAAGTAGCTTTTGTAAGCTTTATTCTTTTAGCATTTTTGAAAGCAGATAAGTAGATTAATTTCATGTTTCCTTACCAAGTATCTAGCTAGTTCTTACTCCTTCTATTTTGGTTGAGAAAAGGTTCATGATGAGTATGATATTGGTGAGCTTGGAGCACAAACTCAGATGGAGTCATGGAATTTATTTACGTGTTGGGAAATATAGTAACACATTTACTACCACCAATTGGATGATAAGCGCTTGATCTTAATATGGTATCAGAGCCAGAGGTCATGAGATCGAACCCTGGTTGGAACATTATTTAAAGAATTGTGCAAGTGTTGGGAGAGATTGCCCACACTTGAGGGGGGGGGGGGTGGGAGAGATTTCCCACACTCTTGAATAAAAATGATGCATTGGGACAGATTGCCATATTTGAAGGGGTGTCGGGAGAGATTCCCACACTCTTGAATGTATGAAGAAATATAGTAGCGCCCTTACTAACACTAATTGGTTTTAGTACAACAGTAAGCGCTTGATCTTGACATGGTATATAACCCGTCCTCCTCTCTTTGAAATCTTTGAAAGAAGGGGCGCTTCCGGTTCTGTCGGTGATTTCAAATTAGTCTTCTCCATATTACTATATTTCTAGAGTCAATAATTTGATATGAGAAACTACTGAACTCAATCACTTGCTGCCATTACTCTTCAGTTTTCTATTGAGGTCTATCCTGTAGAGGGACTCAAATTGGATCAGTGATCGATTTCTAGGTTTCGTCGTAAACATAATTGGTTACTTCCAAATATGTAAATCAATAGTTCAAACCGCACTCAAAGGTCGGGCATTTTCCATTTTTATAGGAACTTTTGTACCAGAAACAATGGTATCTCCAATTATAGCCCCTATGGGATGTAAAATGTATCTCTTCTCACAATCCACATAGTGTATGAGACAAATGTATGCATTTCGATTAGGGTCGTATTCTATGGTTACGATTCTACCATATATGTCTTTTTCATTCCGTCGAAAATCGATTTTACGGTATAGACGCTTATGACCTCCCCCTCTATGCCCCGCGGTAATGATTCCTCTGGCATTACGACCTTTACCACAACGATGTAGTCCATAGATTAAATTCTTTCTTGGATTTGCTTTCACTTGACTGTCTACGGTTCCATTGCGTGTGCTCGGGGTAGAAGTTTTGTATAAATGTATCGCCATGCTATTAAGTCTTTTTATTTATGTTCTTTTCTTTCTAAGAGGTGGAATAGAATAACCTGGTTGAAGCGTAATGATCATACGTCTGTAATGCATTGTATGTCCTATAATAGGTCGAGCCAGAGGTCATGAGATCGAACCATGGTTGGAACATTATTTAAAAAAAATAAAAATTGTGCAAGTGTTGGGAGAGATTGCCCACACTTGAAGGGGGTGTTGGGAGAGATTGCCCACACTCTTGAATGAAAAATTGTGCAAGTGTTGAGACATGCGTGCCAAGATAGTCATTCTAGATTTTCGTAGTTCTAGTACTTTTTGTTCTAGATCACATCACAGCTATAACGCCCCGTTCCCGGACACCGAGTCCTTATCCGGAAACGAAACGTTCGGCACGTATAAAATAAAAGTAAATTCACTTTATACGTAAGCCTCTACTACGTCGTATCAAATTAAAGCAAACGGAAGCAAAAACTCGGGTATAAAATTTCTAAATGTTTAAGAATAGAAAAGGAAGTCTAAAAGCGGAAATGTAAATTTATTACATTGGAGAAGGTACGAAAAAGAAATCCCAAAAAAAAAGTACTACACGTCTCGAAGACCAAAAGTCTACCTCAACAGTATCAAAAGTAATCCAAGAATATACGTAAAGCGAGAAATAAAGTCTTCAACGAAGCGCCAAAACGTCGTCGTCGAACTCCTCCTCGAAAAACTCGTTTCGTCTTCTCATCCCCAAACACATAGAAAACAATGCATTTGAGGTAAGTACAACGTCTTAATAAGAAAGAGAAGCTATGACATCAACTATAATTTATAAGGAAAAGATATTTAATTCGATTTGTTGTTTATGTGAGACTCGACTCAATCTAGGGTCAATTCACGTCCATCAACATAAATTGACTAAACGTTTCTACTTAGCTTATCTATGTTACAACCAAGACTCAAGGGCACTACTGCATCCACCTTAGCGAGAATCCCTCCGTGCTTAGGGTTTTGGCCGACTCTGGAGTTCTTCCACCTCGGGGACACTCTTTTGCAACATATCGGTGGATCACACCAATATCCACGAAGTCTAGAAAGGTAGACTCCGATAGCACGCGTCTCTCAAACAGAGTCCTCTCAGACTTAGGGTCATTGACCTCTGAGAGATCCTCCACCTTCAGAGGTAGCACATGCATCGCGACTTAGCCTGGTGCCTAGCCAAGAGAGACATGTTGTTTAATCTTTTACTAGTCACGTCGTTGATTATTAGGGTGATTAACTAGCCACCTAAGTGTTTTCAATTAATCTCCTCACACAAACTACTCTCTTCCTAGACCACTGAGCACGGACAAGTCCTAGCAATTACACGTACATTGATGAATGCTAACTCATCAAAGCACAAGCCTATCATGATCTTCCGACGGATCCGAACTTCAACTCCTTTAAGAGTACATTCGGTGTTTTAATCGAACGAATCGAAGCTCAATTCAGGCTTGTTCAAGGTTATACAAGATATTAACATATCACGCTTAAAGGTTTCATAAGGCTAAATCATGCTTATAAGGCTATACAACGACCAACCAAGGAAGAAGGGCAAAATAAGCTGACGCCCGTTTATGGCTCTGACGCCTGCGTCAACCTTATAGACGCCCGTCAAAAGATGGGCGCCCGTCCACTATGCCCGAGCGCCCGTCCACGTAAAAAACGCTTTCAATCTCGAATGTAAAACAAAGACTTCGAACGCCCGTCCACCGGAAGCCAGACGCTGTCTCGAATTTACCCCAAGTAGACGCCCGTCCGCAGAAGCGACGCAGCTCGTCCACCTGGGTTCGACCGAACCCTAAACCTTCATCATACGATTTCCAAAACGATTTCAAACCGAACAACAAAGAAGAACATCACAGAAAAACTTCGTAAAAACATGTCTAAACATATCATGGTACTTATGGTCAAAGACCAATCCATAATCTCATCAATCTAGCATCAAAAACACCCTACAATTTCATCTAAAGCTTATAAAAGACAATTGAGATCATAGGGATAGTTTCCTTACCTATTGCAACCGGAGAAACTGATCAAAACCTCAATAAAAACTGCAGCTTTGCCCACCAAAACTGGTATCAAGACGATGCTTTCCTCACGACGATTCTAATGCTCCCGTCCGATCGAAAACAACCAAGAATCGCCTCGGTTATTGGTGAAACCTTCCCAACCCTCAATTCTCTCCTTGAATGCGCAGTAAGAGAGGAGAACGTGGCTGCTCTTTTTTTTTTTGTAAACAGGTTATGGGGATCATCAGTCAAATTTTCCTTTAAATACCCATTCCCATAAAACCTTAATTTTCCTTAATTGCCCCCAATTACCAAAAATCAGCAATTCCCTTTTAATTTATATACATGTTGTCGAAAATACATATATATAAAATCAACAAAATACTTAACTCCATTAAAAGAAAAGAAATAATAATATTTTGTTTTCACAAAATGACACGTCTGCCCTTTCCCGAAAATCGGAATATTACAACAGCAGTGTGAATCTGGAGTTGTTTCTAAACCTCTACGGTCATCTTAAGTTGCATCCGCAAGCATTCACCGCGCCGGTGATTAAGACATGCGTGCCAAGATGGTCATTCTAGATTTTCGTTGTTCTAGTACTTCTTTTTCTAGATCACATCACAACAGTGTGAATCTGGAGTTGTTTCTACATCTATACGGTCATCTTAAGCCGCGGCCGCAAGCATTGGCTGCGCCGGCATGAGATCAGTTAGACTCAGAGGTTCGTTGTCTGAGTCTTAGCATGCATGTTTGGTTTTTTTGTGTTTTTCTTTTATAACTCTGATATGTGGTCTGATTTACATTTTTAAAGATTTGTTCTATAAACAAATTGTTGAACACACTATTCCGGGTAAAGACGGCAGAGTCATCACAAATATAAATATTATATATATAGATATGAAAGTTTTTTTTTTCTTATATGAAATTTCTGGATATAATCAGACTCAGACGGCAAAATTACGCGTTCTCGGACAATATTTACCTATTCCCAATGATAAAAATCCATGAAATTGAATAGGATGTTGCCATTTGACACAATTTTGAAACACTTAAGCAAATATATACATGCTTCAACACATAATAATATTAATCTTAACCAAAATGAACAGGGTGTCAACATACGTTAAAAATCTGTGATTTGTACAGCTACTTTATTCTCTTAAGGAATTAGTGTCATTGAATATTGACCCATGTATTGTCGTTCTGTTTCCCTTGAGGACTTCACCATATACTGATCAGGTCATGCAATTTGTATCTATTTTAAAATGTTTTTTTTTAACAAATAGTTTCTTGGTTATTCTTGGAGAACAAGGCTATAATTCCATGTTATTAGACATATGAGTAGTTAAAGGACAAATTTAAAGATTTGTCCACCAAGACAAATAATTTATTTGGCATTTTAATGGGAAATCAGCCTTTTTTATTATGTCAATGTAATGAGATTAGAAGTAGATGATATATGCCTTTTTATTATGTCAATGTAATATTTCAGATTAGAAGTAGATGATATTTATTCATTTGGCTTCACTTGTGTTCAAAAAATTTAATTTCATCAAAATTTAAAATTCATCGTAGGAGTTGAGAATTCACCGATTTCGATTCACCGGGAATTCACCGATTTTCTTGATTCACTGTCATCAATAAAATTATCCTTCTCATTCCTTTCTATATATTGTCGCATTCTTAAAAATAAAGAAATCCCAAGTTATTTTCCAAAAATTTAATGACAGGAGTAAAAAATAAATGTTAAACCGATGTAAAAATAAATGAAAATGAAAAATAATACTGAGATAATAATCAAATTTACGTGGTTCGATCGACTAACAAAATCAGTGACAAATTAAACGAACAACTATAAAAAAAAGTAGAGAATATAAAATATCTAATGAAGCCCAGTTTATAAAGGATGCCTTTAAAGGCACCACACTTATTCTATTTGGGCACCCAAATTAAAAGGTGTCACACTTTCATTTGTTGATTTACTTAAGACACCACACTGATCTTTACATATATTTAATACACCATATAGTAATTACAATATTGTTATTTTTACTTGTGACACCACATTTATCCAATCTTCCACTCCAACAAAATAATATAACCCTAATTTCCTTCTAGCCACCACCTCCCACCAGCCCCACCAGCCCAGTCACATCCACACCCCACCAAGCGTAGCCACCCCTAGACCCATCTCCTCCACCATTACCTATCTCCATCTCCCCATTATGAGTTTTGATATCATGAAAAATCTTAATTCGAACACAATCGCTAAATTAATTTTGTTGGAAAATGAATCAAAATCGAATTGACTCAAAGGAACACTAGTAGGAAGAAGAAAAAAACAGAGTAAAGATGGGAGAAAGACAAGTTGAATATTTTTTTGGGGTGATTATCCCTCTTAATTTTGATTTACAATTGTTGTACAATTTATCGCCGCTAGTGAGAACCAATTTCTCAAACTCCGGCAAAGTTGTTGTTGTTGTGTTGTTTTTGTTTTTTTTTTCTATGATTCAAAACTCGAAAGGGGTTTACCATTGTTTGATTGGCGATTTGGGGTGGGGTGGGGTGGTGAGTTTTTTTTATGGTAAGAGGTGGTGGAAATGGTGATGTGGGTGGTTGAAATGTGGAGCAGATGGTGGTAGGAGGTTGAGGATTTTTTTAATAGTTTAGAGTGAAAGGATGATATTTTAATAAAAAAATTTGGAAATAGTAAAAGTAATCTGGATATAAGAAACTTAGATTTTAATATGTGTGATGTCATGGTAGATTAATCATTTAAAAAATTAACGTGTGGTACCTCAGGTAAGCACATATTTTTTTACACTATTGTGATGCTCCAGATAAAAAAAACTGTAGTGCCTTTAAAGACACATTTTATAAAGCCAAAACCAGACCATAAATTTATCTTACGTGATACATCTCACAAATTCATTTAATTCAAATAGGCGATACGGGTTTCATTATAGTCGATCAAACAGGCGATACTTCACAAACATTATACTATAGGAGATAAGAGTGCGTTTCATCATTTATTAGTATGTCTTAAAGTGTATTTTTATGATTCTGATTTGTTTTACGTCAAAGTGACAAAACAGAGTACACGCAAATATTTTATTTATTTGTTACTGGATTATTTTATTAGTACGTGGCAAAACATAGAGTTTAGGCGTTGTAAAATTGGTTTAAAATTGTGTTTTAACAATAAGGGGAAGGGGAAGGGGAATGGGCCAGAATGACAAAAAAAAAATTCATAAAGGAGATAGAATGACGTTACTACATTTTATGCGATTAAAAAGGACACATTCATAATAAATGCACAAGAATACCCTTTGACAAATTTAACACGTAGTAACGTTAGAAAAAGTGTAGTAAGAGTCAAGAAAACAAGTAGTAACAGCCAAGAAACAAGTAGTATCAGCCCATACAATGCAATAACATCCAATGAAAAAGTAGTTTCAGCCAATAAACAAGTAGTTTAGCCTAAAAACAAGTAGTAACAGCCCGTAAAATGTAGTAACGGCCAATAAACAAGCAGTAACAGCCCATAAAATAGATAAAGTTACATAAAAAAATGTAGTAACGTTAAAAAATTAATAGTAACAACCCTAAACCCTAAAATTTTTCAAATAAAAAAAAATACAGCCTGTTTCTCCGGCGTTCAGCTCCGGCAGTCAAATCCTAATCACCTCTTTCTCCGACATTCAGCTCTAGCCTGCCACAGCTGTCACCCCTCTTTCTCCTCCCCAAATCATAATCCCCAAATCTTTCAATCTGATTCGGGTGATACAAATCCGATATTCTTGGCCGGAAATTGGACTCGGTTGGAGCATTGAATTCGGGTGATAAACAGAACCGAATCGAGACAAATTTTTTTTTTGGTAATCAGCTGAATATGGAAGGATATAAACGAGATGGTCAGCCATCATGTTTCAAATCCGTAAGGAATCAGGCGGCGTTTGCTCAATTGACCGCATAAGAGATAGGAGATGAAGACCAAGCCGGATTTTCTGGGTTGAGCATTGAATTACAAAGATGAAGCAACCGGATTTTCTGGTAGGAGATGAAGCAGCAGCCATGTTTTCTAGTAGGATTGTGACCGGAGATGAAGCAGCAGCCGGATTTTCTTGTAGGAGTTTGATCGGAGCGTGAAGAGTAGGGTTTATGGCTCCAATAGCGGCAGGGTTGGATGAGGCCGTAGCAGTTGCGGTGGTATGGCTGAGAGCGTGAACATGTTTTAAAATTAGTAAAAAAACGGTATTTTGGTAAGTTTATGGAGGTTTTGTCCTAATTAATAATCAGTTTCCTTGGAACCTGATAAACACATTAGTCCGTTCTTCTTGGCAAAAACCTATAATAATTATAGTTTTCCTCAAATAATTTTTTTTTTATAGTTAAGTCTTTGGTATCATTCTCATAAGTTTATATTTCATGGAAACATCAAAATGTAAAATTACTGGGTTAGTTTACAAGTCATGTTAAAAACACGAATTTTTTTTAAAAGGTACAAAACTACATTAAAATATTATTTCAACACCGTTGATCGCGTGTAAGTTACTAACGTCGATATTACTAGCAAGAATACTAGGTACATCGCAGTATAGTAAATGCGAGTCAAGGTCGATCCCACAGAGACAATGCAAATATAATTATAAACGAATCTAACCTAATTAAGAAGCAACATAGAGGCGGTCATTGACCAACAATAACATAAAAGAAGTCAGTTTTCTAAGGATTCAGCAATATGATAACTGACTCAGCCTGCAAGACAGTTTTAAGTTTTCTTTGGTACCCATATCTTTTTGGGTCCAGCTGGCTTAGTTACTAAAGTATTACTTTTAGTTTCTTAGATGAGAGAATTAAGCTTTCTCATCTCTTTTCTAGATAAACCATTACGCTCAACCTTAGTTGATTTCACAAGGATTCCTTTAGATTTATCATCCTTAATTTCTTTGTGTAATCCACTAGGTCTTCCAGTATCTCGATGTCTAGAGTTTACACTCCTTGAAATCTTAAGACTGGGTAGGGGCAGGGAATCATCATTGCTTGTGTCACATCTACTAGACATTAATCTTTCCGCAAGATTTGACATCTTAGTTTCAAGAAACTCATTCCAACCTTTTGCTTTGCCAAGTTCTATGTCTTTTAATTTCAATTCCAATGTAAGTTTTTCAGTTAACTTGACAAGCTCAGAGTTTCTCTGACTGAGTTCAGCTAATGATAACTGAATTGAAGAATGTACTTTTTCTTGATGGTTTGTTACAGTTTTAAGATTTGACTGTACATTCATTTGTTGCTCTAATGAATCTTCAATATCAACCGTTGTTTGCAACAACTCTTTTTCTCCTTCTTCTAAGAGATCTCTTAGTGATGGAACTCCTCTAGATTTGTCAACATATACATTGAGATCACTATCCACATCATCACTGATTTGAGGTTCTGGACTTGTCTGAGAATCATTAAACCTCTGAAATATTTGATCCTGAAAATCAGATACATTTTGCAAACAATTAGTCAGGGGGTGAATAAGCCAACTTCTAATTATGGATGTAATCATTTCAACTAAGTGTTTTTACAACAGATACAGTGAGGGCTTCCAACAACTGGTGTGTAAGTTAGCTCTTGATACCAATTGTTGATATCGAAAATAACTGATAGACAGTTGCTTTGAATAAACAACTGATACTTGAATTCAATTCTGGATCTCTTCGTAACAGAAGCACAACTTCGATACCAATTGTTAGTCCCTTGGAAAGGCTAACACAAGTTTAAGGGGGGGGTGAATAAACTTGTAACCAAAAACTTTCCCAAAACTGAAAGTACCCCAGGAACTGAGTTTTTGCCAAACTCAAACTGATGCTCAGCTCAGTTTTGTTCCTGTCCTTTAAACTTGTAAGGAGTTAGCTAATTCAGTTTTGCTAGAGCTAGAACTGAATTAACTTACAGCAGATAAGATTAAGCCTTTGTGCAATAAATGCGTCAATAAGAATCTGAACCTCCTATGTATCAGTTTAGTGATGACTCAGTATCTAGTGTTTGCTGAGTGAAGTGATGAGATGATTATGCAATAAGTAAAAAATCATATCTCAAACATAAATGCATAAAGTAAATCAACACAGAGTTTGTTTATAGAAGTTCCGGGTGGTGTAATCCCGTACGTCTCCCCTTCTCCTGTGGTGTAGGAGGCATCACTAGAATCTTGAGATAACTGTTACAAAATCTAGCACAATGACAGTCCTTCACGACACCCTAGTTTCACTGTCTACACATAATGAAGAAATGTGTGATTGCTCCTTCACTGCATGCCTCGATCTTTCGGAGGTGGAATGGCTCCTTCACCACTCACCACTAACTAACACAAACACAGTCCATGTTGCACCAACAAATTGTGGCAACCAAGTTGCAACCGTATGAGGAAAGGTGGAGTAGCTCTCCTCAAACTATGCACAACCAACCCTTTTTCACAAAGGTTAGGTTTAGAATTAATCAAGAGATTAATTTAGTGAGTTGTCTGATTCTTCTGGATCTGGCTTTGTAGCTCCAAGATGCCTTCTTTGCCCCTTAATGGGTTACTGGATCTTTCTTTATAATCTTCAAGGCTATTCTGTTGGCTTCCCTTCTTCTGGATATGAAATCTGATTTTCTGGATCTGGATCGTTAGATATATGCTATTAAAACCTTTTTCAGATCATTCTCTCTTTACTTCAAGTGTCTCTTGTGTATTTATAGGGGCGATGTAACGATCACTAGCTCTTGTAGCCGTTACATTTGTTGTTTAGCCAACGTTCATACATACGACCTTTTGTCGTATTGTCAATTCAAATTCAACAAGGACTTAACTCAGTTTTCTACTCTTCTTCAAAATTGAGTACCTCGTATATTAGACATCCAACTTTAATTGACTAAGTCAGAGTACACCATTCAGTTTCTTCTTCTCCTGGTAACTGATAATCTTTGTACTTAAGATTATTCAGTTTTACATGATCTATAGTTCAGTTTCAGGTCACCACAGACTTGCCTAAATCCTGACTTATAGTCAGGACTTAATCAGCTTCTAACTGAGTTTGCCACCTTAGTTCTTCAATCTTTGATGACTGAGTCTGTGTCCCTCAGTTCTTCAATCTTCTAGATGAGCCAACTGAGTCTGTGTCCCTCAGCGAGCTTATCTTCTTCAGTTTTATCATAACTGAGTCCGATCCTCGATTTTCCATGTGTATACTCGGTTGCTTTGTCAGTGACTCAAATTGTTCGCCCAGTTCCTATCTATTACAATGCTTGTCTGAAACAACCTATACAAGGTTCAGACTCTAGATAGAACTTATACATTTTCACTAGACCATTTCTTGCTTCTTCTTCCATTTTGCACTATAACAGTTAGTTATGACTTCATCATCATGGGTTGTAAGTGATCTTACTAATTACGTGACGAATCATCATCAAAACACAGATATTATTTCCAACAATTAGAAAAACTCTGTTGCTAGACCGATGTTTTCTCTCTCTCCAATCTCTCTAAGAAACTCTCTTATTTTTCACAAGAACTATTAGTCTCTTAAAATTGTGATGATCCAAAAGAGCTCGCCAACCCCTTTTTTTAATAGGAGAAATGGCGCCCCATTGAAGATCCCAATCTTATTGAGAGAAGCTTCGTAGTAGACTGAGGAGAAAGAAAACATTTTACGAGTAAAATAATGAAAATATATTTGATTGATTTATCTCATTTAATTTAATATCTCATATTAAATATTTACAAGATATTGTCAATTTCTAATATTGACTATCTTTATCTTATTACCATAAATCTATTTTTCATAAATCAGTTAATATCTAATATTAATATATGGTAATCTCATTAATTAAATTGCACAATCCAAGTGTATCTTTATACACTAAAACTTGCGCCACCTACATGCCATAAATTGGCATCCTCAGTATTCTTTAATTAATATAATTCTATGATTAATTAATTTACAAAATACATGTATATCGTATATATACATATATATATTCGACATAAACATATACATTATATGTATATTCAATTAATCAACATAATTAATATCTTGCATTATATTTATTCATAATAAATAAATACCACCATATTAATTTATTCAGTATAACAGTTTATAGTTGTTAGGAACATTTTATTGTGTTTTGATGATGGCCATACTAGCTGTTATAGCAAGCCTGAAATAAGATAGAATTCTCTGTATAAGTCTTTACTTAGAGTCTGACATGTTGTATAAGTTAAGTCAGACAAGTATTGTACTAGTTGGTAGGACGGCAAAGTAGAAACAGACATTCGGCAGAGTGAAGCCAGCCAAGCACCAGCAGAGATACAATGAAGACATTATGGTCTGACTTATAACCAGGGAAGTTTGTGATGACCTTGGATAAGTCTAAGTTATTCTTCAAGTGATGAAACATAATATTCAAATATGGTGTACAATGATCCCACCCCAATCAAGGATCAGTGAAGTACAAAGATTCTCATTAAATTGAAATAATGAAGGAAACAGTGAATCGGCCGAGTAAAACTGGCTTCCGGCTGAGTGAAGACAAAACGGTGAAGGAAGATCTAGAACGTCGAAGTCAGATGAATCACTCAACCGCTCTGAGAACGGTGAAGTAAATACTACCAAATCAGATTTTGATGAAGATTCAGAAGATCATGCATTAAATGCACAATCAATAGAGAATGAATCAAAGACGGATTTTCTGCTATACATTTGAAGGAAAAATACAATCACTGAAATCAAGGAGAATGCAATTAAGGGGGAATCAAGAATAAAATCAAGGATCATTCCCTCATTAATATAGCCAACGGACGGAATTTCAAAATCAAGCTTATTCAAGGCTATAAATAGAAGGCACTGACAGACAAATAAACAACAACGATAGAAAAAGAAAGATCAAGAAAACACTCTGTCAATTCGAAAAGCCTTCTCTCTGAACGTACAAGAATACATCTAGTGATCAACTCAGACATCAAAACTACAAAGTCATATTCAGCACTGAGATTGATCAAGCGAGTTTGTGAATCACATTCACATCAAACTGAAGCAACTGAATCAGAGGCAATCTGAGAAGGAGTTGAGTCTGTGATAGCTGTTGAAGGATTTTGATCTCAATGAAGCGCAAAAAGAGATCGAATCAATCATCAAGCCGCTGCGATCAAGGAGTGATAGTCTTGTAGATTGTGAAGCTTGGGAAGTCAAGGACAATCATACTATTGTATCTGTGAAAACAATAGTGAATTCCTCCGATCATCACAGGAGAATAGTGGATTAAGGGATTACACCACCCTGAACCACTATAAGCCTTGTGTCAATTTACTTTCTGCAATTTACTTTACAACATTCATTTAAATTGCCTAGATCATAACTTATATCTGTGATTGTCTAAACTGATTTGAAAACAACATAGTAAGAAGGGACTTATCCGCTGCCCAAGAGCTTTTAAACATAAGAAAAGTTTTTGAAACTCCACTATAGTCATTCACCCCCCCTCTGACTATAGTTTCACCCTTCTCTGGGACCAACAATTGGTATCGGAGCAGTGTTCCTAGTATCAGAACCTGTTCAGATCTAATTTCTGGTAATAAGGAGATCACATATTTTCAAAGTAGTTTTCAAATATGAGTTTTCTATACATTTACATTTATATCTTCATTTGCACTTATGGATTCCTCAAACTTTTTGTCAAAAGTACCTGTTTTTAATGTTAATAATTTTGATGAATATAAAATAAGAATTTTGTCTCATCTTGCAGCAACTCATGAGGAGATGTTGGATGTAATTAATGATGGACCAATCATAATCACTACTGTGGTAGGCACAGGAGCAGATCAAGGGAAGGAAATTGATAAACCTAAGAAAGATTGGACTAAGGATGACAGGAGAAGAGCAAATCTAGACTTTGTTGCAAAAGACATGATTTTGAAGACCCTAGATAGCAACATGTTCATGAGAATCAAAGACTGCAAGACAGCAAAAGAGATGTGGGACAAGCTATCATTGATAAATGAAGGATCTGAAGCAGTTAAAGAAAACAAGTTATCTGTTGCAAAACAGAAATTTGAGAACTTCAAAATGAAGGTCAGTGAATCCATTGATCAAATGGACAATGATTCTCAAGCATTATCGATGAATCAACAATGACTTGGACACACATATCCCCAGAAAGAAGTATGCTTGAAGATTTTGAGAGGCTTACCTGAAAGATGGAAGATCATAACATCAGTAATCAGAGGAACAACAAATCTTGCAAGCACAGACACTCTGACCCTGATGTCCCAATTAAAAGCTCATGAATTCGATTTGAACGCTGAAGATGGTGCTCCGGCAGAGACACAAAGAGCTACTGCACTGGTTGCACCCCAGCAAAATAACTTTGCCGATTGTATCAGCAGAGAGACACAAGAACTCAAAGAACATGTAGCTTTATTAGTCAAACGTTTTGACAGCCATTGAAAGGAAACTCATCATCAAACAAGAGGTCAAGCTCAAACAAAGACATGAAGAAGAAAAATGATGAATACAGATGCTTCAACTGCAACAAGAAAGGCCACTTCAAAGCTGATTGTCCTGAAGAAAATGATAAAGATGACAAGAAGAAGTACAAGGCATCTGAAAAGAGAAAAGGCAAAAAGGCACTCAAGGCTGAATCCAGCAATGAAAAGAAGGAAGAATCATCTGATAATGACTCAGATGATAGTGATGAAGAAGACAGCTCAGAAAATGAAAAAGCATGCCTATGTCTCATGACCAAAGAATTAAATGAAGATGGAGGTGACAGCTCAGACATTGATTTATGTCTAATGACCAAAGAATCAAATGAAACTGAGGTATTATCTAGTTCTTACTCTTCATCTAATGCATCCACATCTGACACTGAACAATCTTCTACTCTCCCATTAAATACAACAGACCTAGTCCAAAATCTCATGACTAAATTTGATGAAATTGAAATGAATCATGAAATTCTGGAAAAGGAATGCAAGGATCTAAGAAAAGAGAATAAGAGATTAAAGAAAGAACTGGATAAAGCAAAACTGAATTAATTAGTAAGGAGACCTACTTAAATGATCAACAAAAAGCAGATGATCATACATCTGTTATTGACAGATCAATTAAGAAAATCTCCCCACCAGTAAGGAAACCACTGCACCACTAAATGCACCTCAAAAAGGTTTGGATCCAGATCTGGTCTTGGCTACAATAGTCAGGATGAGAGTAGGGACAATGGTCAAAACAATTCTAAATTCAGGACAAACAATGGACCAAAATTTAGAAAGGGACAAACCATAGTTCCAACAAACCATCCTGCTCCGGTGAAGTCAAAACCTAGTGTAGTGAAACAGCAGACTAAATCCTCATTCCAGCCAATCAAAAACAAAAACCTTCTGAAATGTAAAGGCAGACTTTATCCTTCAGAGGATGATTGTAATGTTGCACCTCCAAAATTCAAGAAGAAACCATTGAGTGATATGCATCATGTGTTTAAGAAAAATCAATCTAGATATGTTCCTAGACACATGAAGCAACACAGGTTTCCTACTGCATATTGGAAAGTGAAGAAGCATGTACATGCACCAAAAGGCAGAGAAAAACATCAGAATATCTTCAGTAAAAATATTAGAAGCTATTCTGCCATGCCTTATACATATGAAGTTGATGACTTCAATTATCCAAAAAGAAGAACTTTTGGATATACACTTGGTATGGGAGGCATGATTGCTAATGTGTATGGACCCAAACAAAGTGTTGGGTACCTAAACTTAATTAATTTGTTTTGTAGGATGTCCGTACATAGACAAAGTGATGTTCCGGACACATGACAGGAAACAAGAGATGGCTCACTGACTTCAAAGCTTTTGATGGACCCAAAGTCACATTTGGAGGCAAAGAAAACCCTGGCAAGATTAAGGTGGAAGGCACAATACTCAAGAACAATTTGAAGATCCAAAATGTAGCATATGTTAGAGGACTTAACTTCAATCTGATGAGCATCACTCAATTCTGTGACAAAGGCTACAATGTACATTTCAATAAGGAAGGATGCAAAGTGATTCACAGCCAAACCAACACAGTGGTTCTTGCAGGAAGAAGACAAGACAACATGTATGTGGTGGATTGGAAAACAGCCAAGGCAGAAACATGTCTGCTTGTCAAAAATAAACAATCAACCAGCTGGAGTTGGCACAGAAGATTAAATCACTTGAATTTCAAGACCATCAACAAACTATCAAAGAACAAGTTAGTTGAAGGCCTGCCAGAGATCACACACAAGAAAAAAAGTCTATGTGATGCATGTCAGAAAGGGAAACAAATCAAAAGTTCATTCAAGACAAAGCCCTATCAATCTACAACAATAGTTCTACATCTGTTGCACATGGACCTATTTGGACCAGTCACACCAGAACCAGCTGCATACCTTTGAAGAAAAGGCTGATGAAGCAATCTTCATGGGATACTCAGACACAAGCAAAGCATTCAGAATACTAAACAAAAGATCATTGGTGATTGAAGAATCAATTCATGTAGTTTTTGATGAACCAAATACAAATGGTTAAGATCTTCAAGATCAAGAAGAGGAAGCAGCACAAAGGGAAATCTACACAAATGCAACCATACCAGCTTCCATCCTAAATCACCATTTTGAAAATCAAGAGGAACCACATATCAATACAACAGAAGAAGCACCAGAATTTGAAGTTCATGCTCAACATGAAAGTGTGGAAGCACCAAGTGAAGAGCAACTTCAACCTGATCTTAATTGGCTAAGAGATCATCCTGAAGAAAAAGTCATTGGAGACATTCACACAGGAGTTAGAACCAGAAGACAACTGGAAAATATGCTAACATGTTTTCTATCATAAGTGGAACCCAAGACAATAGATGATGCAATTCAAGATGCAGATTGGATCACTGCCATGCAAGAAGAACTTAATAAATTTGAAAGAAATGAAGTCTTAGAACTTGTTGACAGACCAGATATGGCCAACATCATTGGAGCAAAATGGGTATACAGAAACAAAATGGATGAGCAAGGAACAGTTGTCAGAAACAAAGCAAGGCTAGTTGCAAAAGGCTATTCTCAAGCAGAAGGAATAGATTATGATGAAACATTTGCACCAGTAGCAAGATTAGAGGCAATCAGACTCTTTCTAGCTTTTGCTATATACAAAGACTTCAAAGTCTATCAAATGGATGTCAAGAATGCATTTCTAAATGGACTTTTGGAAGAAGAAGTATATGTGAACAACCTCCTGGTTTCCAAATCAAAGGAAAAGAAGACAAAGTATACAAACTGAAGAAGGCCCTCTATGGACTCAAATAGGCACCTAGAGCCTGGTATGAAACACTATCACAATTCCTGATCAAGAATGGATTCAACAAGAGAACTATAGACAAGACTCTATTCAAACTAGAGGAAGGAACAAGTACATTGCTAGTACAAATCTATGTTGATGATATCATCTTTGGATCAGAGGATGAAAAGCTATGTGAGAAATTTGAAAACCTGATGAAGAGCAAATTTCAGATGAGCATGATGGGAGAATTAAATTATTTCCTTGGCCTTCAAGTAAAGCAAATGAATGATGGTATTTTCATTAGTCAAGCCAAGTACACAAGAGATTTAATACACAAGTATGGGATGGATACAAGTGGTATAGCAGACACACCAATGTGTGCAAGAGTCATTCTTGGAAAAGATGAAGCAGGAAAAGATGTTGACCAGAAAATGTATAGAGGAATCATTGGATCCCTACTATACCTGACTGCAAGCAGACCTGATATAGCATTTGCAGTAGGAGTATGTGCAAGATTTCAAGCACAACCAAAAGAATCACATCTACTAGCAGCCAAAAGAATAATCAAATACTTGAAAAACACTATAAATGTTGGAATTTGGTATCCAAAAGATGGAGGATTTAAGTTGATATCATATTCGACTCTACTATCTTTGGATGCAAAATAGATAGAAAAAGCACCTCTGGAACATGTCAAATGCTAGGCACCGACTAGTCTCTTGGTTCATAAAAGCAAAACTCCATATCTACATCAAATGGTGAAGCGAGAATATATAGCAAACAGTAGTAGTTGTGCACAAGTACTTTGGATCGAGACAACGACTAAGGGATTATGGAGTGGAGGAGAAAACAATTCCAATCATGTGTGATAACACAAGTGCAATATCTATTATCGAAAATCCAATGTTGCATTCAAGAACAAAGCACATTGATGTGAGACGTCACTTTATCGAGAGATCATGTTGAAAAGGAGATGTCATTCTAAAATACATACCCACTCAAGATCAATTGGTGACATCTTTACTAAACCACTCGATTATGAAAGATTTAGCATGTTAAGAATCGAGTTAGGAATGATTGAGATTGACTAAGTACCAAAGAGCAAATTAATCTGAGTAATCGGCTAAGTGACTTCATCAATTTGTTTAACCTTTTGCCATTACAGAGATGATGGCGGTAAGGCACACTTTGGTATCCAAATAAGTCAACTTAACTGCTTGTTAGGAATGGTTAAATGGAGCAGCTCAGTGAAGAATTCACTACATCGGCTAAGTGACCAGCCAAGGCACTCCACCGAAATAAAGACTTGGACAAATTAAAGTGTGAACAAAATCACTTTTTATTACACGTGGAGAATAAGGAAATTATAAAGGATTTTTCTGTGGAAGATTACACACGTGGAGATCAACTTATGATTATGGAGGTAACCATATTATTTTTGAATTATAAACGCCTCGATTCCCGGGCTCTATCATTACTTACCTCAATCCACTCCCCTATTACACTCGAATATCGTGATTTATATACACAAAATCATGCCATTATGTCATAAAATCCTTCCACATTCAAACCATGTTCACACTACCCAAATCATCCTATATAAACGATACTTAAGAGATCTTCATAAATCTTTACATCCTCTTGCAAATTACAAACCCTACTTTTGTTTCTCTCTGAAAACTCAAAGTATTCTTCTCTAATCATCAATTACTTATCAATGGCTTCATCCTCCACAATCTCTCCCACTGAAAAATACTACGAAAAATCAATCATCACTGGTTCGTTTTTCAAACCTGAACACTATCTCTCGTTTTATGATAATGATGCACAAGCTCAACGCTTGGTTGACTGCTGTTCGAATTTACGGCTGATGACTTTCCTAAATCCCCTAATAACTAGAATCTGCTATGAAAATATGATAGCATTTTGGAAAAATGCTAAGTTTGTGCCCAGCACAAAGAAGACTGAAGTCGATTGCATAAAAAGCACTATCTTTGGAAGAGAAATAGTCATCACGCCTGGTACACTCAACAGATACCTGCAACTTCCCATAATAGGTCCGGCTAATGTCAAGTTTGTGACGATCGACACCAAGAAATTCTGGGCTGAAATAGCCAAGAACCCCAGAAGAAACAGCAAAACATACAATCTACCCAGATCAATGCTCAAACTCCCATTTGCTGAATTTGCTCCAGTCATCACAAAGAATATCGAAGGCAGAAAGGGGTCAATGGAAAACCTAACTGAGGTACGGATCAGACTGATGGCCATCATCTACGAAGGTATCAAATTCGACTGGGCAACATTTGTTTTCAATCGATTGAAGGATCAGATTCAGAAGGAAATTGATTTATCTATCACGGCACCAAGCAAGGGTTTGCAGAAAAAAGGGCGATTTCTGGGAGAGGAAATCATATGGATTCCCTCTTCAGCACCTATTCAATTCATTGAAAGTACAACCCACCAATTTGCAATCACCACACAAGTCGAAGACAATGTTCACTTACATCAAGGCATCCATGAAACTCAAACCCACTGTTGGGAGCAAAAGAAAACAACCTGAAACCAGTAGATCAGGAGTGGGATGAAGAACCAGATCTCAGAAGGCACGAGAACACATCTCTCTGCCCGGTTCTAGTAACTTGAATGAACCTGTGACAATCAGTGATGACACAGAAACAGCAGAAGAGGAAATCACCTACCTGGAGGAATGTGAGGAAGGATACAGAATTACTTCATCTGAAGAAGAGGAGATAGATGAGAAAGAAGCTGAGTCAGAGGATGAACACTCAGAGAGTGATCATTTTGAAGCAAGTCAAGAAAATCTGGAGATTTCTGATGATGAACTGACTCTTCAAGAAGTGCTTTTCAAAAGCATTGGAAAAGTTGACGAACAGCTAAGTGAGCCAGCTGATAAAGCTCACTCAGCCGAACTTGTCAACTCCCCCACAATTGCACAAGGGGGAATAGTAGCGGATGCAGCAGTCCACACTCAACAGCAACCTCTAAATGACCCTGTGTCTAATAAGGAAGAACAAGAACAGATGAAAAAAAGGGAAGAAGATGCACAAGATGACAAGGAAGAGGATGAAGAGGAAAAGAAAGAAAGAGAAATTGAAGTGGAGAATGAGAAAGAGCAAGATGGAGATGCTGAGAATGAAAAGGACGGAGATGAAGAAGATGTCCATGTGGCACCAGAGGAAATTGATCCAGAGAGAGTCTTCAATCTGGACATCCAACCCCTCATTGTGGACATGGAAAGGCAGTATTACAGCAGGCAAAACCTGAAGAATGCCTTAAGGAGTGAAGCAACCTCCTTCAACCACAAGATTGAGGCCCTCATCAACCACATCAAAATCCAAGATGAAGTCATGGAGAGACAAGGCAACCTGCTTTGCAATTTACAGCAACTCATTCCTTACCATGTCCAAACCAATCTTGAGTTTCATGCTGAGATGATTGACAACAACCTTAAGCCATTAGTGGACACCCTCAATGCTCACACTCATCAAATTCAGCATCTGGATGAGGTAATTGAGCATTCCGGCAAGCAACTGGATATTCTAATTAAGGTTGGTGAGGCCAACAACAAGATACTGGAAAGTAGGTATGGCCCTCTCCCTGATTCTGACACATCAACGACAAATCTTGAAGCACTTTTTAGTGCTGCCAAAAAAGGGGAAGGAAGCTCTAAGCCTGAAAGCTCCAGTGAAACGAAGGCAAGCCCAACAGAAAAGGGCAAGGGCAGCAAAGGCAAAGGCTTCAGGTTTGAAGATGTGAAGAAGTAGACCTTACACTCAATTTGAATTATTTCTAAATTACTTCTATTTGCCTTTGTCTTTGAATAAAAAGATGCAACATCTTATTGCCCTATGATGGATGAATAAAATTGCTAGTTTTGTTCTGTTATTTATTATGAAAAATGTGGATTACTTATGTTCAGGCTTATGAGGGTTTTGGCATCATCAAAAAGGGGGAAATTGTTAGGAACATTTTATTGTGTTTTGATGATGGCCATACTAGTTGTTATAGCAAGCCTGAAATAAGTTAGAATTCTCTGTATAAGTCTTTACTTAGAGTCTGACATTTTGTATAAGTTAAGTCAGACAAGTATTGTACTAGTTGGTAGGACGGCAAAATAGAAACAGACATTCGGCAGAGTGATGCCAGCCAAGCACCAGCAGAGATACAATGATTACATTATGGTCTGACTTATAACCAGGGAAGTCTGTGATGACCTTGGATAAGTCTAAGTTATACTTCAAGTGATGAAACTTAATATTCAAATATGGTGTACACTGATCCCACCCCAATCAAGGATCAGTGAAGTACAAAGATTCTCATTAAATTGAAATAATGAAGGAAACAGTGAATCGGCAGAGTAAAACTGGCTTCCGGCTGAGTGAAGACAAAACGGTGAAGGAAGATCAAGAATGGAGAAGTCAGATGAATCACTCAACCGCTCTGAGAAAGGTGAAGTAAATACTACCAAATCAGATTTTGATGAAGATTCAGAAGATCATGCATTAAATGCACAATCAATAGATGATCAATCAAGGACGGATTTTCTGCTATACGTTTGAAGGAAAAATCCAATCACTGAAATCAAGGAGAATGCAATTAAGGGGGAATCAAGAATAAAATCAAGGATCATTCCCTCATTAATATAGCCAACGGACGGAATTTCAAAATCAAGCTTATTCAAGGCTATAAATAGAAGGCACTGACAGACAAAGAAACAACAACGATAGAAAAAGAAAGATTAAGAAAACACTCTGTCAATTCGAAAAGCCTTCTCTCTGAACGTACAAGGATACATCTAGTGATCAACTCAGACATCAGAACTACAAAGTCATATTCAAAGATCGAGATTGATCAAGCAAGTTTGTGAATCACATTCACATCAAATCAAGCAAGCAATCGAGGCAATCTGAGAAGGAGTTGAGTCTGTGATAGCTGTTGAAGGATTTTGATCTCAAGGAGCAAAGAAAAGAGACGAATCATCTGAAGGTCATTGCGGTCAATGAGTGATAGTCTTGTAGATTGTGAAGCTTGGGAAGTCAAGGACAATCATACTATTGTATCTTGTGAAAACAATAGTGAATTCCTCCGATCATCATAAGAGAAGAGTGGATTAAGGGATTACACCACCCTGAACCACTATAAGCCTTGTGTCAATTTACTTTCTAATTTACTTTACAGCATTCATTTAAATTGCCTAGACCATAACTTATATCTGTGATTGTCTAAACTGATTTGAAACAACATAGTAAGAAGAGACTTATCCGCTGCCCAAAAGCTTTTAAACATAAGAAAAGTTTTTGAAACTCCACTATAGTCATTCACCCCCCCCCCTCTGACTATAGTTTCACCCTTCTCTAGGACCAACAATAGTCGAGATAAACTTTCCTTATTCGGTTATCACTATAACCGCATTTTAATCTGGATATATGTTCTTGTGTGTGTGACCCGATAGGCTTCCGAAAATGTTGGCCTTAGACACAAAGTGCAAATTACGAAAATGCCCTTCATACCTAACTATCATGGAATAGCGTCTAGCAACACACCGTGACCCCCAATCATCAAAAAAGTCAAATGCAATGACTACTACCTTTTATGTGAAATAGTTACCGTGTACATATAATCCTATCGCTGTTACAATATCTATACGGTCGTATGTCGAGTGTCAAACATTAACGACCGTATCTTATTATTTGGATATCCTACTCTCTTGAAGTATCTCATTTACTTCCACTTTGCAAAGATTCACGAGAGTAAGACATTCCTTATAAGAAGGCCCTTTCGGATATTTACTCATATTCATAGGATACGCGAGTTCCGGACGAGTGACAAGAATCCTACGCATGCTTCAGTATCTTACCCAATCACTACCGCATGATCGCCCCATGGCTAGGGGAAATCTCAATAGTGTCAAAGCATGACAATCCACACCATGATGTCATGAAGACTCCGGTCTTAGGATAATTACACAACCGCCATATAGTACGTCACTTAATAAAGTAAGTGGGTCAGTCTAACGTACGCATTCTCTAATACACGTCCACGTACAGATAGAAGATATCTAATATGTGCTAGTCTAATCATACTTTTAAGGTCCAATTTAATAGCACATATGACTAGAAACTTTTAAGTATCAAACCTTTTAAAGTGAGTCGAGATCTCATCAACCATAATCACTATCATGGTTTCTCTCTCACGGTTTGACACTAAGGACGTTATCAAATATACAATCACAAATTGGTTCATATAGATAAACAAAATATATAATAACCTTAAAGCCATTTATCATATGTATAAACATAAAGAAATAGTAGAAATGATCCAACCCAGTCGGATTCGGTCCAACCCGATTGGGTTTAGGACACTATTTCAACAACAGCACAATGTAAACACCCTCAAACGTAGTAACACATAATATACACCCTAAACCCTAAACTATGAACCCTAAACCCTGAACCTTAAACTCTAAACCTTAAACCTTAAGCCCTAAACCCTAAACCCTAAACAAGAACCCTAACCCTTATACCTGAACCCTAAACCTAAACTTTAAATCAGAAACCTAAATTTGAAACCTAAACCACAAACCTTAAACCTGAACCCTAAACCTTAAACCTAAACCCTAAACTTGAACCTGAACCAGAACCCAAAACCCTAATCCTGAACCCTAAATCTGAACCTTAAACCCTAAACCTACACACTAAATGTTGGAAATAAAATTTTTGTTTTGATGATGATTCATCACTTATTCAGTTACTGTTCTTAGACCCCATTGATGAAGTGTCATAACTAGCTGTTATAGTGCAAAGCAAAAATATGTCTAGAAATCAATGTATAGGATTTAATAGAGTCTGATATTTGTATAAGTTAAATCAGACGAAGCCTGTAATAGTTCTAGGTTCTGAACTGAGAAATTGAGGTATATATCCTAAGGAAACTGAGATCCTAGAAGGTAACTGAGATCCAAAGGAGATACTGGAAAACTGACTCAGACTACACCAAGACAAAACTGAAGAAGGTAAGTTCGCTGAGGGTACAAACTCAGTTGGCTTATCTAGAAGACTGAAGAACTGAGGGTTCAAACTCAATTATTGAAGATAGAAGAACTGAGGGTTCAAACTCAGTTTATGAAGACTAAGTCGAGACTGTAAAGTTAGACTTCAGGCAAGATTGTGATGACCGGAACTGACTTTATGGATCTTGTATGAATACCTAAGAGTCATAAGGTCAATGAACTCGTAGATGATATATACTTATGGTGTACTCTGATTTAGTCAATTATAATCAGATGAAGGATAGAGTACTGAGATTTTGAAGAAGAGTAAAAACTCAGTTAATACTCTTAAAAACTGGAACTGACTACGTCATGGTTAAATCAGTTTTTAGCTGAAGAGAAATCAGACCGTTATAAATCAAGCAATTTAATTGGTCTATAAAAAAGTTTGGACGTCGCTCAATGGCACCACTTTGTTCGGACGTGTGGGGACAGGACAAACGATGGTCGATGCCTATAGAGGTAAAATAAGTGCTAATGCGATGATATTCCCCACCCCAATCAGTTTGAATAGATTTTATTTTCTTGTTAAATTGGCGTTCAACCAAGGCACAAAATTGAGGGAAAATTGACTCTACATCAGATTTACGACGCAAGAGATAAAGCCACAAAAACTTAGCAAAATCATCAAGAAAGCTAACATAATATTTATTTCCATAAATCGAGTCTTCGGCACAAGGGCCCCATACATCGGAATAAATCAAATCTAAAGGATTGGAAGAAGTAAAAGACGACATAGGTAATGACTGACGATGGCTCTTGGCCATTTGACATGCAACACAAATTGATGTAGGGGCTGTTGAAGGAGCCGAAATTTTATTGTGACCTAAAATTTGACGATGAACCGGGTATGAGCAATGTCTTAAACGTTGATGCCATTGAGGGACGGAGGAGCAACGAGAGGCAAGAGCTTGAGCGGGGAAGTGACTAAATGACTTGGAAAAGTGGTAGAGGCCATCTTTAAGGTAGCCCCGATGATGGATGCGACCCGAGTAATCCTTCACAAGAAAATAATTGTGATGAAACTCAAAGTAAACAGAATTATCTTTGGCAAATTGGCCATCGGATAAAAGATTATTATAAAGGGCAGGGGCAACAAGCACATTATTAAGTACATAAGATTTAGAATGAGAGGAAATAAGAGATGAACCGGAGTGTGTAATAGTCAAACATGTACCGTCACCCATATAAAGTTGATCAGGACCATTATAGGAGTCGGCAGAAAGATTCAAGTTGCGGAGATTGTTGGTGGTGTGATGAGTTGCGCCAGTGTCGGGTATCCAGTCGGTCGAGCCGGAGGGAGTTGCAAAATTAGCTTGATGAGGTCGGGCTGGGCGGGGTGGGTTGAAATTCGAGTCGAACCGGTACCAACAATCATGAACCATATGACCAAGACGATCACACAATTGACATCGAACGGACTGACCGGAAGGAGATTGGCCACGTCCACGGCCTCTACCCTGTCCTTGGCCATAATTTTGATTTCCATAATTTGGGTGCCCATAATTGTGAGGCCCGTAACTCTGCTGACCAGAATTCTGAGGAGGACCACGCCCCCGTCCTCGATTAGACTGAGAGCCTGAATTACCACGACCACGATTTCTGTTATATGGAGAATTCTGGGCATTGGATGCAGCATAATTAGCGGAGGGATTTGAGGCCACAGGTGCCGGTAATTGAGCAGTCACCGGAGGAGGTAAATTGTGTTGGATTCGGGCCTCTGCATTGCGAGAGAGAAAGTCGTATACTTCATCAAGTGTGATATCCGACTTCATGGAGAGGAGAGTAACGAGAGAGTCGTGTCGGACCCCAATCCTGCAAGAACGTAAGCAATAATATCATCGATGAGGCAAGGGATGACCGCCAATTGGAGTTCATCGGTGATTCTTTTTATTGTCATGAAATATTCTCAGAGTGACATGGTGTCCTTCTTCGTAGAGGCCGACTTTGTACGGAGATGGACTAAGCGTGCCGAGATTGAGAAGCGAATGAGGTGTTGAGAGCATTCCATTTTCGGTGAGGTAGAAGCGATATAAACTTGTGCCAAAACGTCGTCCGAGAGAGAAGAAGTAATCGTGCTTAGGATTAAACTATCTGTTTAATCCAAAGGAGATATGCGAGATTGTCCTTGGTAGTGCCGTCAGTGGTGATCGTTGCCGGCGGGGCGGGAAGAGAGCCATCAACATAACCGAGAACGCCTTGGCCACGTAAATAGGGTTGGATTTGAGCACGCCATAAGGGAAAATTCTGGCGAGTAAGCTTTGTAAGGTGAAGGTTAGAGGAAGGAGAGAATGAGGGATAGGTGGCTGTTATGGTTGCATCAGAGGTAGCAGCCGAAGTTGCTGTTTCATCGGCCATTGAAGAAGCTGTACGAAGAAGAAGAAGAAATTAGGGTAGGGTTGTTTTTGTTTTTTTTTTACTGCGGCTGAGGAGAGAGGAGGGAAGGGAGGGAATTCGTGAGAGACGAGTTGTACCGCTCTGATACCATGTTAGAATAAAATATTGTTGTATTTCGCTGAATAAACCGTAGTACATTGAGTTGTTTATATAGCTATTACACTGGGGATATAATCGGAAATAACTTTAATAATTTTGCCCTACTCTAGTCGGCCTTAGCTTCTTGTGCAAGGCTATCAATGCCACCAATATTCAACAGGTTTAGCTATGTCTCTTTCTTTATAACTTATAGTTTTCATTCAGCTATAGTGTTAATCATAACGTGCTCCATATTTGGTTTACCTAAACTAAGTTCGAAATTGACTTGGTGCTCGATTGATTCCTCATGGGATCGACCTTGCTCGCCATTGTAGTAGATCCGATACGGTACACTGCAGATTAAAGTTGGATCGTCACTATTTTGGCCATCAGTAACTTAAACAAATATACATGATTTTATGCCTTAAAATGTATATACCTACTTTCACGTCTTGAAATTATAAATAACATTTTTGTATCTTATAAGTATATACTTTATTTTTGAAGTATATGGATGGAACATTTCAATACAAATGCTCATTGTTATAAAACGGATGGAGATAACTTCAGATGCAAGAAACAGAAACAGAAGCAATCAATCATAAACAATCAAAGGAGAAAACAGAAACAAGAAGAACACAGATTTAACGTGGAAAACCCCTCAGTGGGAGAGGTAAAAACCACGGGCAGAAAAAGAGATATTTTATTATGCACTGAAATTTTCAGATTTCAACACACTCGGACAATGAGACAACAACTGTATTTATAGGCACAAATCCCTAAACCCTAGCCGCAAGGAATCTTTGTCTGATCTGCCATAAATACCCTTACACATGTCCTCCTTTTAATGACATTGTATAGCATGTCACATAATGAATTAATGAGATGTGGGACCTGCTTTGTATTCCAAGGTACTCAATGAGACTATCACCCTGCCGATAGCTACCTGCCGATGAAGCTCGATGAGACTCCATCCTACTGACGCACAGAATTGAATACACTTCTCAGCTGTCCATCACACAGCTGAGTCTTCAGATTGGTTCCACCAAACGTAGAGTTTAAGTCACATTACTGACACTCATGACTCTTATGGTTTTAAAGGTTGCTAAAGGGTTGTAGTGATGAAACATTGTGCCGGTGCATTTTGTTATCACCACGAGCCGATTTCCAAGAACGATAATCTATAAAAGTAATAGATGTGATTTAAATGACTTTTGGAAAAATGTTTCAATAGAATGAAGCATGATAAAAGAGCCATGAATTTCAATAAGGTTTAAAGAAAAAGCTAAGTATAAGTGCAGTATGTCAAGTGTTAAGTATGAAATATAAAAAGACAGGTTCAATTGGCACTCCGTAAATACTTTCGGCATCACGTTTACATACAAATTTCCGCATGTCAATATAGTGCCGGAAGTATTTTTTGAGTGCCAATAGAACTCACATATAAAAAATGCGATGTATGCTCGAAAGTCTTCGGTATTGTACGCCAAAAAGACGGGGTCCGAGAGGCATAGTCTTTGAATGATCAGATATGATTTTACCAAAGTCACATCATTACGTGCCTTTCAATCCCAAGACCAAGAGAAAAAGGGATGTGGAATAACCCTGATCCTATATTATGATAGAATTAACCCTTGAATATTTTACATCTATGATCTTGTATGCTTATGAGATACAATAACTTACCTCACGCTGTATGGATCTTCCATCATAATATGAGCTTAGTTAGCCTGCAATTTATGATTCCATGATAATGATAGCTAAAATGATTTTAATTTGCATAAATGTTTTCGTAGATGTTTCAAGAAGTTTTAAACGGTGCGTATGACCAGAGGCGGATGCGTCTTTTAGGGGAGGGGGCACTCTCCTCCTTTGGATCCGGAGAAAACACTACTATATATATGTTATGTATTAAGAACATCCCTTCAAAGATCGATGTCTATTGTTGGATGGCTGTAAACAATTTCATTTCAACAAGGAAAAATCTGGATAGAAGAGGAGTGCAAATCTGTAACATCCCGACTTTTCGTAAAAGGGTAAAATAGTCATTGGGTGTATTTACTACGACCTAATTATTATTTGTCCCATTTATTTGATTAAAAAGGATTTAATTAAAAGGATTTAGTTATTTAATTAATGGGTTTAATTAAATGGCTATAAAAGGGAATAATCCCCAAACTAATTCATTATTAGTTCACACGCTATTTCTTAAAAAAGAAGAGGAACGGCAATCAAGAAGCAAAACGCAGAGAAGAAAGCGAAATAATAGGAAGAACCGTGTGATCAATCCGTTCATCCGCTCAAGACGCCACAGAGAGAAAAGTGATCAGCGCGAGGAGACGCAACTTTGGAAAATAAAATATCTCCATTCCGTAAGTTTTCGGTTTAGCCCTAGTTTCGGTATTCGTAGAGTTCGATTCTTGGAAAATTCGTATCTTTTGATCCGTAGCTCTGCTTTCGCAGCCATGAGTAGTCGAAACGATCGCCTTGAAGCGTAGAATAATCTAAAAATAGGTTCGCAGCAGTAAACCCAGGTAATCTTCAGTTACTGCACTTTTTCAGTTTCGTTTTTCGCACGAAAATAGGATTTTAGGGTTTGTTGTTGATCAAATAGGTTTTGGGGTTGAGGATCAACAAGCTGCTGCGCTTGCTTGGTGTTTTGCTGTCGGTGTTGCAGGCAAATAAGGTAAGAGGCTCTTCCTATGATTCCAATTATCGCTTATAAGGTTTAGATCAAGTTTTAAGGTGTTTAAGATGTTTTAATGCTAGGAAGATGTGTTCTTCGTTGATCAAGGATCATAGGTGTTCTTGGAATAGTTAGATATGTTTATTTACGTTTTACTATGTGTAAATTGCTATACTTTTGGGTTAGAAACTGATTTGGATCGAATTTGAAGATTTTAGGTTCTAGTCGAACCCAGGTGGACGAGCGTCTGGCCTCTCTCGACGGGCGCCTACTTGGGGCACATTTCGACGACAGCGTCTGGCTTTCTGGGACGGGCGTTTGAAGTGTTGTTTTACATTCGTGATTGAAATCGCTTTTAGGTGGACGGGCGCTCAGGTATAGTGGACGGGCGTCCGGGCCTTGGACGGGCGCCCAATGAGGTTCCAGACGGGCGCCCATGTCTTTAAACGGGCGTTTGACTTGCTTTTATTTGTTTTCGCTGCTTTCATCGTTTTCATCGTTTGACTTAGTTTCAGGTTTTATACTCATGTGTTTACTTGTTTTAAACCCTTAAACATGATATATTAACATTGAATAAATATAAACAAGCCTGAATTGAGCTTCGATTCGTTCGATTAAAACACCGAATGTACTCTTAAAGGAGTTGAAGTTCGGATCCGTCGGAAGATCATGATAGGCTTGTGCTTTGATGGATTAGTATTCATCAATGTCTGTGTAATTGCTAGGACTTGTCCTGTCCTAGTGGTCTAGGAAGAGAGTAGTTTGTGTGAGGGAGATTATTTGAAAACACTTAGGTGGCTAGTTAATCACCCTAATAATCAACGATTTGACTAGTAAAAGATTAAACAACATGTCTCTCTTGGCTAGGCACCGTGCTAAATCGCGATGCATGTGCTACCTCCGAAGGTGGAGGATCTCTGTAGGTCAATGACCCTAAGTGCAGAGGGACTCTGCTTGAGGTGTGTGCGTGCTATCGGAGTCTACCTTTTCTAGACTTCGTGGATATTGGTGTGATCCACTCGATATGTTGCAAAAGAGTGTCCCTGAGGTGGAAGAACTCCGTGGAGTCAAAGAAAACCCTAAGTGCGGAGGGATTCTCTTTAAGGTGGATGCTTGCGTAGTGCCCTTGAGTGCGGTTGTAACATAGATAAGCTAAGTAGAAACGTTTAGTCAATTCATGTTGATGGACATGAAATGAACCCTAGATTGAGTCGGTCACATAAAGATAACTAAACGATTAAATATCTTTTCTTTATAAATCTTAATTGTTGTCATAGCTTCTCACTTTTACTAAGTACCTTGTACTTACCTCCTTTGCATTTTATTTTTGTATGCATTGTGGGGTGAGAAGACGAACAAAGTTGACCAAGTGTAGATGATGACTTTTGAAGACTTGAAGTCTTGGCGAAGCTTTTAGTTTAATTTCCTTTGCAAAGGTTGTACTAGATTAGTTGCGATTCGCTTATTAGACTTGTTGTACATTTACTTTTAAGACCTCGTATTTTGTAAGTCTTTGGGTTTTTCATCGTTGTAATCTTAACTATCTATCTTTAGTATGGTTGATTTCTATTCTTAGTAGCATTTATGCTTTTACCCGAGTCTTTTAGCTTCCGTTTGCTTTATTTTGATACGACGACGTAGAGGTCATGTATAATATTAGATTTATTTAATGCTATACGCGCCGAACGCTTTCTCTCCGGATAAGGGCTCGTGTCCGGGAGCGGGCGTTATGCTTGGTATCGAGAGAAGCGCCTTTCTATCCTAGGCTTCTTTTCCTTTAAGATAAGAACCCTTTAGACCTTTTAGAACTTGAGCTTGGTGGTAATCCTCGTAAGACTAAAAACCCTTAAACCGTGGTTAGGTTGTATCAAGACCAAGTGAAGAGTCGTCTTAGACGGAGGTTAAGTTGAGTTCTCTGCTCACATCCTTTATGTGATCACCTCAGTTTGTTCTTTCTAGTATCCTTAGTAGAAACTCTTTCTTCTTTTGAAGTTTCCAAACCGTATCTGGTCACATAGGATTAAGTGAAACCCTTTAAGTAAAGCTTTGGGATCGGAGTCTTATGCCTACACTTTAAAGTCGAGGTCCTCTTGGTTGATTTCCTTTTCCTTACTTTCCTATCGAAATCTCTTCACATTCTCTACACATGAATATCTAAGTTTACTTTTATCTTGGCCTAACTTTGTAGAGAATGATATTTGATTCAAATTTCTACGAGTCCTCCACTTTCTCTTTTCACTATCACTTGGTTGAGTTCATCAACATTCTTTGACCTTTGCTTTGCTTGAGATGGTTCTACACTTTAACTCCATGAGTAACTCTATTATTTCCAAATACTCCTCAATCGTTTCAACTCATAGTGTTAAAGGTCTCTTACTCTGCACATACTTTTCATTGTCCTCGTGTTTGGATTTACCCAACATGAGCGAATGTTTTTGTTTCCGTGCTTTCCCTCTAACATAAGACTGTCTTCCTCTACTCTAAAAATTCTGCAAATTTTCAGCAAAGTAGATTACTGTCTTATCTACAATTTCTCTTTTTACATCAACTTGATAATCATCATGGATTATTCAGAAAATTCATGTTTATACCGGACACTCTGTCCAGAAAATCTGCAGCAGCACCTTCACTTCTTTTTTTGTTTTGAACAAGTTAAGCATCTTCAAATGACCTGGATTTTTATATGTTGCAGACAACAATTTTATCTACAGCTTTTATTTTGGAATTAAGTTCAGATTCTTTTTCGTTTGATCTCGATTTGCAATTCAACACAGTGTTTACTAATCTGGAAATTCTGGCAGCTTGTGCAATCGTCAGAAATAACTGTTTTTGACCGACTTATCTTCATTCAAAAATTCTAATATTTTTATATCACCTGGGAAACTCTATTATCTAAATCTTTTCTCTTTGGATCGTGCTCAAGTTCCTCTTCGTTTGTTCAGTAAAACAAAAAAATTGATAATGTCGATCCGGAGTAAAAATCTTACACAAAGAACCTAAAAGGAATATTCACCTCCTTGACTTAGAGTTTGGGCTAAGAGGGTAGTAAGTTACGATCATTATGTTTAGGAGTTCCTCAAGTCTGATCTCCTTATGAGATAAACCTTTTAGTAGGAGTTTGTAAAGCTAACGTTGTAGTTCCTTTTGCAGCTTGTAAACAAGAACCAAGATGCTATCCTCCAAAGACGCCATATTTGATGTTCGCACTTTTTCGTGCCTCTTTGTAATTATACCTTATCCGGTATTTTATTTCTCATGTAATCCCTCACTTGAGATCTTTAAACCCAACAGATCCTCTCGGCTTGTTGTCATAAATTACTTCAAAACATATCGCCTTAAACCCTTCTTTTTTCAACAAATTCACTTTTTCTTACTTTTCAAATCAAGAAACAAATCCTCTTCAAAGTTCTAAATTGTTGCACTCCCATCATTCATGCAAATTCAAAGTTTGTTTAACCTTTTAATGTCGTAACATTCTTTTTACTTGTGTTTATTCTCGCTCCCCTCCTAAGGGTAGTGTCGATATTGTAACTATTTCACCTAATGCTTCCTGCCTCTTTTAAGGTATGCATATCTTCTTTTTGTCGGGTCCAATCTTTAAGCCTATCATGGCATTCCTTTTCGCCACTTATCTTTAACCTTCTAGCAATTTATGCTAAACTAGTTTCAAGCGTAAGGTTGATCTTTTCAAGATGCCTTCCGAACCTATCTAGCCAACCAACATTTGAACTCCAAAACTTCTATTGAATTACAATCCAGATTAATGTACCTTGTACCATTCGGTTTAACTCTCTTTCGTGCCATTTAGAGCCATGAACCGCCATATATGCCTTTTGATTTTCCATCCTCTGCTTGGCGTTACATTACCATTTTGATACACCGGTTGATCGCCTTTTGTTTTAACTTTTCCATTCTCTCATGAGGAATGACCTCGAGCATTTATTCCTTGGCGTGGTACTATTCCTCTTGAGTAGTGCAACCTTGAACTTTTGATTTGAATCGTCAATGATTGTTTAAACTTCCTTTGAAGGTTTGAATTAATTCTTTGAAATCAAACCTTATCCGACAATTCTTAAGTGTCGTTTCTCTTCATTCAAGATCTTGTTTGTCGCTTACTTATTCAAACTTTTGATATTCCCTTACAATTCCTTGAGAGAAATTTCTATTTCTATTGAATCCTAAAATAACCTCTCTTTGACTATTGCAAACTTGGACACTTCTTGACAAAGTGTTTATTTTATTCTGAGACCTTGTGGTGTACTCATTTTGTCTCCATGGCTCCTTCATGTTGAGATTCTTGCTCTCTTTTGATTTCTTTCTTTTTAGCCCTTTTGGTGCTCGACCTTGCACCTTTATTTTGTTTTCTTGTTGTGTGATGTTTCCTCTACGAAACTCATGTGAACTGAAGATTTTCCTAGTCCGCCAACATCCATTTTGTTAACCAAGTGTTTAACAATCAAGGTCACCCGCCTAATGTCCTCAAGTTTAGCATTCTCTTCTCCTCAGCTTATTATTTCCTAGTCCATCGTGTGATGTTTCCTTTAACGCCCCCGCTTCCTTAAAGCTTATATGAAAGCTCATTACCATTCTTTTCAGTTGCCTCTGAAGTCCTTGTAGACCACCGTATCTTGCAGAATTCCACTCTCTCAAAAGAATTTCATCCGCAAGGTGTTCCTTTGTTTTCCTTATGGTGGATATCTTTTGTACTATGATACAGTGCCTCATCCTTTATTTTAGAACCAACTTCAATTTTCATCAACACGGAATCATTTTGTTCTGCTTGTAACCCAAGCAACCTTCCTTATTTCAAGTGCATTGTACCCTTCCTTGGCTTACCTAGTTGACATACCACCACCTGTACTCAACTTGTCACCTTTCAATTTCTTTTACCCTAATTGGCATAAGGATTGAATCGGACCGTCGAGAGAGAAAGTATGGTAAATGCATCCCCAAGAAGTCTCGTAAGTCTCTCACCGGGATCCTTGCCGTTCTTGAAAAGCTTGTGGTGCCATGATGGTAGTTGAGATCGAAGGAAGTCAAGTATGCCGTGAAGCCGTGAGTCGGTTAGGAAGCTCAAGCACTCGTGACATAGGTCGGCATGAGCAAGCAAGGAGTGGTAAACCGATGATTGCAAAATTCGAGGCGCTTGATGAGTTCATGGAAGAGGCAAGACAAAGATCCAGCTTGTTTACGGTTATAAGTGATGGTCGAAACCAACCAAAGAATTGGTCACAAGTTAGATGAAGATGGCGATCATTGGCATCGGAATCATCTTTGGGTTCCGAATGTGGAAGATTGGGAAGGACAATGAAGAATGAAAACCACGGGATGGCAATTGCATTTCATCTCAGAGCAACCAAGATGTACGAGCCACAACACGAGTTTCTGGGATGAAGTGGAGCCACAAATGTAATCACGAGACCGAGTTGATACAAAGCAAGCCAACAGAAAGATTGAAGTAGATCGTCGCCACCTCGAGATAGCTCCAGACAGGTGGAAGAGTTGGGAAGATGGAAGAAGAAGAAGACGGTACGAGTTAAGAGACGGAACGCTTCGCAAAGTCCAGAGTTCAAGTACATCTCGGTTACATTCGAGTTTCGAGGACGAAACTCCTCTTAAGGGGGAAGGAATGTAACATCCCGACTTTTCGTAAAAGGGTAAAATAGTCATTGGGTGTATTTACTACGACCTAATTATTATTTGTCCCATTTATTTGATTAAAAAGGATTTAATTAAAAGGATTTAGTTATTTAATTAATGGGTTTAATTAAATGGCTATAAAAGGGAATAATCCCCAAACTAATTCATTATTAGTTCACACGCTATTTCTTAAAAAAAAAGAAGAGGAACGGCAATCTGAAGAAGCAAAACGCAGAGAAGAAAGCGAAATAATAGGAAGAACCGTGTGATCAATCCGCTCATCTGCTCAAGACGCCACAGAGAGAAAAGTGATCAGCGAGGAGACGCAACTTTGGAAAATAAAATATCTCCATTCCGTAAGTTTTCGGTTTAGCCCTAGTTTCGTATTCGTGAGAGTTCGATTCTTGGAAAATTCGTATCTTTTGATCCGTAGCTCTGCTTTCGCAGCCATGAGTAGTCGAAACGATCGCCTTGAAGCGTAGAATAATCTAAAAATAGGTTCGCAGCAGTAAACCCAGGTAATCTTCAGTTACTGCACTTTTTCAGTTTCGTTTTTCGCACGTAAATAGGATTTTAGGGTTTGTTGTTGATCAAATAGGTTTTGGGGTTGAGGATCAACAACTCGCTGCGCTTGCTTGGTGTTTTGTTTGTCGGTGTTGCAGGCAAATAAGGTAAGAGGCTCTTCCTATGATTCCAATTATCGCTTATAAGGTTTAGATCAAGTTTTAAGGTGTTTAAGATGTTTTAATGCTAGGAAGATGTGTTCTTCGTTGATCAAGGATCATAGGTGTTCTTGGAATAGTTAGATATGTTTATTTACGTTTTACTATGTGTAAATTGCTATACTTTTGGGTTAGAAACTGATTTGGATCGAATTTGAAGATTTTAGGGTTCTAGTCGAACCCAGGTGGACGAGCGTCCTGGCCTCTCTCGACGGGCGCCTACTTGGGGCACATTTCGACGAAGGCCTGGCTTTCCCGGGCGGGCGTTTGAAGTGTTGTTTTACATTCGATTGAAATCGCTTTTAGGTGGACGGGCGTCTGGGTATAGTGGACGGCGTCCAGTCTTGGACGGGCGCCCAGTAGGTTCCGTGACGGGCGCCCATGTCTTTAAACGGGCGTTTGACTGCTTTTTTATTTGTTTTCATTGCTTTCATCGCTTTCATCGTTTTCACTTAGTTTCGTGTTTTATACTCATGTGTTTACTGCTTTTAAACCCTTAAACATGATATATTAACATTGAATAAATATAAACAAGCCTGAATTGAGCTTCGATTCGCTCGGCTTAAAACACCGAATGTACTCTTAAAGGGAGTTGAAGTTCGGATCCGTCGGAAGATCATGATAGGCTTGTGCTTTGATGGATTAGTATTCATCAATGTCTCGTGTAATTGCTAGGACTTGTCCTGCTCTAGTGGTCTAGGAAGAGAGTAGTTTGTGTGAGGGAGATTATTTGAAAACACTTAGGTGGCTAGTTAATCACCCTAATAATCAACGTGATTTGACTAGTAAAAGATTAAACAACATGTCTCTCTTGGCTAGGCACCAGGCTAAATCGCGATGCATGTGCTACCTCTGAAGGTGGAGGATCTCTGTAGGTCAATGACCCTAAGTACAGAGGGACTCTGCTGAGGTGTGCGTGCTATCGGAGTCTACCTTTTCTAGACTTCGTGGATATTGGTGTGATCCACTGATATGTTGCAAAAGAGTGTCCCTGAGGTGGAAGAACTCCGTAGGTCAACAAAACCCTAAGTACGGAGGGATTCTGCTAAGGTGGATGCGCGTAGTGCCCTTGAGTGCGGTTGTAACATAGATAAGCTAAGTAGAAACGTTTAGTCAATTCATGTTGATGGACATGAAATGAACCCTAGATTGAGTCGGTCACATAAAGATAACTAAACGATTAAATATCTTTTCTTTATAAATCTTAATTGTTGTCATAGCTTCTCACTTTTACTAAGTACCTTGTACTTACCTCCTTTGCATTTTATTTTTGTATGCATTGTGGGGTGAGAAGACGAACAGTTGACCAAGTGTAGATGATGACTTTTGAAGACTTGAAGTCTTGGCGAAGCTTTTAGTTTAATTTCCTTTGCAAAGGTTGTACTAGATTAGTTGCAGATTCGTTTATTAGACTTGTTGTACATTTACTTTTAAGACCTCGTATTTTGTAAGTCTTTGGGTTTTCATCGTTGTAATCTTAACTATCTATCTTTAGTATGGTTGATTTCTATTCTTAGTAGCATTTATGCTTTTACCCGAGTCTTTTAGCTTCCGTTTGCTTTATTTTGATACTGACGACGTGAGGTCATGCGTATAATATTAGATTTATTTAATGCTATACGCGCCGAACGTTTCTCTTCCGGATAAGGGCTCGGTGTCCGGGAGCGGGGCGTTACAAAATCAGGGGCCGACCTGATGACGTTTAAAATGATACATCTCACGGTATCAATATTTCACACATTCTAAGTTAAAATTAGTTGTTTTCGCCATTTCTATGAACCATTTGTGTTGAATGATCTATTTAGGGTTCATGAGTCACGTGTGAAACCATAGAAAGAATATTGGATTGGGATCTTTTTGAAAACAACGCTTAGGCCCCTCCTCAAAAAATGGACCGTGCTTACGTAAGTTAGATTTCCCCATGGATACTTGTTGAAAGAATTCAAATCATCAACCAATTGAAAAAACCACCAATCCACCGCACTTTTCTCTTCCATTGCCAACACAACATACGTCAAGATAACGACCAACCCCAACTTGTAACGGTCTAAAGCATTCTTAGCCCTATTAAACTTTTCCCACACATGCTTCCTTTATATTGACGCGTCGTTTTTAAAATACTTCTTAACTAATTTAGTCCCTTCTCCTACGCCTTTATCGACATTATCATCGCCAACCAAGAAACCCGTAACAAGCACAAACACTTCTAAACTGAATCGTATCTTTTTGGCTCGAACTTTAAACCAAAAAACATCTGGACTTCTAGACTTCATCAATCTCATTACCAATTGATGTACTATCTGAATGGTTTTGAGATCCGGCAGATTGATTTAACCGTCCAAAACAAAACTGTTCCAACATTGCTTTGTGCTTGCGGTCAAGCTTTTCATAAACTTCATTTGCTTTGCCTATTGCACAACGGTTTGCTATCTCGCATTTTGTAGTCATATCTTGTGCGCTAATTGCATAAACCAGCTCCAATTTTAACCCAATAACTATAACCACCAAAATAAACAAAATTTATCATTTGAATTAAAGCACATGAATAACATAATTTACATTCAACACCATAACAAATCACAATCACATCTTCATAATCTTCAAAATATTATTAATAGCATAATTTAAACTCAAACGACAAAATCGAAACCCGTTAAAATGCATAGGGTGGGGTGAATTAATTTACACTATCAACTCCTTCAGTGGCCGATCAGCTTCTTCGAACTTCCGGTGATTGTCGAAGGTTCAGGTGAATTTGGAGTGTTGATCAGCCCCTTGAAGAAATTTGAAGATCACAAGTTCGAATCTGTGTAGCTCCTTCGATATGATAGGTGAATTTGGAGCGGTGATTTTGAGAAGTTCGCAGTTAATATGAGGGTAAAACTGATGAAGTGGTTGGGGAGATAATTCAGGAATGGGGGAATTGCGTTAAATGTTGGGGATTTGTGGATCAATGAGAGGGGGGTATTTCTACCAAAGCAAGATTTTATAAAGTTTTGACCATTGATCATTTTCTTTAAAACACGGGTCAAAGCTTATATCTGCAAAGCCAACGTTTTGCTGGGTCAAAGCTGTAATTCCCCTATAAAAGCAACATGATGCGTATTGCCAATGCGCCAGAAATGATTAACTCATAATCACTTTAAACACTTTTAGTTCCAACTTATATTTTGTTTAATGTCAATTGTTTTGACGCATAATTAAAAAGTTAATCCATCGATTAGATTCTTTACCGTACTACCATATGAAAAGTGTAGTCATTTAAAAATTGTAGTACGCTATGCTCTCAAAAGTGTAAAATCATTGATAAAATATACTACTTACTACACTAATTAGCACTACTTGATTCTATCAATAGTATTTAGTAATTATATTGCACAAACATGAATTGGTTAGTTGAGGAAGTGGATATAGTTTCTAGGCGTTTGACTTATTTTGAAGGTATTCCTTTTTGTTAGTGGACAGAACTTGACAGAATACTTAGATAAAATTTCAGATAGACTTAGTCACTTAGCACCTTGTCCATAATATAGCTGTTAAACAAAATAAATAAAAAATCATCGAAAAAGCATGACTGCTTAGCATTAGTATATAGACATCTGTTGAACTAACATCTCCTCCAAAAGCTTAAGCTGATGGGGATATTGATAATTAACATCTTATACACTTTAAAATGCTCTCTCAAGTATGGGTCATCTCTCCCAACACTTGCATAATCTCATTAAAGACTTTAACACGCCTTCTCAAGTGTGGACTATCTCTCCCAACTCTTGCACAATCTCCCCCAAAAGCTTAAGCTGATGAGGATGTTGATAATTAACATCTTATACACATTAACATGCTCCCTCAAGTGTGGGTCATCTCTCCCAACACTTGCATAATCTCATTAAAGACTTCAACACTCCCCCTCAAGTGTATGCTCCCTTAAGTGTGGGTCATCTCTCCCAACACTTGCAGCTGATGGGGATGTTGATAATTAACATCTTATACACTTTAACATGCTCTCTCAAGTGTGGGTCATCTCTCCCAACACTTGCATAATCTCATTAAAGACTTCAACATGCCCCCTCAAGTGTGGGCTATCTCTCCAAACTCTTGCACAATCTACCCCAAAAGCTTAAGCTGATGGGGATATTGATAATTAACATCTTTTACACTTTAACATGCTCCCTCAAGTGTGGATAATCTCTCTCAACACTTGCATAATCTCATTAAGGACTTCAACATGCCCCCTGAAGTGTATGCTCCCTCAGGTGTGGGTCATCTCTCCCAACACTTGCATACTCATTAAAGACTTCAACCCGCCCCCTCAAGTGTGGGTTATCTCTCCAACTCTTGCACAATATAAATGGGGAAAATAATGTTGACACCGGGGTTCGATCCTATGACCTCTGGATCTACTACCATGTTGAACTACCGTCTCTCCCAAAAGCTTAAGCTGGTGGGGAGGTTGATAATTAACACCTTATACCGTGGAACTACTATCTCTCCCAAAAACTTAAGCTGATGTGGAGGTTGATAATTAATATCTTATACACTTTAACACGCCTTCTAAAGTGTGGGTCATCTCCCCCAACACTTCCACAATCGTAATCTTAAATACTTTAACATGCCCCCTCCAGTGTGGGCTACCTCTCCCAACAAATGTACATTAAAGACTTCAACAATATCTAATGCTTGAATATTCTTGCAAATATTTCTATGTAACGTCCCCCAACCCCGAGTGTGATAGCGCTAAGAGAGCCATAAAGGATATGGTCGACTACTTGGACCGTCGTCCTTGCTTGGTCTAAAAGGGCTAACCCGAGTCGAAAAGACAATTATGTCTCACACTTATAAGGAGGCAATTTTTTTTTTCACATTCCCAATGTGGGATATCGTATCCCCCCTCCTATAAGCAACTAGCGTCCTCGCTAGGATTTGTCCCAGACTCGTCTCTATGAGATGACTCTAAAGGTGCCCGGCACTTAATTCCGTCTGGTAAGCAGCTTTGATACCAATTGTAATGTCCCAAACCCCGGGTCTGGTAGAGCTTAATGAGCCATAAAGAGTCCGGTCAACTGCTTAGCCCGTCATCATCGCTTGGTCTAAAATGGCTAATCCGAGTTGACAAGACATTTATGTCTCACACTTATAAGGAGATAATATTTTTCCCACATTCCCAATGTGGGATTTCACATAATATATCACACACTGGAATGCTTTCCAGCCCGCACATAAACAAGTGATTGTTGTGACGCCCCGTTTCCGGACACCGATTCCTTATCCGGAAAATAACGCCCGACACGCATATATTTTTTAAACAATATATATATATATATATATATATATATATATATATATATATATATATACACACACACACACACACGTAAGCCTCTGTGACATTCGTTATCAGAGTAAAAGCAAAAACAATATGCTTTGTGACCAGGGCGCCCCTTCGGGGGGCCAAAGGGGCTATGGCCCACGACCCTTCCAAAATCGATAAATTTAAGGGTTCCGTCAATTTTTTCTCAATAGCATATATATTTATATTTTTATATTAAACTTCAATAATTACCCAAGCAACAAGATATCATCTTAGTGGTGAGCATTATGGTATAATTGGTCAAGTGACTAGGGCTTGAGTCCCGTTAGGTGCAAAAATTTTAGTCCCTATTTTATTAAAAGAGCCTAAATTTTTTCGGGCCCGAGTCTAAATTTTGAGATGGACGCCCTTGTTCGTGACACAGACACAATAAGATTCTAAATCTTCTTAAAACCCTTCTTTAGATCTATGAAAATAAGTAAGTATCATTTCCCTTTCTTTTAAGAAATTCCTCCAAAGTTACATGAAAACTTGACACTTTAGTAATAACAAGAAACTTATCTAGTATACTTAACACAATATTCAAAAGTAGGGACACAATTACATAATAACAAGTGTTTATTTTTATTTTTTACATAACATTTTTAAACAACCCGGACTAATACGTTTTGATGTCCCATCTTGACTTAAGAAGATAAAGATAGTATCAAGTACAGGACGGTGTTGAAATAATATTTTAATATAGTTTTGTACCTTTTTAAAAAAAATCATGTTTTTAACATGACTTGTAAACTAGTCCAATAATTTTACATTTTGATGTTTCCATGAAATATGAACTTATGAGAATGATATCAAAGACGAGAAATTATCGTTTCAGGTCACTGTAGAACCACATATTTCATGTCTGGTCGGGTCAGATTTAACATTTTTTTAAGTCTTCCGTTGAAATTTTCCCCACCAGCCCGTCGAAATTTCCCTCACCCCATTGAAAATTTCCCCCAAGCTTGTTGAAATTCCCCCAGCCTCTTGAAAAAATGGAAAAGGATGCAACATTGAAATTTCAATGGGCTGGGAGAGAATTTTCAACGGGCTGGAGGAAATTCCAAGAGGCCATAGGGAATTTCAACGTGTTGAAGGGAAATTTCAACTGGGGACTTTAAAAAAAAAAATCTCCTGTCTGACCCGACCTGACATGCATGAAATATGAGGTCCTACAGTGACCTGAAATGATAATTTCTCTACCAAAGACTTGACTATAATTTTTTTAGGTAAACTATAATTATTAAAACACAATTTTAAACCAATTTTACAGCAAGCCTAAACTCTATGTTTTGCCATGTACTAACAAAATAATCCAGTAAAAAATAAATAGGAAAAGGTTGGGAATGACGAGTTTCAATCTTATTTGAGTGAAAATGACGGTAAAATAAGATAGTGGTTTATAAGGACAATATACAAATAAATATCCCATAATACCCTTATTTAAATTCAAAAACTCAGCTGTGAAAACAACTCAGTTTTAAGAATTCCAACTTCTCAGTTTTCAACGTGTGATCTTTTCCTGCAAAACAGAATAAGAGATTTTTGGTACCCATACATACATGGGTCCTTTTTGATTAGTTTTTGGTAAATACTTGTTGACCTTAGTCTTAGTCTTTACATACCTCTCTTGATATTTCGACTGAACAAAGTCAGTTATCACAAATTTATGATGTCTTGATCCATCAATCTTAGTTTTATTTAACTTGTGAAACTGTTGTGATCCTTTAGAGATTATAGGTGCATTCCAGTCTTCATCAGTAGGAAAGAATCTTCCTTTCCCATTGAATCTATTATTCCAGGAATGATTTTCATTCTTCTGTGAATATGACTTGAATGTACTTCTGACTGATATCTGATCAGTCTTGCCTTTTTCAACCTTCTGATACTTTCTATAAAATCCTTCAGTTTGATGTTTACTACTGACTAATTTGATAGTTTTGTCAGTTTTAGTTCGAGGCTGAGCTGAGCGATTGTCAGTTCTAACAATATTTTCAGTTTTATGAGTTTTGACTTTTGTGCGGCTACAAACTTAGGTGCAACTGTACTAGGTCTAAACTTAGAATTTTGCTGACCATCAAACCCTAAACCAGTTCTGTCTCCAAATGGTTTACCAGGTTTGAACTGAACGTTGGGGATTGGATCAACTGGTGATTTTGTGATGTTTAGTACCTCTGTTAGTTCAATAGTTGAGCAATTTTCCTTAGTTCCATTATTAGCCTTGATAAGATTGATCTCAGTAGTCAATATTAGAACTTCAGTTTTCAATAGATCTTTTTTCCTTTTTGACATTCTCATAATTCTTTTGAATTACCTCTAATTCCTTTATGAGTATGTCCAAGGTTTCAATGAAATCTTCATTTCTATGATTTTTCTTGGCAGTGTGAGTGTTAGATGTAGATGCATTTACCTCATGATGTTCGATAGATAAATTCTCAGTTCTAGCCTCTTCATCTTCTAATGTCTACTTCCCTAAATCCAATCCAGTTCTGTTGCATACTGGGTCAGTTCCGAGAAGTATAATTTCTTCATCATTCTCAGCATAATCATTTCCACCAAAGCTTATGGGTAGTATTTCACCATTATCTTCATTTCTTGTGATGAGTGGATCTTCAATGAATGTTTCAATCAGTTTTCTTGAGTTTCAGCAACAAAAGCCTGAAATTTAGTTTTGTATTCATCAAATCTTAAAAATGAACAACTAAGCATATTTCTGAAATGATTGTGTGATTCCATGATGCAGTTTTTGAAAAACTTTAATCAAACAAATGATTATGATAATCAGCTAGGAAACAATTGATGCCCAGTTACTTCAAACTGATGAAGCTGAATAGGAGATTTCTTTAGAGTAGAAGATTTGCTCCGATACCAATTGTTGGTATCGTAAATAACTGATGCCTAAAGCATTAATCGATTTGGATCACCTCTAATAGGAAGAACTGCTCCGATACCAATTGTTGGTCCCTTGGAAAGGCTAACATAAGTTTAGAGTGCGGGGGGGTGAATAAACTTGTCACCAAAAGCTCACCCAAAAACTGAATCTTAAACTAGATGTAGTTCAACTTAAAAACTTGTGCGGAGTTAAGCTAACTTAGCTGAGTATAAGTCAAAACTGAATTATCCTTAACTGAGTTAACTGGCAGTGGATTAAATAAGCCTTTATAAAATATGAGTTATCAGTTAATGTGTTGACTCAGTTTCTAGTGTTTGTTGAGTATGTGAACTAGATGAAGATGACTACAATGCAGTAAGTAAATGCGTAATATAAATAAACAAGAATTATAGGGGTTCTAGGTGGTGTAATCCTGTCAGTCCTCTCTTCCTCTGTGATGTGGAGGAAAATTTCCACTAGAACTTTTGAGATGGTGATGACAGTTAAAATATACCTATTTATGTCATCAATTATAACCTTAAATCGGAGTTAATTATATATATTTCATATTAAATCACGCGTTTATATTTGTTATTTAATGATAAGTGATTATTAATGTGATAATTGGTATTTAGCCGTTTTTATTATAAAAGAGCAATTAATTGTGTGATAAATACTGATTTTTGCAGATCGTAACGAATCGGGAAGATAATTATCACGCAATCGAGAAATCTCAAGATAAAAGAGAAGAAAATCGGAGCATTGAAGAAAAGATTAATCAGATCAATTCAAAAGCATGGAGTGGGGAACAAGTCAGAAAAAGCGGAGTGAAAACGCGTAACAAGGGAAGGCTCGGTCGACCGAGCCTAGCCATTCGGTCGACCGAGCGTGTAGGTTCGGTCACCCGAGCCTAATTTGATAAATGCATGTCAATCTTCTGGATTCCCCCTATGTCGGCTACAACTCCTATATAAGCAGCAGCTACGAAATTGAGAACACACACCACTACAACACAAAACAATTTATACAATATGAGTTTTTAGTTTTTCTTTACTTTCCTTTATGTTCATTCATTGTGGATTCATCGGATTCTCCGGTTGGGGAGCGCATTAAAGAGTGGGAGTCACTCTCGTCTTCGAGGGTATGACTATTCAATTATGCAATCTTTATTCGTAGATCTGATATAATTTATTATGGAGTAGTTTTTTTGTATTGATTGCGTGATGTAGATTAATTTACGAACCCATGTGTTTAGGTTAGAAACGTTAAGAAGTAATCATGATTTGTTCCGACACAGAACTGTGTTCGGTCGACCGAGACATGTCATTCGGTCGCCCGAGTGCTGTCGTTCGGTTGACCGAGCGTGGTAATGCGTAGGGCAATATTATGATCGGCTTCGACTACGTCAGATTCTCTGATTTGGAATTAAAACGAGTAATTAAACCTGATCAACTTAATTATTTGTCATCATAATTTAACATGAAACCCAAAAAGTGATTGTTACTTAGGATATAGATTGAATCGGCATCTAAGAAGTACGCCTTACCCTAGGAATGTTGCTTAGATGAGGTTACGGTTTATACCGCATCCCTAGTTTCGTAATTGTGTCGGTTATATGAGATGGAGGCATTAAAAAGCGAAGTCACGTAATGGAGGCACGATGATTTGAGGGGCCTTACCGAGCTAAATCTACCTTAGGGGATGACTCCCGTAGTCATAATAATTAATCTTTAACGTTGTTTTATCTCGTTAGCATCCTATTCACATGGGGGAGTTATAATCTACTAGCGTAATCAATACTATTTGTTTAGATAATATCAACCGTATTATCCGTGTTTTATTAGTCTTTAGTCCGTCTTTGTGGTCTTTTGTGTCTTGTGGTTGTCACTTGTTTTATTTATCGCGTTTAGTTGGTCATAGACCGCCCTTTCAATTTAGTTCTAATAGGATAAAGTTGTGTTTTATTTGTGCCGAGTCTCTCGTGGGATCGACTTCGACTCTATCTAGCTATACTACAATTGAACCTAGTTCTCTTGCTAGTGTGTTAGTAGGCATCGAGTTAATAGTTTAACTTGACCTCAATCAAGTTTTTGGCGCCGTTGCCGGGGACTCGAGTCATTAAATTAAGATATAGCTTATTTTGTTAGAACTGGATTCATGGATATTCTGTGAATAAGAGCCTGTATATTAAAACAGTGTCGTAAAAAAATAAAATAAATAAATAAAATATATAAAAAAAAGCGTTCGGTCGACCGAACCACAGCTCTCGGTCGACCGAGAATTTGTTTTCTTTTACTGTTTTTCGCTTACGTATCAGCTTACAATATTACATTTTACACTGTTTTATTTACGTTTTCTTTTCTCAAACTTATCTCGAGTCTGTTTTAGTTTTATATAGTTAGTTAAAGGCCTAGCCTTTACTAGTGATTAATTGTTTTATTGTTATTTATTATTTTATAGTACGCTACTCGGAAATCGAAGGAACCGCTTGAGCCTTATAATCCTGAAATAGAAATTTATGAGAAGGAATAGGAAGTTAGCTAGGAACCAAGCAACAAGGAGAAGAGGATCCAAATCTTGAGGAAAGCAAGCAAGGAGTGGAAGAAGGACATACAACCGATCATTCTGAACATTCTGAATCTGAAACAGAAATGGAAGGCAATCCGTTCAATCCAAACCAGGTACCTAATCCTGTTATTAATCCTGTTATTAATAATGCCAATAATGTGAATGCAAATAATGGAAACCAAGCCCTAGCTCAAGGAGCGAGGCGCACTTTGCAAAGTTATGCAACGCCCACTATTGAGCAATTCATTCCCGCTATCATAGCACCGCAAGATGCTGCGAAAGTCTATCACCCTAGGCCTAATTTAATTCAAATGGTGACCAATTATTCTACTTTTCATGGAGTCCAAAACGAGGATCCCGGTGTTCACGTGACGAATTTCTTGGAAATCGTTAGCACAGTGAAACCAGAATTAATCCCGGAGGGGAACATTCGTCTTAAGCTTTTCCCTTTCACTTTGAAAGATAAAGCTAAGCAATGGCTTCTCTCTTTAGAGGCTGGATCTATCACTACATGGGAACAATTGTTGCAAAAATTCATGAATAAGTATTTTCCCTTGGGAAAAACCTTTAAGTTACGCCAAGACATCCTAGGATTTAAGCAACAACCTGGGGAGAGTTTTGATCAAGCTTGGGAGCGTTTCAAGGAAGCTATGAGGAAGTGTCCTTATCATGACATCTCTCTTTGGCTTTTAATGCAAACTTTTTACCATGGGTTGAGAGAGACGGAGAAAATTAGAGTAGACGCCTCCAAAGAATGGAGCGTTTGTTCTTTATCTCCCGAGGAGGCACAAGGAAAGATGGAGCAAATAGCGATGAATAGCCAATGGGAGGCAATGACATAGCTCTTTGTGAAGATGGCACGACATATTTGATAATAGTGCATCTACCAAAATCTTAGAACAACTTTCATTTATCAACAATAAGGTAGATGGGATGCAAGAGAGGATGACAAGAGTAGAGAAAGGGGGCTGGATCGAGGTAGCACCTCAAAGTGAGAATGCTTTGATCTTGAAGAAGCCAATTATATCGGGGAGGGTACAGGCCTAATCATAACCATCCTGGATTCCGATATAGTGACATTAATGCAGAGAGAAAGGCCTAAACCGCCTACCACTTATGTACCACACAAACTAAAACTTTTGGTTGGGAAGGCTGCGATAGAAAAACTGAGTAATGTCGTCACTGACAATATGGGACAACTTTCAAAATCTATGGCTGATTTAGCTACTAACTTTAGCCAATATTGTCAGAAGACCGATGCTAAGGTGACCAATCAAGAAGCTCTAGTCCAAAACCTCACGCACCAGATAGGACAACTAGCTGAGCAAGTCTCAACTAGACCTCCTGGAGGGTTGCCAAGCAACACTGAGAAGAACCCTAAGGATTTGAATGCGATCATGACAAGAAGTGGAAAAGAGGTAACTCCACCATCCTTGCAAGAGAAAGAGAAAGTCACAAAGAATAAGGATGGTGAGCCAAGCAATGAGACTAATACTTCTGAGACTTTGCCTGAGCAAAGAACACATAAAGAACCTGCTGGCCCTAGAGTTGAACTTTACGATAACAAGTATCCAATTTTCACTGATGTCGATCCTTCAACTCTACCTTATCCTCCACCAAAGCCGAAGCCTAAGTTTGATAATAATAGGTATAAGAAGTTCATGGATATGTTTAGTAAGTTACAAATCAATATACCCCTAGTTGAAGCACTAGCTGAAATGCCTGAGTACACCAAGTTTTTAAAAGACGCCGTCTCAACTAAAAGGAAACTTCTATATTTAGAGACCATATGCCTTAATGAGGAGTGCTCAACCATTCTCCAACATAAGTTACCCCCAAAATGCAAAGATCCGGGAAGCTTTCTCATTCCCTGCACCATAGGTAACATATGTTTAAACAAAGCTTTGTGTGATCTAGGAGCTAGCGTGAACCTGATGCCAGTATCTATTTTTCGGAAGCTAGGCATGAAAGATCTTAAGAAGACCTCAATCACACTGCAATTAGCTGACCGTTCTGTCAAAGAACCGTGTGGAGTGGTTGAGGATGTGCTAGTAAGAGTTGAAAAGGTTGTTGTTGTATGACTGAAATATGATTATATTATATGACTTTTTATTATATATTTGCAATAATATTGAATAATTTCATAATAATGCATCAAAAACTTATAAAAATCATAGTTAGTTAGAATTAGATGCATAAGTTATAAAAACGATATAAATGATGGTTTTTAGTGTCAGATTTACGTTCGGTGCTTTGTTGCTTTTATTGCAGGATTATACGTTTACCGAGATCCCAAAAGATGACATGTTTTGGAGCCTAAATCATATCTTTTGTGGGATAAAAGATTATGCCAAAATCTAACAACTTTGAAACAGATCAACTGCCCTTAGTGTTTCTACCGTAATTCATCTTCAACGGACATTTGACCTAACTTAGAGGCATTTTCAGAGAAAAAATCCTTGATGAAAGTTGTAGATCTTCAAGAGAGCTTTCCAACGAATATTAAATCATGTCAATCTGAGGTCTACAGCTCGAGATAGGTTTTTACGAACATCGGAGATGTTGCATGGCCGGCACGCGCCGGAGAAGGCCGAACCTTGCAGGAATATTTCTGACACTGGCACGTGGGTCTGACAACAAGAGAATATATACTATTTAGCCGGCACGTGCTGGTGGTGCTCCGGCACGCGCCGGCCTTGTGGTGCAGTCTATAAATAGAGCTCATTTTCAGCCTATTGGAGTTGCTCCAATATATATATCTCTCTTATATAGATCTCTATCGTCTCTTTTGTTGTTTTTTAGTTAAATAAATGTCATGCAACGGCACTCTGTCGAATCTTTGCGATGTAATGTTGTAATATAAGTTTCGTTATAATGCTTAGAAGATGTATCAAGGTTCATTGATGTGAAGGAGTTGTTATTTCCGGAGAATACGACTCTAAAGCTACAATTGTAATCTAAAGATGAGCGCTAAGGACTCGAGGCTAGAACCACCATTGTAAAGCCACCATCACCGGAATAAATTAGAGTTTGAACATATTCGTTCTAGTAAGTTTCTTGTTCTTCCTTCATGTTTGAATTGTTTATGTGCAATTTGTATGAACTATACTTATGTTGCATGCTAATAGAATTTAAACATACGACAGTTGATAAATTCATAGATTACCGTGAAGGAGAGTAATAATATTTATTCCAACAAGCGAGTTGAGGATAATATTATTAGATTAGGATTTTATATCCATATCTTTGATCCATAAATGCTTTAGTTGTACCGAAAGGGGGACTAATTAAAAGGCGATGAACCGAGAGAAGAAACGCCTCTTTAGTAGATAATAATCCAAGAACTTACGAACGAATATGTGTTTGTCTTATTAATTTCGGTGGGGTGGTGGATCATTGGTGAGTTCTAGTTGTTTTAAATTATAAGTTTTATAAAAGTTGTTATCGTAGTATTATTTATTTTCACGTTTGCTACCTTAGTTTGTTAATTGAAAATCCGAGATCATAATCATCAATTTTAAGAAAGAAATCGAAGGCAAAGACTCTTTTTAAGTACAAGTCCTGCTGCGGATACGATCCGGTTTCACCACTATAGTGCGAGCCTTCGCACTTGGGGTGACATCGGTTTTATTTTATTACTTGTTATCTTTTGCTTTGCATAAAACCGCGAACAAGTTTTTGGCGCCGTTCGGGGGACTTGGCACGGAAAGTTTTAGTTTTCAATCTACATTCTGTTTCTATTTTATCTACGCTTTATTCGGACTGTTTCGAGCTTGTTTTAGTTTAGTTTTTATTTATTAAGTCTAAAAAAAAAATATAATAATAAAATAAAATAAATAAATAAATAAAACCCGTGTTCCTTGGTTAATCGTCGAGGTTGGGTGATGGATTCTCGGTGAATCCCACTCTGCGGAAGCATAAAATTAAAATCCCAAACCTCGTGGTTAAGGTGTTGGTGTTCGAGCGTGGTTTATGAAAACTCGAACTCACGGGGACCTCTTTTGTATAACCCGGAGCTAGAAGCGAACCATCATTCGACCAAACCGACGTTTGGCCTGGCTCACCGGACCAACGGACGAGGAACCACGGAAGGAAACAATCACGAAGGATACGTTGAGGAGAAGCTCAAGTAGGAGCGAGGTTGAGAAAATGGCGAGATCAACGGACATTGGCGGACTTTGCCATGCCATCTACTTGTGAAAGTTAATCCTGCGGTCGTGATTCCCGAAATCACGGTGATAATTCGAACTCAAAACTTCTTTAATCAATTTTGTAAGAGGTTCCACATTTCATGGATTTTCCACGAGGACCCGCATACGATCACATTCACTCATTTCTAGAATCGTGCGGAACTATTTTAATCAAAGGGTCACCGAGGGCGCCCGAAGATGAAACTTTTCCCTTCTCACTTTGAAGGGAGAAGCGAAAGAATGGTATAAATCCTTACCAGTCGAATCCATTACTTCGTGGGAGGAGTTGGAGAAAGAATTTCTGAGCCAGTACTTTCCACCTGCAAAGACAGCTCATCTTCTGAATCAGATATTCACTTTTGTGCAACCCGAGAGGGAATCGTTCTACGATATGTGGAGACGATTTAAGGCTCTCTTGAGAAAGTGCCCCCACCATGGGCTGGATAAACAAAGAATGGTCAACACTTTCTACAGTGGTTTGACTGAATTGACTAAAGGAATGGTGAATAGTTACTGCTGGAGGTGCATTTAGAGAAAGACACTGATGAGGATGGACGTTGTTTGAAGATATTGCAAAGTATAATTATGCCCCTACTATGCAGTGCATCCAATCGAAAAGCTCATTGCGAGGAAGTATGAGGTAGATGAGACCACGTTTCTAAAAGCTCGGTTGGCGCACTACGAAGCAAGTGGCGGCAATGAATGTTCCAAGTCTTGTGTGTGACAACTGCCATGGCCAAGGCCATCGCGATGTCGATGCCCGACTTGACCCAATCTCTCGAGTCAAAGCTGTTCAAAACAATGTTGTTTGCCAAAATTGCGATACCATTGGGCACACATTCCATCAGTGTCATCTATTGTTGCATTCAGAGGAGGTGAATGCATTCAATTCTATAAATTATCGACCTTCGGGTCAGAATCAAAACACTCAAGGGTTCAATTACAACCGGAACCACCCTGGTTTCCGATGGAATGACCCTTCTGGGGCAGCGAACCCCCATCATTTTCAGGCCCCTAGGCCTAATCAAAGCAATTTTCAATTCAACTCTCAACCGGCATGGAACACCAATCCACCGGTCAATCAAAATCAAAATCAAAATCAGAACCAATCATTTCAGATCTTGGAACAAAAGTTGAGTGAGCAAGTCACGTCCAACACTCAATTGACAAATGCATTAAGTACTCTGACCAGTACAGTGAGAAATTTAGAAGTGCAAATGGGGCGATTTGGGGACGACAAGCTAGTCGACCTCGAGGTCACCGCCGAGTTTTCTTGAGAAGAACCCCAGGGTCAACTTGGTCCGTAATGACCAAAATACTTGCACCGATCTAGCTGCACCATGGGACTATGGTCAGGATGAGTTGAATGCCATAAATCTGAGGAGTGGGAAAGTGGTTGGCAGTCAGGCCAACCAGGGAAACGAGTAGCCCCTCCTGCGAACAGTGAGGCAGGAGGGGAAGATCTTTGTTCTCCTCAGAAAGATGTTGGGACGACTGTTGAGCCAAGTGAAAAGTAAATTCTGAGAGAAGTGTGAGAGTTGAGAATACTGATGATAAAGAGAAGAGTACTGAGAAGAAGTCAGAATCTAAGTTGAGTTCTGGGAAGCATGTGAGGTGGAAGGATAAGGAAGACAAAGCAATCAATCATAAGACAGCAAAGAAGCACTTCACTGAGGAAGACTTTGCTGATCTCCCTTATCCACCTAGCAAAAACAAGCTGTCGTTAACAGTCGATAAAGAGTATAAGAAGGTTATCGACTTGCTCAAGAACACTGAGGCAAACATTCCATTAGTTGATCTTTTGGTAGGAATGCCAAAGTATACAAAGTTTATAAAGGACGCAGTGAGTTCGAAAAAGAAGCTTCAAGAGCTCGAACACATAGTGTTGAATGGAGAATGTTCCGCAATCGTCCAGACTAAACTTCCTGTGAAGTGTCCGGACCCTGGAAGATTTACGATTTCGTGTACTATTGGGAACAGGGACTTCCACAATGTTTTGTGCGATTCGGAGAGCATCAATCAATCGATGTCTACTTCAATCTTCCAATCTCTTGGATTGGATCAATCTATTACTCTAGATCTATTTCTCTTCAACTTGCAGATAGAAGTGTGAAGTATGCAAGGGGAATCATAGAAGATGTGTTGGTCAAGGTTAAAAACTTCATATACCCAGCTGATTGGGTAATCATGGACATGACCGAGGATGAGAAAACCCCCTTGATCCTTGGAAGACCTTTTCTTGCAACCGCCCGTGCCTTACTAGATTCCCACAAAGCGAAAGTAACCTACATTTGGAGGATGAGAGTATAAAGTTCAATGTGGGCAACGCAGTGAAGCACGCATCCGGTGATGCTTGTTTAGCTATTGAGGACGATTTCACTGATGAGTATGATAAACAAGTGTTCATGGGTAGTTGGGATGAGGAAGAATTCAATAAACTATCTGCAACTTGGACTAATGAGGAGTGGATAAAATTTTTAGAAGAGATTGACAAGGAAAGTTCTGACTACCAGGAGGTGGTAAGAAAGATAATTAGGAAGAGGCATGGTGATATGCCAAGATTTGCAAAGGGAGATGAGGCCCCTGTCTGCTGGGAGGCCATGATGCTTCAGAGCCCTTATGATAAGCTTGGAGATCTGGAACTTAAGGGCGATAAATTAAGGCCAAGTGTGGAGGAGCCACCGTCAGATTTAGTGTTGAAACCCTTGCCTCAACACTTGAAATACATTTTTCTGAGGGACGGTGATAAGCTTCCTTTGATCATTTCATCTAAGTTAGAACCAAAGGAGGAAGAAAAGCTTATCAAAGTGCTGCAAGATAATATCCTCGCCTTTGGTTGGCAAGTGGGAGATATCAAGGGAATAAGCCCTGATATCTGTATGCATAAGATCAGGGCTGTAGAGGATCGAAGAAGGTGCGGCTGACCTCGAGAGAAGGCTAAACCCTCATATGCAGGGAGGTTGTTAAGAAGGAAATCATCAAATTGCTTGACATGGGTATCATTTACCCAATAGCCGATAGTGAATGGGTGAGCCCCACTCAGGTGGTGCCAAAGAAATGAGGAATTACTTTTGAGAAGAATGACAAGGGGGAAGAGATTGCCCTACGGCAAGTCACTGGGTATAGAGTTTGCATCGACTACAGAAGACTAAATGAGGTAACTCTAAAAGACCATTTCCCCTTGCCATTCATTGACCAGCTCCTTGAGAGGCTTAGTGGCAAGCAATTTTATTGTTTTTTGGATGGCTATTCTGGATACTTTCAAATAGCCATCGACCCCACTGATCAAGAAAAGACTACCTTCACCTGTCCCTCCGGTACCTTCGCTTACCGAAGGATGCCATTTGGTCTCTGCAACGCACCGGCTACATTTCAAAGATGTATGATGGCTATCTTTGATGGTTTAGTGGAGAAGGTGATGGAGATTTTTATGGATGACTTCTCTGTGTTCGGGGACAGTTTCGACCACTGTTTACACAATCTTGATAAAGTTCTATCCCGGTGCATAGAGAAGGACTTAGTCTTAAATTGGGAAAAGTGCCACCTGATGGTGGAAGAGGGAATTGTTCTGGGACACAAGGTGTCCAAAGAAGGTATTGAGGTCGACAAAGCGAAGGTAGAAGTTATTGAAAAAATGACATACCCCAAAAATGTAAGAGAAGTGAGAGGTTTCCTGGGTCATGTCGGCTTCTATCGGCGGTTCATAAAAGACTTTTCTAAGATAGCCAAGCCTTTGTCAACTCTCTTAAGAGAAGATGTGAAGTTTGTTTTCACTCCTGAGTGTGAAAGAGCGTTTAAAGAATTAAAGGACAAGTTGGTTACCTCGCCAATTCTTATAGCACCCGACTGGAAAGCTCCCTTCGAGCTTATGTGTGATGCCTCTAATTATGCAGTCGGTGCGGTGCTAGGTCAGAGAATGGACGGCAGGTTCAAACCCATCTACTACGCTAGTCATACTATAAACCTAGCACAAGTAAATTATGCAACAACTGAGAAGGAGTTGTTGGCAGTAGTTTTTGCCATGAATAAATTTAGAAGCTACTTCCTTGGGTCGGAAGTTACGGTCTGGACAGACCATTCTGCATTGAAATATCTGTTAAACAAGGCTGATGCCAAGCCTCGTTTGTTGAGATGGATCTTAATTTTACAAGAGTTTGATGTTCATATCCGGGACAAGAAGGGTAGCGAGAATGTGGTAGCTGACCACATGTCTCGGTTGACCAATGATCCTCAGGTAGAGTCGGATGAGATTGGAATTGATTTTCCAACTGAGCAACTCATGACATTTGATGTGTGCGAGGTTGCTCCTGCCCGTGCGGGAAAAAAATCTCCTTGGTTTGCACCCTTTGCAAACTTCTTAAGTGGCAGATATCTGGACCCTGACCTGACATATCAGCAAAAGAAGAAATTCATTTCGGATTTGAACTATTATGTGTGGGACGATCCAGCTCTCTTCAAGCGTTGCAAGGATGGATTACTCCGTAGGTGTGTCCACGAGTTCGAGCGAGAGGACATTATGGAGCAATGCCATGGCGGACCAGGTGGGAGGTCATTATGGAGTCGGGAAGGCTAGCTGCGAAAATTTTTCATCCGGCTTCTATTGGCCAACAATCTTTAAGGATACTGAGCTTTGTAAAGGGTGTGACCGGTGCCAACGCACGGTAAACTTTCTCGGCGAATGGACATGCCTCTCCATCCCATTCAAGAATGCGAGGTTTTCGACATATGGGGTATTGACTTCATGGGACCATTCCCATCCTCGTATGGGAACAAGTACATTCAGTCTCAAGTCGACTACGTGTCAAAGTGGGTGGCGATAGCGATAGCGCGCCGCGGAACGACCACAAGGTTGTCAAGAACTTTACGAGGAAAAATATTTTTACGCAGTTTCTTTGTCCCACGAGCTCTCATCGTGTGAGGAACTCACTTCTGCAATACTCCACTAGAAAAGATTTTAGAACGGTATGGGGTAAAACACAAAATTGCTACCCCCTATCACCCTCAGACGAGTGGACAAGTTGAAGTGAGTAACCGAAGCTTGAAGAGCATTCTAGAGAAGACGGTGAACTCTCATAGGACGGACTGGAGCCAGAAACTGGATGATGTGCTCTGGGCCTACCAGGACAGCCTTTCAAAACTCCTATTGGCACGTCTCCGTTTAAGATGGTTTATGGCAAGGCCTGCCACCGCCAATCGAGCTTGAGCACAGAGCGTTCTGGGCTATTAAATTCTTGAATTTTGATAGTCAATTATGTAGAGAAAAGCGATTGTTGCGATTGCGGGACCTTGATGAGTTCGAGACTCCAGGCCTCACGGCTCGAGAATCGGTAAGGAGAGGACTAAAGCGCTTCACGACAAGAAAATCAAGCATAGGGAATTCACAAAGAAAGTGTGGTTTTACTATATAATACCAGGTTACATCTGCTTTCTGGTAAGCTACGCAGCCGTTGGTGCGGCCCCTTTGAAATCTTTCAGGTTTTCCCTAGTGGAGCAGTCGATTTGAAAGATAAACAGGCGGGTTGTTCGAGTAAATGGTCATCGGTTAAAACATTATATTGGTCAACAAAAGGAACGACCGGTGGTTTTTTATCTCGAACGACGTCCCTAGTCAAAATAGCTCCGATCCTTTGGCACCGACGATTTACATCTCTGTGAGTTCTTTGATGATGTTGTGATCCCGATGTTACACTGGCTTGTGAAACAAAAACCTAAAAAGAAGAAGAAAAGAATCATAGGAACAAAGTGGGTCCAGAAGTTTGATGATCTGGCCAAGATGTTAGCGAAACTTTGTTCCTGTGGATTCCAGACTGTTGACCTAGAGAGGATCGAGAATGATTCCGGGAAAAGGCCTCCCTGGCCTGACCCGGGTTGAGTTTTTATTGGTTAGTCGAGCTCCCGACTATAATTAAGCCCTACTAGGGCGGTAACCTAGATATCTTTTCCTTTTTTGTCTATAGTTTATTTTTGTTTTGTTTCTCTTGTTGGTTGCTAATATTTTCCATCTAGCAGTTTCTGACCATGGATCAGTACTTGAACGACTGACCCTTGTTTCCTCATGTACCCCAAGATTCCTCGATATTACATTTGTGCACTATATTTCACATAGATTCGGTTATTATCAATTTTTGCATTGCTTCGCTTTGTTCCATGATATTGCCTTGTCTATCATCTTTTGTGCCCGTATCCCGAGGTACATCTTGTTTCCTCATATGTGCGTGATATTTGCGATAGCGATTGTGAGCTTTTAGATGAAATCAGTTTACGGTGGATGGTCCACGATCTCATCGCTTTCCTCAAGCATTTCTGGATCGACTCATGACCACTTCCGACTGCCACCTTCGAATTACAACTAGCTAAGTTTTTCTTATTTTGAACATCACGAGGACATCATGTAATACTCAAAGGGACAATTCACCGAATTCAACTCGATAGGCGTAACCATATCCAAAGTGCATATTTTGAAGGAAAAAGGTACTGAATGATGACACACAGTGTCCTCTAATGGCACAATCATTCAAGGAAGCTTTACCATCTTCATCTAACTATAATAGTTATGCACGTTTTCTTTACACTTTTCGCACTTAACTATTAATATCCCTTTCATCAATGTTCGGGAGAGCTTAGTTTGGGAAGTAATGAGCGCGTTGTCTTCAACATTTACATTCCATTGAAATATCCATGCACTACACTAGAATCTTGTTCTTGTGTGGACCCTTTGTGTCCCCTTGTTGTGGATTGTACTAACACGCAGGTAATTGAAGAAGATGACTCCATCAATAATGTGAAGGCTCACAAACCGAAGGCTCGGAAATCAAAGGAAAAGGTCAAGAATCGTTTGGATTGGTAAATTTGTCTACTCTATGTGCAAGAACGGTATTAAAGAAGAATGCGGCGCGTGAGGATGACCCACCACCAGTGCATTAGAAACCGAAGCAAGAGAAAGTCTAGCTATAGACTATAAATATAGTAAAAAGATGGGTACTATCCTTCCTCTTTGCTCCTTAAGCATTTATTTCTAGTTAGTTCATGAACTTAATTGCTACATGCTTTGGTGAGTAATTGTTAGAAGTGTCCTATTTATCTTAATATATTATATTAGTTAATCATCATCATTTTGGTTGTTTAAGTTTGTCGAGCAAACGACGTTAACCAAAATCGCTACCGAGGCGGCAACACAAAAAAAAATGTTAAATATAATAATCACTCATACTTGGATGATACTTTGCTAGTACTTAGGATTGATTTTCATTTTGTTTCACTAAGTCCTAGGATGAATGTTTGAATATCATTAAAGAGGGAACGATTAGGTGGTTATCCGAAAATCCCGAGGTATAACAAAGAGAAAATTCAAATACATCATTTCTTGGACTTACGTTGTTAGAACGATTTGAAATAACCCTTGAGGATCTGGGTATAAAAGACTCAGAGTTAATACTTTGTCACATATTTCATATCATAATCTAGTTGGTTTTAAATTTCAAATAATGTGTGACATGTATTAGTTCAACTACTATGGAATATTAAGTGTGTGGAGTGTGACACTTCTTTGATCATAATTTTGACCCACCCACCCACCCTTTACTATCATCCCAGTATTTCTTTTGACTTATTTTAGTGCACCATTGCTTTCCCAACAACTTATTTACCCTCACTTTACATTGGGGACAATGTAAGTTCGTAAGTGGGGAGTGGAGTCGTGGTTGGTCTAGCAATGGAATTGATGTTTATTTTGTATCAATAAATCCCTTAGTTTTCGATTTTTTTTCAAGCATTATTTAGTTGGTTAAAATAAATTGGACAAGGTATATATTTCATGGATTTGATGATGTAATGATCAATTTGGATGTGTATAACCAACGTGAACCGTAAGTGCATTTTAAACCCAAATTTATTTGTGTAACATGAATTCATCCTTCACGTAAGCCTTTGATATTGAAGCGAAAATTTTAAACAGTATCCATTCAAGAGCTCATCAAGTTATTTTAGAGATAGAAGTAACTTAGTACCTAACTTCTGAACATGTACTGTGAATATCTGAAGGTTTGAATGTGATAGGAAGGATATAAGTTAAGTTTATTGGGAAAATGAAATGAAAGTAAAAGATGAACTATATTTATATGTCGGTTGTAGCTACCAATGATTTGAGTGCGGTAGGGCGTTATCACGAAACGTCCTATACCACTATGAGGTTTAAAAGCTCCCGACTGCCCAATGATAGTAGTCCAGCTAGGGTGTTATCACGAAACATCCTATTGCTGGGAATGAGGGCATCCGCCTGATGATAGTAGTCCAGCTAGGGGGTTATCACGAAACGTCCTATTGCTGGGAAAGAAGGCATACGCTGCAAATGTGAAGAAAAAAAAAATTGATGACAATATGGAAATATGGTTGAAAACTTAGTTATCTTCTGACTATCCACAGTATAAACTGAATGATATGCTTTAGGGATTATCCTAATAAGTACACGGGAGGACTTTGTGTGGAATCATATCGCTTATACCTAGGAAAGTCATTAGGACTATCTCGAATGGATACTTGTGCGTTTGCTTGAATTATTCAAGAGAGGATAGTGGAAATTAAAAAGGCTATTCACACACACACTCTGTTATACATTTATATTGAGGTTAACGTGTGGTTATGATTCAAATGGTTGTATCATCTGGATTGTCTCTTATATCTTATATCTTCATGAATTTGTCCCTCGTTCAAGTTTTATTGCTTATTTTGCTCGAGGACGATCAAAAGCTAAGTGGGGAGTAGTTGTTGTATGACTAAAATATGATTATATTATATGACTTTTTATTATATATTTGCAATAATATTGAATAATTTCATAATAATGCATCAAAAACTTATAAAAATCATAGTTAGTTAGAATTAGATGCATAAGTTATAAAAACGATATAAATGATGGTTTTTAGTGTCGATTTACGTTCGGTTGCTTTGTTGCTTTTATTGCGAGGATTATACGTTTTCCGAGATCCCAAAGATGACATGTTTTGGAGCCTAAATCATATCTTTTGTGGGATAAAAGATTATGCCAAAATCTAACAACTTTGAAATGATCAAGCTGTCCCTTAGTGTTTCTACCGTAATTCATTTTCAACGGACATTTGACCTAACTTAGAGGCATTTTCAGAGAAAAAGTCCTTGATGAAAGTTGTAGATCTTCAAGAGAGCTTTCCAACGAATATTAAATCATGTCAATCTGAGGTCTACTCGAGATAGGTTTTTACTTAACATCGGAGATGTTGCATGGCGGCACGCGCCGAGAGAAGGCCGAACCTTGCGGGAATATTTCGACACCGCACGTGGGTCTGACAACAAGAGAATATATACTATTTAGCCGGCACGTGCCGGTGGTGCTCCGGCACGCGCCGGCCTTGTGGTGCAGTCTATAAATAGAGCTCATTTTCAGCCTATTGGAGTTGCTCCAATATATATATCTCTCTTATATAGATCTCTATCGTCTCTTTTGTTGTTTTTAGTTAAATAAATGTCAGAAACGGCACTCTGTCGAATATCACGATGTAATGTTGTAATATAAGTTTCGTTATAATGCTTAGAAGATGTATCAAGGTTCATTGATGTGAAGGAGTTGTTATTTCCGGAGAATACGACTCTAAAGCTACAATTGTAATCTAAAGATGAGCGGCTAAGGACTCGAGGCTAGAACCACCATTGTAAAGCCACCATCACCGGAATAAATTAGAGTTTGAACATATTCGTTCTAGTAAGTTTCTTGTTCTTCCTTCATGTTTGAATTGTTTATGTGCAATTTGTATGAACTATACTTATGTTGCATGCTAATAGAATTTAAACATCGACGAGTTGATAAATTCATAGATTACCGTGAAGGAGAGTAATAATATTTATTCCAACAAACGAGAGTTGAGGGATAATATTATTAGATTAGGATTTTATATCCATATCTTTGATCCATAAATGCTTTAGTTGTACCGAAAGGGGGACTAATTAAAAGGCGATGAACCGAGAGAAGAAACGCCTCTTTAGTAGATAATAATCCAAGAACTTACGAACGAATATGTGTTTGTCTTATTAATTTCGGTGGGGTGGTGGATCATTGGTGAGTTCTAGTTGTTTTAAATTATAAGTTTTTATAAAAGTTGTTATCGTAGTATTATTTATTTTCACGTTTGCTACCTTAGTTTGTTAATTGAAAATCCGAGATCATAATCATCAATTTTAAGAAAGAAATCGAAGGCAAAGACTCTTTTTCGTACAAGTCCCTGCGGATACGATCCGGTTTCACCACTATAGCTGCGAGCCTTCGCACTTGGGGCTGACATCGGTTTTATTTTATTACTTGTTATCTTTTGCTTTGCATAAAACCGCGAACATTTGTGTTTCTTGTCGACTTTGTGGTATTAGATATGGAAGCTAACTACGAAGTGCCCTTGATATTAGGGAGACCTTTCATGGCCACTAGTAGAACGCTAATTGATGTTTACAAGGCGGAGTTAGTGTTAAGAGTGAATGAAAGAGAGTTGCATTCAATGTCTTCGACACTATGAAGCAACCTGATGACGGAGAAGATGCATGTTTCATGTTGGATTCCATTGATAGGATCGTTCAAGAATTTCAACAACATGAAAGTATAAAGGATTTCTTGGATGCTGTTTTAGAAGAAGAAGATAAAGTCAAGTACGTAAGTAGTGAGGAGGAGAAGATGATATGGCCAGGATGTAGTAGAGGGACCCCAAGGCCTGTAGAGGAAGTAAGTGCTGCGGAGATTGAAAGATTCTATCATAGACCAACGTGGCATAAGTACTTCGAACTCAAACTCACTGGTCAAAAGTTGAAGACCTCTTTGGAAGAACCTCCCACAAATTTGACTTTAAAACCTCTTCCTGCGAATTTGAAGTATGTATTTCTTCAAGATGAGACTTTGCCGCTAATTATATCTTCTTCCTTGACGGACTTACAAGAGGAGAAACTAATGAGAGTTCTAAGAGAGTACCATGGAGCATTTGGATGGACCATAGGCGACGTTAAGGGCATTAGTCCTAGCGTATGTATGCACAAGATCTCCGTGGACCCTGAAAAGAAAGCGGTTGCACAACCTCAGAGGCGTTTAACCCCACAATTAAAGGAAGTGGTTAGGGATGAGGTTATAAAAATGCTAGAAATGGGAATTATATTTCCAATTGCTGATAGCGAATGGGTAAGCCCTATCCATGTAGTTCCCAAAAAGGGAGGATTGACGGTGCAAGCCAATGAGTTGAATGAGTTAATTCCTGTGAGGCTAATCACCGGTCATCAAGTATGCATAGACTTTAGGAAACTAAATGATGCGACTCGTAAGGACCATTTTCCTCTTCCCTTCATCGATCAAATGCTCGAGAGACTGAGCGGGCATGCGTTCTATTGTTTTCTTGACGGATATTCGGGATACTATCAAATCCACATCTCGCCCGAAGATCGTGAGAAAACAACATTTACATGCCCATATGGGACATTTGCGTATAATTGAATGCCATTTGGATTGTGCAACGCCCCCGTGACATTTCAACGATGTATGATGTCATTATTTGCGGATATGGTGGAAGATTTCTTGGAAATCTTTATGGATGATTTCTCAGTATTTGGAGACGATTTCGATTCATGTCTCGCACATCTAGCACGAGTGTTGAAGAGATGTGAGGAGACGAATCTTGTGCTTAACTGGGAGAAGTGTCATTTGATGGTTACGGAAGGTATAGTACTTGGCCACCGCATATCAAAGAACGGTATAGAGGTGGATAGAGCCAAAGTAGAGGTGATCGAGAAACTACCTCCGCCTACTAATCTTAAAACTTTGCGAGGTTTTTTAGGCCACGCCGGATTTTATTGTAGGTTTATCAAGGACTTTTCCCTAATCTCTAGACCTCTTACCGAATTATTGGCCAATGATGTGCCATTTGTGTTTTCTAATGAGTGCATAAAAGCTTTCAACGAAATAAAAAGTAGATCGATTCTCGCACCCGTTACGTCGCACCGGATTGGGATCTTCCGCTTGAACTGATGTGTGATGCAAGTGATACTTTTTGTTGGCGCCGCTTTGGGTCAAAGAAAAGATAAGATTTTTAGGCCTATTTATTATGCAAGCCGGACTTTGAATGCTTCCAAAGAAATTACGCCACAATGGAGAAGGAACTTTTGGCCGTTATCTTTGCTTTTGATAAGTTTAGATCTTACTTAGTGGGATCTAAAGTCACCGTGTGGGATCGACCATGCGACTCTTAAGTATCTCCTAGGAAAGCAAGATTCAAAGCCTAGATTGTTGAGATGGATTCTACTGCTGCAAGAATTTGACGTAGAAATCCGAGATAAGAAAGGAAGTGAGAACGTGGTGGCCGATCATCTATCGCGCTTACAATTAGAGGATGGTGAAGAATTACCTGAGATAGGAGAATCTTTTCCTGATGAACAACTTTTCTCCATCACCACCATCGGGGGACATGATGATTGTGTTGCAGTTTCTTCACGCATAGAGGTTGTGAAGGAGAAGAAGCAACCATGGTTTAGTTTGTTTGTTAATTATCTATCCGCAAAGTACCTACCACCAAATCTCACTGACCAAGAAAGAAAAAAATTATTTAAAGATCTTAGACACTATTATTGGGATGAGCCTTATTTGTTTAAGCTAGGATCTGATAATGTTTTTCGAAGGTGTGTGCCAGAGGAAGAGTATAATGATATCCTGAAGCATTGTCATTCTTATGAAGTTGGAGGACACTACGGTGGAGAAAAAACTGCGGCCAAGGTCCTCCAATGCGGTTTTTATTGGCCGACATTGTTTAAGGATGCACACCAATATGCAAAAGCATGTCATGCTTGTCAAATGACAGGAAATATTTCACGAAGGAATGAGATGCCACTTAAGAGCATCTTAGAAGTAGAACTTTTTGACGTTTGGGGAATAGATTTCGTTGGGCCCTTCACTTCATCACTATCTAACCGATATATCTTAGTTGCTGTTGATTATGTATCCAAATGGGTTGAGGCCATTGCTTCCCCTACTAACGATGCTAGGGTTGTGGTTAGATTCTTGAAAAAGAATATTTTTACAAGGTTTGGGATGCCTAGGGCGATTATAAGCGACAATGGTAGTCATTTTTGTAATAAACCTTTTGAGAGGCTGATGATTAAGTATGGGGTTCGACATAAGCTAGAAACCGCATATCACCCCAGCACTAGTGGACGGTGAAGTCACCAATCGAGAGATAAAGCATATCCTGGAGAAAATCACAATACGACTAGGAAGGATTGGTCGTTACGCTTAGACGACGCTTTATGGGCTTATAGGATCGCATATAAAACCTCGATTGGAATGTCACCATATAGGATTGTTTTTGAAAGGCATGTCATCTACCTGTGGAACTGGAGCACCGGGCCATGTGGGCAACGAGGATGCTAAATTTTGATGAGGCGTTGGCCGTGAGAAGAGGATGTTAGAATTAACTCGCCTGGAGGAGTTTCGTTTAGAGGCATACGAGAATGCCAAGATTTTCAAGGAGCGCACGAAGAAGTTCCATGACAAAAGATTCTCGATAGGACCTTTCAAGAGGGTGATCTGGTTCTCTTGTACACCAAGCGCTTAAGACTCTTCCCGGGTAAGTTGAAGTCAAGATGGTGTGGCCCATTTCAAGTACAACAAGTATTTCCTTCTGGAGCGGTGGAGCTATTCAATTTCAAAGACGGGTCCAGATTTATGGTCAATGGACATCTTGTGAAGCATTATCACGGGCTTCTGCCTGATGCTGAAGAGGAGGTTTTGTACCTCGATGACCCTGTTTATGAATAAGCCATCTTGAACTCGAGTCGAGCTAATGACTATAAATTTAGAACTACCGCTATAACTATCTTTTTTCGTTTTCTTTTTAATAAAGTAGCATGCGCCTATCACGGTTTTTTTCATCTCGCCATGTTCCGAGTCTAAGTTCGGAATAAACGAGGTTTTTTCCTTGATAGCCGTCATGTGAGTTTTTATTTAGGTTTAAATCCCTTTTGGTCTTGTCCATGGCAGTATAAAGTAAAGTGGCTTAAACTGTTTTTAGATATCTATATCTAATTACTGCCACATTATTTTATAACTTCCATAGACATGGTATTTGACGATTTCGTGGAGCTTGTTTGTTTATACAGGATGTGTCTGTCTCTCCACAATGTGCCGATGATTACTCCGATATTGTTCCTTTACTTGGGAGCCGTTTCCAGAGCTAAGTCTTTCATCTTGAACTCATTTTATTTTTGTCATTGAGGACAATGCCATGTTTCATGGGGGCAAGGGACTTAGTGTATGTTGAAAATATATGTTGAAAAAGTAGGGGAACGGAATCTTCGAGACAATATTGAGCCAAATTTAAAAAATTTTATGGATAAATGCCAAGTTGTTTAACTCGTACCCTTAAACTTGTGAAGTTCTTATACTTAGAATTGATAGGAAATGAACCAAGTTGCGTGAGTACGTGGTCATATTATACTTTTGCGATAAATTGTTAGTAAACTTAAGGATATTCATGCCAACAATTGCAAGTAGTTAGGTATTGTTCAATTACTCAACATGTGAATCGCGTAGTACCGCATGAGTTATAATAATTGAAAGAAGTATGTGTACATTGCATAGATAATTGGTTATGAGGACCTAGTGCCGATATTTGTCGACTGATGTATTCTGATCTTCTAGCCAACAAAAGCGGAGTAATAAGCTTGGGACGTACCTGTGTTTTGACAATGCATTAAAACATTGGGCTTGTAGTAACATTACCAAAGTAGCCCTACGCTTGTGGTAATATTCGATGCTATGCTTAATCTAAGATAGGGGGATACTCTATGAAAAGTTTTCTTCCTTGAGATTAGTAGTATTCGAAAAATATACAAAATTGAAAAAAATTTAAATTGTTAGAGGCTTTGAGTAGTACTCGGTCTCCAAGTCCAAAAACCCTATAGATACGCTCTTGCTTTATTGTTCTAGTGCTTTAACCATTGCGAGGCATAAGAAGTATGAATGCTGATGTTGGTAAATTTTGATATGAAGTCTGCATAAGCTCTAATCTTGCTACATTTATATAAAACCAATGCACATGCACACAATCACTTCGATTCATAGCAAGTAGTGAATAATGCTTATCTTATGAGCATGACTGGTATGAGTTGACTCGGGTTTCTTGTGTAAGTATGAGATGACCAAGGAAAATGTTGTCTTGGGGAATGACTTATAGATGCTTTGTTCGGGACGAAGCAAAGTTTAAGTGGGGGGCATTTTGATGACAGTTAAAATATACCTATTTATGTCATCAATTATAACCTTAAATCGGAGTTAATTATATATATTTCATATTAAATCATGCGTTTATATTTGTTATTTAATGATAAGTGATTATTAATGTGATAATTGGTATTTAGCCGTTTTTATTATAAAAGAGTAATTAATTGTGTGATAAATACTGATTTTTGCGGATCGTAATTAATCGGAAGATAATTATCACGCAATCGAGAAATCTCAAGATAAAAGAGAAGAAAATCGGAGCATTGAAGAAAAGGTTAATCAGATCAATTCAAAAGCATGGAGTTGGGAACAAGTCAGAAAAAGCGGAGTGAAAACGCGTAACAAGGGAAGGCTCGGTCGACCGAGCCTAGCCATTCGGTCGACCGAGCGTGTAGGTTCGGTCACCCGAGCCTAATTTGATAAATGCATGTCAATCTTCTGGATTCCCCCTATGTCGGCTACAACTCCTATATAAGCAGCAGCTACGAAATTGAGAACACACACCACTACAACACAAAACAATTTATACAATTTGAGTTTTTAGTTTTTCTTTACTTTCCTTTATGTTCATTCATTGTGGATTCATCGGATTCTCCGGTTGGGGAGCGCATTAAAGAGTGGGAGTCACTCGCCTTCTTCGGGTATGACTATTCAATTATGCAATCTTTATTCGTAGATCTGATATAATTTATTATGGAGTAGTTTTTTTGTATTGATTGCGTGATGTAGATTAATTTACGAACCCATGTGTTTAGGTTAGAAACGTTAAGAAGTAATCATGATTTGTTCCGACACAGAACTGTGTTCGGTCGACCGAGACATGTCATTCGGTCGCCCGAGTCTTCGTCGTTCGTTGACCGAGCATGGTAATCGCGTAGGCAATATTATGATCGGCTTCGACTACGCCGATTCTCTGATTTGGAATTAAAACGAGTAATTAAACTCCGATCAACTTAATTATTTGTCATCATAATTTAACATGAACCCAAAAAGTGATTGTTACTTAGGATATAGATTGAATCGGCATCTAAGAAGTGCAGCCTTACCCTAGGAATGTTGCTTAGATAAGGTTACGGTTTATACCGGCATCCCTAGTTTCGTAATTGTGTCGGTTATATGAGATGGAGGCATTAAAAAGCGAAGTCATGTAATGGAGGCACGATGATTTAGAGGCCTAACCGAGCTAAATCTACCTTGGGGATGACTCCCGTAGTCATAATAATTAATCTTTAACGTTGTTTTATCTCGTTAGCATCCTATTCACATGGGGGAGTTATAATCTACTAGCGTAATCAATACTATTTATTTAGATAATATCAACCGTATTATCCGTGTTTTAGTAGTCTTTAGTCTGTCTTTGTGGTCTTTTGTGTCTTGTGGTTGTCACTATTTTATTTACTGCGTTTAGTTGGTCATAGACCGCCCCTTTCAATGTAGTTATAATAGGATAAAGTTGTGTTTTATTTGTGCCGAGTCTCTGTGGGATTGACCTCGACTCTATCTAGCTATACTACAATTGAACCTAGTTATCTTGCTAGTGTGTTAGTAGGCATCGAGTTAATAGTTTAACTTGACCTCAATCAGATGGCCACTTACAAAAAGTCTTATACTGATAGTCTTTGACTAATCCCTAGCTTCACTATCTAAACACTTGTAGAACAGGTAGGATGGCTACTCTTCAATTGTTTGAAACACTAGTCCTTGGAGGGTTGTCTTGTCTCTTCACCAGCTCATCACAAACATAGTCTTCCTGACTGTAGCTCAACTGTCCTTCACACCCTCTTGGTGTTTCACAGTTAAAAACCTTTGATAAAATCAAAGTTGAGACTTGAATCAATAACTATGATTCAATTGTTATTTGAGCTTCTTCTTCTAGATATAAAAGTTATGCATGGCTCGGTATTTCTTCAAATGATTGAACTTGATCTTTCTTTGAATGCTTTAAAGATTACTTGAATATATTTCTTGATCTTGCATTAAAGTGCTTAGCAGGAATTCTTTTTTATTACTTTCCCCTTTAATTTGATCTTCCTTGACTAGATTGATTCTAAGAATTCCGCACTCTTCTTGTTATAGAATAGATCTATTTTTAGGGGTTTTTCTAACGGTTAGTTCATTTGAATTTGAATCCTTATAGCCGTTAGTGGTCCTGTTTTTCTTCTGTGTGTCAGTGTCAGAAAGAAACCTACGTAGGGCATTTATATATGATGGCATTCATATAGGACGGGACCGATTTAATCTGAATTTCTCGATATAATTCCGTAATCGAGGAATCTTATTAAATCATTAGATGATCATATATGGATCAACCTTAATCCTGAGTTGATCACAGGGTGCTGCTTCTCTCGGGGTAGTGTTTGATGTGTTAGTTACGGTTCACTTAAATATGTGTTCCAAGCCACTTCTCATTGGCACTATCTCTTGATGAGTGAGTAGTTCTGATTTTCACAGACATGGAATCCATTCCTTCCTGCGGGAAGTAGAGAGACAGTCCCCTTATTTATTAGCCCTAAGAAAGTGATCGATCCCGGGAGTTCACATTTGACTAATTAGCTACTAGTCAGATATGTGCACTAATTGATCATCAGGGGGTTAATGGTAAATAGGGATAAGATATTCTGAGTCGGGTTCACGGAGACTTCCCACTCAGAATGGACAGTCTATGGAGGGTTAATCCGTATGTAGTGATTATATCAATGGACGCTTATTCACTCTATGGGTTGAGTATAAGTATACATCTATAATTGGTAGAGTTCAGTTTCGGGTTTATGGTGGCGTAATCCCGGAATTAATAATTATATTCTGTTTGATGAATAATTAATTATTGGAGCTACTTGTTATTGGTCCATGGTCCCCAATGTGGCTTCTATAATTCGGGCTAATATTCTTGTTTATTTGGGCCTCAGAAATAATTAATTGGTTGGGCCAATTAATTGATATACATGAATATTATTTAGTTGGGCTAAATAATATAATACACGTAAAAGGCATTTTCGTGGGCACAGTGAGCTTAGTGTGGCGCCAATATGTCTTGGATTTTCCAAGAAATTAGTTTTCCTGGATAATGACATATTGTGTAATTAGTTATTTATTTGTTAAATAATTAATTGGATAAATAAAAGAAAATAATTTATTTATTATTTATCTCTTAACTATATGGATAATTATATTTTCTTATTATAAGATTATAATTATCTCTTGTTTTTATTGGATAATAATAATTAGAATTATCTCTTTTATTTTGTTAAACCGATTGGGTATAGGTTTTCTCTCTTGGATTTTGCCTATAAAAAGAGAGTTCTCCCCAAGCCCTAGAGGAAGGATAAGCCACGAAATTCATAGAGAAAAAAGGCTAAGGAGTTCGATCCTTAGCTCCACCCGGTTGGAGAAAAACTTGGAGTTTTTCTTGGAAGCATATCAAGGAGGTTCTCATATCAAGAAGGGTGTCCACCAACCACCGTTTGGAGAAAACATTGGAAGATCAAGGCTTCTCATCCTAAGATCAAGGCGTCTCTTCTCGATATTGGTAACATGATCTTAACCCCCTTGTAGTAGTTTAAGTCCTTTAATTATGTATTGTGTTGTATAAGTCGTGATCCATCCGCTGCGCGTAGATCTAACTCGTTTAGATCAAAGATCCTACATCCTTCATATGGTAGCAGAGCAAGGTTCCACGATTTATATAGTCATAATCATAATTAAACGATTTAAAGGAGTGGAATTGCATGTAGGTAAATTTTATTTATTGTTTTATGCATTAATTATGATTAATTGATATGGTTGAAGAGATGGATTGGGGGTTGGCACTGTTTACCCGTTAGATCTATTGTAAACTCATATAAACGATGAAAATTCGTTCATATGAGTATAGGAAATTATGTAATTTATTTCTATTGCAATTTTAATTTCCAGAAAATAGATATGTTTAGTAGCTGTTTAGTTCTTTCGTTTTTCCCGTTGATCGAGCCGTTGAAACGACGATCCCTCCGGTCAGAATCAAGATTGGAAGATGATGAACAATTCCACAAAATTTGGCGTCGATCGGAGTCCGTTTTGATAAATGTTCGTTGCTGCAAAGAAGCTGTTGTAACAGAAAAATGCAGGATTGACAGAAACCCTACCTATGACTTCCTAGAATTTCTGGGAGAGTTTTTGACGTGGCATAAAAATTTCAGGTCGATCAGGATTCATCTCGATTCCCGATCGGCCTCGGGAAGTCTTTGAGGCACTTTCACAGAAAAGTCGAATCTGACAAGTTGGGCGGCTCACTGGAGAAAATTGACAAGTCAAAGCTCCGATCCAACCGTCCATATTGAAGCCTAATGAGTGAGGAACAGATCTGGAAAGTTTCGTCGTGATCCGAGTTCGTTTGGTTTGCCGATCGTCGAAGATTTTGAACAGCTGCAGATTATGTTAGAAAGAAGTAAACCCTAGTTAGGGTTTTGGTTATTTATTTTCTAATAGATTAGATACGGGGGTGCCAACGGTCCATCTCGGTGTTTATTTTCCGCACTAGGATACATGTTTGGATTGTATGTGTAGAACCGGAAAATTGCCATGACATGCATCATATCATGAATTCCACTCCATATGCATACATGTAGAAATTAATTCGAGGAATTAGTTAGGCATGTATAAAACACGCAATTAGTTTTAATTAATTGTTTGATATTAATTAGAAACTAATTAGGGTAAAAACCGAGGAACACGGGTTTTTTCAATCGTCGAGGTTGGGTGATGGATTCTCGGTGAATCCCACTCTCGAAAAGCATAAGAGAGTAAAATCCCGAAACCTCGTGGTTAAGGTGTTGGATTCTCGGTGAATTCCACCTTACCTAGACGAGATTACGTTTTTGTTCCATAGTGTCTACGTGAAAGTTTGATGTTTAAGGATTGGATAATCACGGGCAACCATGGTTCGAAAGTGGTTTAACCACGGTTGGGTGGTCAACAGTAGCTATGGCTCGATCGACTTCACCCTCCACGTGTGGCGTTTGCACGGGGGTCTAGCAAGGCTGAGCCATCCGAAGTGCCAATACGGCTCAACGGAGCTCCCCTAGTCTTAACCCGTCCGACGGCCACATATGTTCCAACGAATAGGTCGGGTGGGCTAGCCCACGTAACCGACAACATTCGGGCCTATGATTTATTGTTCCTTAATGTAACATCAAGTCCAAAAACGTGATCAGTAAACCCACCACTTTTTCAAAATATTGAGTGGGGCGGGAGAGGCGACGGCCGACCCCACGGCCTCTACCGCTTGACACAAGCAACGTGAGAGAATGGTGACGCCTCGTGCCGGCTTTGATTTCGGCCCCCTAAGGAAGGCCTTCACCGCTATCAAAATTCAAGGCTTGGTCTCCGAAAGGATAGGATTTTGGGTACTCGCCGGGTCACTGACCGACCCTAAGGCGGTACACTCAGGGTCTACCTAAAAATCTGAGACAGTAGGTCACACTCATAAAGGGTATTTTTGGTAGTACCTTGGCTGAAAAAGGAAAGGTGATTGACGATCACAAATGAGATGTTCGATTCTCAATCTGATCTTCAATATTAATCGAAACCTCTTTGAGCTACCTTAAGGCGGAACTGAGGCATTAGATTAAATCCTTGGAACGGTAGGATAGACTATAAGTACTTAGTTTATGTTCCTAAAATTTATTAGTAGTGTATGATTTGGATTTATTTTCTGTCAATTTTATTTACAACTATTTATATATCTCTCTAGGGTGCTAGACTGCTAGTGTAAAATTGACTAGTAAAGACTTCGTTAAAAAGTGGCAAGTAACTAGAACGTTGTACTTATTGATCTCACATGTGATTAATTTTTCGGAAGAGATATTTCTCTTGAGCCTTCAAGACTTAAGTGACGTAAATAAGTATGTCACTGTTGTCACACGTGTTGAACGAGAGACAACCATAGTTAGTTTGAAAGATGATTGGGGCGATAAAATTCTTCTAGTGAATTTTAATTGTGTAGTGTCTACACGAGAAATTTTCTAATAGAAAAATTAGAGAATCATAAATTATAGTGTCGCTAGTTAGACGGTATTTGGAACCGATAAACTAGTGGGAGCTTTTATCTGTTGTTTTTCTACTTTATTAGAAAATTAGTCCCACTGGGTAACGCTTTCATTAGACATCCCACAGTTCATGAGTAGTGTCTACTCAAACGAACTGCTAGTTCAAGACTATTTCCTTTTAAGGAAAGTCAAGAATGGGAAAGAATGTCTACAAGTGTTAATCATCTAAACTAAGATTGAGGCTAAACCGAAATATTAATTAAAGAAAGTATAAGATAAGGAAAGTGATTTCGGATCACTAACCAATGAATCCTTAGCGACTTTCTTAACCGAGTAACTCGACTCGGTAGCTTAGTTCTTTGGAAGAACAAGGAAGCTATGCATTAACAATTAATAAAGTAGACAACGGGTAGTAATTTCAATAGAATAGTGGGAGTGATATAAGGAAATGAATTTGATTCTATCCTTGAACATCACAAAGAAAATTTATTTTTCTTCATTTCTGAGATTCGTTGAAACAAATGGATTCACTTTCAACTCGATATATTGTTACCTCATAGAAAGTGAAAATGACATTTGTAGTACGAATCCGAGACTCGGACTTTTGTTTGATAAAGTCAGAACAACTAAGAAATGCTGAAAATGTATATGTAACACGTCTTAAACTATTATAGGCGAATGGTTTCCGTATTAAGATAAACGACCCTTCAATATCTATTAATTAGTGCATATATCCTAGAGATAAGACCTGACGACTGGCTAAGGGTGATTCATATCTCCCAGTCTGGGAACACTATCTCAAAGGAACAATGACTAAGTTTCCTTTCAATCAGGAGAGGGTAATGATTTGAAGAGGTAACATAGCTTGTTCATAATGACCTTCGGGGTCTAATGAGATATACAAGCTAGCGGGAGATTTTGAATGGTGACATTTTGTCTGATAACTACTCAAAACGCTGGTTAGTTTATCGAAAGAATACGAAGAGGAGTCTCTAATTTTAGCAGAGAATAGAGTATTCCATGCTCTGAAATTGGCTATCACATAGTCTTGGGACTGATGTTCGGCCTGCCTCCTAGTAGAATGTTTTTCACTGAGGAAGAAACCATACACTTGCCCCATATATAGTTATTGATGTGCTACAATACACTGCTAAACTCGATTAAGATAATTTGGTGCAAAATAACGGTTAACGTTATTATGTAAACCGAGAAGTCTATCTAGAAGATGCTAGTGAATTTATGGATAAGGAGTGAATTCGGTTCACACCACTTCCGTAAATGTAAGCATTTAGCACTTAATGCTTGAAGGTAGGACTGAAGATTTTGCGCATACGTTCAGATTGTGATTGTTCATGAAATATCTTAATGTGTCGAGTGATGGTTGGTTATTAGATTCTTGAGATCAGAAAGTGACGGTTGAACTGTCACAAGCCTTCTGATAGAATCTATAAGTAACAGCCTTAAACCTTGGAGTACGGTTACCCAAAGGTAGTTACTATCTGATTTAATCAGACCATGTCCAACATCGGTTGTTGGTGATTACATTGATAAATACTACTAGATCAGAATGTCAATCCACCCAAAACGCAGTGGGAGTATGGTTTAACCGTTGACCCATTATGGTTTGATGGACTTTACAGTCTCAGGGGTGATTGATAACCTATGGCTCTTGATGGGCTGTATAGGATTCTGATCATAGAGGTTGGTTTGAAAGCCTTAACCCTGTGAATGGAGTTTTGGTACTCCTGTTCTATTCAGCCTCTCGTAGAACCACCTGAGTGTCTCAGGCCTAGTGGGAGCAATTGGATATACACTGAAAAGAGTCGAATGAATAGGAAAGTTTAAACTTTCAGTGCAAAGCCAAGTGGTATAAGGGTGATTCCCTGACAAGTAGAGAGTTAACCAGACCTTGAACTCTCTCACCACTCAGTCTTGCTAGATTTCGTTAGAAAGCAGAAAATAGGGGTGATTCCCTGAGACTTTCTTGCCGAAAAACGGAGTCTGGATTCATTCGGAACAGAAGGGTCTTGGTTAGAACAAATGGCAGGATGACTGCCGGGGCTTATATCCTTTGTGGATTTAAGAGAACCTCTCGGTCATTTATTGTCACATGTTTTAAAATATGTGGACTTGACCAAAATATTGATAAGTCTTTTGTAGACTGGTATCAATATTGGTAAAATAGTAGTATTAGTGTTCGCGAAAGGTAACACTGAAACAGTTGGAAACAGCATGAGTCTGTTATCTGATGTCGGAAAATGACACGCCTAGATTCTATGGATGAGATAATTGGACTATATTGTAAGAATTTGATTTGGTCAAATTCACGAGAATGAGTCATTGGCTATCCCACCTATCTTATTGAATAAGATGATTATGCATATACGGTTGCAGCATTCATCGAGAGTAGTCCTACCCTACCTCTCAGGAATGATTCTCCAAATCTTTGGATGAAGAGAAAATGGGATAGAGTCTCTCTTGGATAACGGCAAGTTAGTAGTAGTCGAATCTCGTATTCGAGCATTGAATAGCGGTTTAGTACGTCCTCAAGTATCTTTAGAGAACGAGGAATCATATGCTTGTATATTCAGGTGCAAACTTGAATATGGTTGACTACACTGATTCTGACTTGCAGTCAGATTAAGGATGATCATTAAGTTGATCTCGGGCTCAGTGTTTACTCATAGTGCTTAGAATTTCCTTTTTTGGTCTGGGAGTGATTCCAGGTCTGATAAGCCGATATCACTTCATCGTGAAAACAGTGAAGAGATAGCTTAGAAGGATCTTCTCAGTCATAAGAAGTCAAAAGCATATTGAGATAGAGTACCGCCTGATTGGAAGGACCAGCAACGTTTCAATCCTAATGATCGTCTCGAGTCGACAACCTAACTAATCAGTGTACCAAGTCGAGTGCATAGAGGGTACAACATTGATGGATATGTCTCTACTTTTAGAGCAAGTGGGAGAGTGTTGTGAATAAGATGAGAAATGGTGTGCTCTAAAAACAATCGTTGCTTGTCTTTTCGTGCAAGTGGGAGATTGTTATGTGTAGTGCCCGAAAGACAATTTGTGTAATTGTTTTTAATAATGAATGACAGAATTTATCTCACCTTATTACTTGCTTTGTGCTTGTAAAGTAATACATCTTCAAAAACCCTAAGTATATCAGATGTAACCACTTAACTCGGTGTATGGATTACACGTGAGGATTGAGTTAGTGGTGATATACTTAAATCTGTTAGTCCGCGGTGAACTTAATCGAGTTTAGGGTCTCTTGATTAAAACACCAATAATATGCCCGAAACACCTTTAGGGTGTGATAGTCTTATCTGATCTTGTCGGTGAGGGTACCTACGTAGGGCATTTATATATGATGGCATTCATATAGGATCGACCGATTTAATCTGAATTTCTCGATATAATTCCGTAATCGAGGAATCTTATTAAATCATTAGATGATCATATATGGATCAACCTTAATCTTAAGGTGATCACAGGGTGCTGCTTGTCTCGGGGTAGTGTTTGATGTATTAGTTACGGTTCACTTAAATATGTGTTCCAAGCCACTTCTCATTGGCACTATCTCTTGATGAGTGAGTAGTTCTGATTTTCACAGACATGGAATCCATTCCTTCCTGCGGGAAGTAGAGAGACAGTCCTCTTATTTATTAGCCCTAAGAAAGTGATCGATCCCGGGAGTTCACATTTGACTAATTAGCTACTAGTCAGATATGTGCACTAATTGATCATCAGGGGGTTAATGGTAAATAGGGATAAGATATTCTGAGTAGGGTTCACGGAGACTTCCCACTCAGAATGGACAGTCTATGGAGGGTTAATCCGTATGTAGTGATTATATCAATGGACACTTATTCACTCTATGGGTTGAGTATAAGTATACATCTATAATTGGTAGAGTTCAGTTTCGGGTTTATGGTGGCGTAATCCCGGAATTAATAATTATATTATGTTTGATGAATAATTAATTATTGGAGCTACTTGTTATAGGTTCATGGTCCCCAATGTGGCTTCTATAATTCGGGCTAATATTCTTGTTTATTTGGGCCTCAGAAATAATTAATTGGTTGGGCCAATTAATTGATATACATGAATATTATTTAGTTGAAATTAAATAATATAATACTGTGAAAAGATATTTTCGTGGGCACAGTGAGCTTAGTGTGGCGCCAATATGTCTTGGATTTTCCAAGAAATTAGTTTTCCTGGATAATGACATATTGTGTAATTAGTTATTTATTTGTTAAATAATTAATTGGATAAATAAAAGAAAATAATTTATTTATTATTTATCTCTTAACTATAAGGATAATTATATTTTCTTATTATAAGATTATAATTATCTCTTATTTTTATTGGATAATAATAATTAGAATTATCTCTTTTATTTTGTTAAACCGATTGAGTATAGGTTTTCTCTCTTGGATTTTGCCTATAAAAAGAGAGTTCTCCCCGAGCCCTAGGGGAAGGATAAGCCACGAAATTCATAGAGAAAAAAGGCTAAGGAGTTCGATCCTTAGCTCCACCCGGTTGGAGAAAAACTTGGAGTTTTTCTTGGAAGCATATCAAGGAGGTTCTCATATCAAGAAGGGTGTCCACCAACCACCGTTTGGAGAACACATTGGAAGATCAAGGTTTCTCAACCTAAGATCAAGGCGTCTCTTCTCGATATTGGTAACATGATCTTAACCCTCTTGTAGTAGTTTAAGTCCTTTAATTATGTATTGTGTTGTATAAGTCGTGATCCATCCGCTGCGCGTAGATCTAACTCATTTAGATCTAAGATCCTACATCCTTCAAATTCTGCTAAAGAGATAGGCTCATTATTATGTGGAATATATGTTAAATGCTATGTGAGTGTTTCCAGGATCGTAATTCTGCATCTATGTTATTTTCCCAAAGATTTGGTACTTTTTTGCCTCGTTTTGTGTGTTTTATAGGATGTACCGAATCTGGAGCATTGGAGAATGGATCTGGATCAAAAGAAGTATATTGGGCCAAGTGATTAAAGTCCAAGAAGAAGTCTGCTGAAGAAAAAGAAGAAAAGTCGGCCCGGTTTACCGAGGGCTAGGGCCAGTAAACCGAGGTCTTGTCGGACACGAAATTGATTTTGCCGTATTATCGAGGTCGGTTAGGGTTTTAGAGAGTTTTAAGTCGGTCATTGTATTTATATAAAGCCGCATTAAAAGATTATTATATAAGTTTTTAGATCTTATTATCAATTCTTCAAATACATTATAAAATTTTGATGAAATAAAGTTCTTCCAAGCTTTAAGGAGTTATTTCTGGTTTCCTCCATTTCTCCACCATCTCTAGCTTGAGTAGATCGAGCTAGATCTCCATTGTTGAAGGTATGAAGCTTTGAACATTCCTTTTTGTCTTCAATATGGTAGATATGTTCGTATTTATGTGTTTTAGTTAAGATGCATGTTTTAAGACCCCATAACTTACTTAGAATAATCGTAATTGAGCAATGTAGATCCAGGGATAGAAAAAGCTGACCCCGGTAAACCGGCGGTCTATACCGGTTTACCGAGGCATTTTTCGAAAACCTAAAACTGGGATTCACTACAGCTACGATGATCGACAGGTTTAATTAACAATAGGTTAGATCTGGCCAATCTACTTATTGTAATTGTAACCTGACATGAAATACGAATAGTGAAGTGCTAAGTTTGGACATAGTCTTGAATGGACCCTAAGAACGTGTTGATCAATGTCGACGGCTGTCTAGGCGGGTTAGCGGTATGAGTTAGCGCTCGATATCGGCAATTCTTGTTCTTTATGCGTATGGGCTATTATGGACCAATTAAGGAGGGTAGCTTGCGTATAGATTGCCTACTACGATTGTCGGAGTAGATATGAGTAAGAGTTGCACCCGTAGCTGATAATGATAATTAAAAAGAAAGCTCGCGATTAATTTAAGGAAATTATGTGCGGAAGTAAACGTAACGATTAACTAATCCAAATTAGTAGATCGGTGAGAATAGGGGGAGAAATACCAAGTTTGTTTTATGTTATTGTTGGTCCATGACCGCCTCCTTGTTTCTTCTTAATTAGATTAGAATCGTTTATACTTAGAGTTGCATTGTCTCTATGTGATCGACCTTGACTCGCATTTACTATACTACGATGTATCTATTATTCTTGCTAGTAATATTGACGTTAGCGACTTACACGCGATCAAGATTCAGCAGATTGCCTAGCACTCTGTTGACCAGATCACAGCTTCCACACAGACTTCAGCAGCATAGTTTAAGTCACAATTACATCACTCTATTGTTATTCATTGCGTACACACTATATATCTTTTACAATATGAATTTTTAGCCTTATATGATACTAAAACCGACCTTTAAGCTATCTTCATACGTTGAAGCCGACTTACGGAATAACTTGGGCTTTTGGGTTGGTGTCTAGCCGGCAGGCCTCTAGTGCGCGCCGTTGGAAATTAAAATTATAAGATCATCAATCGAATAAAATATAAGAATTATTTTTCAATTGTACAAGTTATTAAGTAGTTGTTTGGAATCAAACACTTTCATGAACAAGAGATATCATTACTTTTCAAAAGGTTGAAGGCACATGATGTGTGCTAGTCGACTATCTATATCAATAATGTCTCGATTAAAAAATATTACATGTATGCATATTTAAGATTAAAATCTTTAACATGATCAAAGAATTATGATTTGGGACAATTATTCAAAAGTGACACATATTGGACTTAATTAGGAAAAAAAACATTTAAAACAAACACTTAGTTATAAGGACAAAAAATAGATACATAGATCTAAATACCCTTAATGAAGAAAAGGAAAAAAGAAAAAAGAAAAAAAGAAACAGGCGCATGGATATTGTAATAAACGGCGCTGAACATACGCATTCTTTTTATTTTTTTTAAACAGGCGCATTTCTTTTCTTTCTTTCTTTTTTGTAAACAGGCACATTCTTTTTATTTTTATTTTTATTTTTATTTTTATTTTTTTTCAAAAGAAGCATTGAAATAAGGTTTTTCTTTTTTCTTTTTTTTTTATTTTTATATACCGATTCTTTGACCACAGCGATGGCATGACCACCCTGATGTATCGACGACCGTGATACATTGACCACCACGATGCATTGACCACCGCGATATAGTGATCACCCGCGATGCATTCACCACCCCGATGCATTGACAGCCGCGATTCATTGACAACCCGATGAATTGACCACCGCGATGCACTGACATCGGCAATCATATATGCAATGGCATCAACAATCATATATACAGGGACATCGGCAATCATATATGCGTGACATCAACAATTTATGCAGTGACATCGGCAATCAGATATGCAGTGACATCAGCAATCATATATGAATGACATCAACAATTTATGTAGTGACATCGGCAATCATATATGCAGAGACATCGCGATGAAGTGACACCGCGATGCAGTGGCCACCCCTGATGCAGAGACACCGTGATGAATTGGCCACCCCCGATGCAGAGACACCACGATGCAGAAACCATCGGGATGCAGTGATCACCGGGATGAAGCAACACCGTGATGACATTTGATATTTTTCCGATTTAATTTCATAAAATCGATTTCTTTTCTTCATAAAATATACTTCAAATGGCTATATCTTTTGATACAAAACAACGATCAACATAAATCTTTCACCTTAATTCATATGTTTATGCAGTGACATCGGCAATCATATATGCAGTGACATCGGTAATCATATATGCAGTGATATTAACATTTTATGCAGTGACATCGGCAATCATATATGCGTGACATGAACAATTTATGCAGTGACATCGGCAATCAGATATGCAGTGACATCAACATTTTATGCAGTGACATCAGCAATCATATATGAATGACATCAACAATTTATGTAGTGACATCGGCAATCATAAATGTAGAGACATCGTGATGAAGTGACACCGCGATACAGTGGCCACCCCCGATGCAGAGACCATCGGGATTGATGCAGTGATCACCGGGATGCAGTGATATTTGATGAAGCAACACTCTGATGACATTTAATATTTTTCCGACTTAAATTCCTAAAATCGATTTCTTTTCTTCATAAAATCGACTTCAAATGGATATATCTTTTGACCATCCCGATGCATTGACCACCGCGATGCAGTCACCACCACGATGTAATGACCACCCCCGAAGCATTGACCACCGTGCTGCATTGACCACCGCTATATAGTGACCACCCCGATGTAGTGACCCTCCCAATGCATTGACCACCGCGATTTATTAACCACCCCAATGTATTGACATCGGAAATTAATCATATATGCAGTGACATCGACAATCATATATACAGTGACATATGCAATCATATATGCGTGACATCAATAATTTATGCAGTGACATCGACAATCAGATATGCAGTGACATCAACATTTTATGCAGTGACATCAGCAATCATATATGAATGACATCAACAATTTATGTAGTGACATCGGCAATCATATATACGCGACATCAATAATTTATGCATTGACATCGGCAATTAGATATGCAGTGACATCAACATTTTATGCAGTGACATCAGCAATCATATATGAATGACATCAACAATTTATGTAGTGACATCGACAATCAAACATGCAGTGACATTAACATTTTCGTTGAACTTTTTGTCCTGAAATTATTTTTGAAAATCGAAATTTTCTTCATAATCGACGCATTGGCCACCCCCGATGTAGAGACACCACGATACGGTGACCACCCCAATGCAGAGACACCGCGATGCAGAGACACCGAGATGAAGTGACACCGTGATGCACTAACAACCGTGATGCAGTGTCACCGCGATGCATTGACCACCCTCGATGCATTGACACCGCGATGCAGTGACGTCCACCCCAATGCATTCACCACCGTAATTCATTGACCACTGCGTTGCAATGACCACCGCGATGCAGAGACCACCTTGATGCAGTGACCACCGCCGATGCAGTGACCACCCCCGATGCATTGACTACTGTGATGCATTCACTACCCCAATGCAGTGACAAGAAAATTTGCAACGATTTATGCAGTGACATTTGATTTTTGCTTATACAACATTATTTTTAAAAATCAAAATTTTCTTCATAAATCGCCATAGTGGCCACCCCCGATACGGAGACACCGCGATGCAGAGACACCGAGATGAAATGACACCGTGATGCACTAACAATTGCGATGCAGTGACACCGCAATGCATTGACCACCCCTGATGCATTGACACCGCGATGCAGTGACCACCCCAATGCATTCACCACCGTGATTTATTGACCACCGCGATGCACTGACCATAGTGATGCATTTATCACTACGATGCAATGACCACCGCGATACATTGACCACCCTGATGCAATGACTACCGCAATGCAGCGACCATCGGGATGCAGTGACCTCCGAGATGCAGTGACATTTGATGAAGCAACACCGCGATCACATTTCATATTTTTCTGACTTAATTTCATAAAATCAAAAGAATTATGTTGATCGTAGTTTTATATCAAAAGAATTATGTTGATCGTTGTTTTATATCAAAAGATATAGCCGTTTGAAGTCAATTTTATAAAAAAACTACGATCAACATAATTCATATTTTTTTCATCCTCTTTATTCTAATATCTCATTTTATGAGGTGACACCTTATGCAGTGACAATCAATGACACCAACATTTTATGAAGTGACACCCAATGACAACAACATTTTATGAAGTGACACCCTGTGCAATGACACCAAATGACACCAACATTTTGTTAAGGTGAAATCACGTGTTAATGCATCTTAAGTGACATTTTTCAAAAAGAAAATCTGGTGAAGTTGACAAGTGATTTCTTAGATTTCGGTTTTGAATGCAATGGGTGTAATTTTATCCGTTTTAAAGACGCAGTGTCATGTGACAAAATGCAGGAACAAACTGCTAATGATTCCATACAAGATTCTGTCATGACACACACGGCGTGTTTCATAAAACTTTACATTACACCAACGGTGACAATACATAAGAAAAGCGACACAACATCGAGAATGACGCTACACCAAGAAAGACTATAATTATTTTACAAAGCTAACAAATTTATATATTCAAATGTATATACATTGACATCAATGTCACTGCAAATTTAGTAAAAACAAAATGTTGAATGATTTGCTAATGTCACTCCATCAAATTATTAAGCTGAAATTAAAACAAAAAAGGCAGCTGAAAAATGATCAAGAAAAGAAAAAAAAAAGGCATTTTTATCTTATCCGGAGTGAAACGGAGTGAGTACGGAACATGAATTAACCTGTATCCTAATTGAACATAAAATTTGAGTCACCATTGTCACCAGGGATTACGCTACGCAGTGGAATTTCAATAAGAAATTAACATGAGATAAATTTCTAGGACTCTGATTTGCAATATACCTTTGCTATGTCCTGCAACAGTTCAATGATCCTTAAAGCAGTTGTTGAATCCAATCCAGAAGTGGGTTCATCAAGGAATATTAGAGACGGATTAATTATTATCTCATTACTGATGCACACTCGTTTTCTTTCTCCACCCGAAAGCCCCCTAACAAAAGAGCCACCAATCATTGTGTCTTGGCACATGAGAACAAGGTATTCCATACAGTTATTTACTTTTCGCCGTTTTCATTCTATTTCAACCCATACATGTGGAAGACGAAACAAATTGCTTGAAGCATTTCATGGAAGTAATTGTACGTTTAACATATTGGACTAATAATTTTTTTTTTCCTTCAACAATTGCAGAGCAGAGAAATTTACCTCTCTAGTCCAAGTTCATATATCACATCAGCGGCCCTCTGTTGCTTTTCTTGTTTTGTCAAAGTACGGGATAATCTCAGGCGGGTCTGAATCTTGAAGAAGGAGACGGAAAAAGTCGAGTCGGAGCTAGGTGGGTTTAAAGCGTAGCAGAGAGATTATGAATGGATAGATCTCTATTGGGTCCTCCGGAAGAAGTGAGGGTAATATAGGAAAACTATCTAAATTTTGTCCTTATAACTAATGATATTTTAGATGTGTCCTAAGTGTCTAATTAAGTCCCAAAACACGTCTTTATAAACAAATAATACTTATGATTTTTATTATCTCATTTTAATTTTTTTTTTTTTGGCGGGAAACGAAAGGTTTCTATTAAAACAACAAACAGAAATTACAACACCGGATCATCGTCGGAAAACAACCGGACAATTTCCAGACCATCGCCAGTCATAAAAACTGGACACAACTAATTATCTCATTTTAATTCAAATGACATCATCATATAATTATTTATATCAATAATAATATGTTAACAATGTGTAATTAAACTCGTGTAACGAGTTCGAATAACGAGTTCGATTTCGGTGATTTGGGTTCAAACTTGTGTTTGGGGTTGAAGAAGATGTGTGATTTGGGTTCAAACTCGTGTAACGAGTTTGAATATATAACAAGTTTGTTTTCGTGTAACGAGTTCAAACTCGTGTAAGTAACGAGTTTAAACTCGTTACATGAGTTTGAACTCCTGTAACAAATTCAAACTCGGGTAACAAGTTCAAACTCGTTTTCAGGAGTATTTTGGGGAAGTAAGGAGAAAAGTATGGGGAAGACTTTCTAAGCAATATTTGTTTTCCCAAAACTATTTGAGCAACAATCTTGGTCAAACAGTCTTAATAACCCGCGGACTCATACTAATACGTTAACAATGTGTAATTATTACTTAATTATGCATAAACATAAAATGTTGTTCGCAAATTTTATGGTAGTCCTGGTCCAAGTATGATTTGGTGATCCAAAAACAATAGAAAATCAGAAAAACACATGGGGCCCGACTTTGTAAATTATAAATGCCATGTATTTACAAATTTACCCCTCTTTTAAGAATTTCTATTGGATGAACAAATATGACATGGTGGTTTTGGACCAGCATAAAACTGCTGAATGTTGTTAATGAAATACAATTCAATTAGGCTTATGATGTTATAAACTAATATATAAACCAAGAAAGTCACCAACAAAGCCAATGGATAATGTACATATACACTTTACAATACACAATATATACACCATATATATTTACATATATCCCCATACAAAAGCTTATTTAGCACTTGAAATCTACATATCTTCTAAGTCATAGGTTTTTATTTTCCACCACCCCACAGTCATTATTACATGCATATTAATTAAACAGGAAAAGAGACTATAGAGCATAGATTAGATTCTACCATTTTTCATTAGAATATAGTGCATAGATTAGATTCGACTTAACAAAGCGTGCCCGCCATTGTTTTTGTGCTAATATTTCTTAGTTGGAGTTGTGTTAATAAACCAGTGAGTATCATTATATGCATGCAATATATTGAAGTTACTCATTATAGTTCTACTAACCTAACTATCAGGCCAAGTTGGAGAATGTTGGAATTATCTCTTTAATTATCTAATAAATATAGATAATATTAACAGTGGCCCTTATAGTTATCACGTTATGGTTGTTTTGTATTTATCTAGTATATTAAATAGCATTATTAGAGAGTCCTATGATGACTAGGACTCTTTGATATCGTTATCTAGTAATGCGCTAGGTCCCTTGTCTTTTGCCTATATAAAGACTGCATGTATACCATCGGTGGGTGATCGTTCAGAAAATTAGGCATAGACCAGAAAACTTAATAGCACCATATGCCGTCATTATATATATGAAGTTCTTCTCTTTGTTTTTATTCCAGGGTTCGGATCGCTATGCCAAGACGGAGCATAAATCGAATAACAATGGATGTAGTGAAACGAGCATTATGATCTCGTGATCTCTTCCACTTCCGTTTCCGCTATTCAGGTAATATGAATCTATCGTTTTCTATCACAACGTACAGACACACAATTTACAATACACAATGTATACACCATATATATTTACATATATCCCCATACAAAGGCTTATTTAGCACTTGAAATCTACATATCTTCTAAGTCATAGGTTTTTATTTTCCACACCCAACAGTCATTACATGCACATTAATTAAACAGGAAAGAGACTATAGTGCATATATTAGATTCTACCATTTTTCATTGGATATTGTTCATGTGGGTTTTTATTTTGTTTTTTTTTTTAAAATCTAGATATACCACCACTAACACCTTTTTTTGCTTAATGAATTATGGGCTCAAGTTGGTCTTCTACGGCCACCTGAACCCCTTTCCCTTTGGCAGTTGAAATACACAGCAGCAACCGGTGAACCCAGATTGTAAAGCTCGGCAAAGTCTCTAGTGTTGAAGTTCTGACGCCACCCTGGTGTGTAAACCGTCTCTCGTCCTAGCTGGAGGAATAATACGAAAACGATACGATGAATTCCCATTGATGGCCTTGGACACTCATAACAAATCATCTCTTGGCCTGCACCACTTGTGTTTTGAGTTCTTAGTATAGCTAGCGAGTAAAACACTAATAACATACTATTCAATGCTAAAAATTTAAATTAACACAACATTTCTGATACTAATTTATAGTTATAATATTATTTAATATATATATATATATATATATATATATATATATATATATATATATATATATATATATATATGTAGTATAAAGTCATTTAAAGAATGGTTGTCCGTCAAAAACGAACCGAATACCAAAAAGTAAACGAGTCCTCCACCACAATGAAAAGCAAAAACATTGACTTTATTTTATTTTAGAATTTTATTTTATTTTTTTGAGATATATTTTATGATGAAGACGAATGTCGGCTGCAAAGGTGCCGGGTTTTTTTTATACATAAACCACACATACAAATTCGAATACTTTTAAGGTTAAATGTTTGTTCACATGGGTCCGGTTTGGATGACCTGGTTTCCATTTTCTGAGAATTTTTTTTTTTTGGAAGGGCATTTTTTGAGATTTAATGAACAAATAATAATTTTTTAATTGTCCTTTCATCTGCATTGTTGTAACTTGGAACATTCCTAAGATTACTTAATACGTGATCAATAGTCTCTTGTTTTTTTTTTTTTATAGTTTTTTTTTTGTTTTTTTGTTTTTTTTTATACTTTATTTTGGTTTTTTTTTTTTTTTTTTTTTTTTTTTTTTTTGGTACGGGATACGTGATCAATAGTCTCTTGTACGGGATACGATTATCTTCATATATATAAAAGTGGTATTTCCATTGTATTTTTTTCTTTAATGTCTTTGATCATTATGTTTTCTTTCTATGTATAGATCTAACTATGAGTAGTTAATCAATTTATAGCCAATTTATAGCCGAGTTATAAGAATATTTAGGAAATAAAACTCTAGTTGATGAATGGAAGTGTTTGTTGTTAAATTGCTAGTAGCTTGCTTGTTTGTTTTGTAAAACTTATTCTTAAAGCTTTTATTGAAGTCTCGACTCAATGAATGAATTCACGCAATGTCTTTATAAATACATGTTACAAGAGGGTGCGAGAAAATGGTTTTAGCTAAGATCGCCGTGCAGAACCGACTGAGTTGTTTAGATTCGGTTCATTGAGTGAGGTTTCTAACGTTAGTCAGTTAAATCCAGGTTGTGGACTATTTAATTTTATATAGGGTGCTAAATTGCGGTATGAGTGTCTAGTTGTTAGCCATATTTGGAGATTGCACTCGTACACACATCAAGATAATAATTAGTAGGTTGGCAAGACACTTTCATTTCCGGAAATCGTCTACAGAGAGAAAGTAAGGATTGTAACTTGGCCATATCTTTGATATCTTACTTCACTCTGTACGCAGTAGTTAATAACAACCGGTGATTGTAAAAGATTGTCTCTTTCAAAGTTTGTTGACCTGAACTAAGAAAGATATTGACTTTAATACTTGCTAGGTTCCGCTTTAGATACGACATTGCTCGCGAACCTATAGTACAATTGACCCGGTATACTGCCAGTAATTTTAAACACTATTAAAAGGTCTTAAAGTATGGTGGGAAGCCTTCTAGCACATAGTGATGCTCGTTAAATGTTAAGCCACTCCAGTGCTACCCACGTTTGAGTGCATTCTAGTTGACGAATAGAGGTGTTTGTTGTTTAATTGCCAGTATCTTGAATGTTTGTGCTCTAAAACTTATTCTTAATGCTTTTATTGAAGTCTCGACTCAATGGATGAATTCATGCATCGCCTTTATAAATGTATACTGCAAGAGGGTGAGAGAAAATGGTTTTAGGATCTCCATGTAGAACCAACTGAGTTGTTTGGATTTGGTTCCTTGAGTGAGGTTTCTAACATAAGTTGGACGTCTCTAAGAGAGTAAATTCATGTTAGCTCAGTTAATTAAATCCAGGTAGTGGACTATTGAATCTTACATAAGGCACTAAGTTGTGGTATCAGTGTCTAGTCAGCCATATTTGGAGATTGCACTCGTAAACACATCAAGATAATAATTGATAGTTGGCAGATAACCTTCACTTCAGGAAATCGACTATGGGGATAAATTAAGTTATTAGTTGGATCGTAACTTGGTCATATCTTTAGTATCTTACTTCATTCTCAACGCAGTGGCTGATAGCAACCAGTGATTGCAAAAGATTGCCTCTTTCAAAGTTTGTTGACCTGAATTAAGAACGATACTGACTTTGATACTCGCTACATTCCTCGTGGGAACATTTGATTATATTCACGAACCTACTTATATATATAAAACAATGTACAACATAACTTTAACTCAAAAGATGATAAGTCATCTATTAATCTAATAGATACACTTGAGTAATTTTATAAAATATTCATAGAGTTGTTCTAATGTTTTTGTTACTATAGTGTTTGAATATTGTTTTGTACATTGTTATCTATTTATTTGGATTTAATTTTTTATACCTTAACGAGCCAAATTCGAGCTAAGAGACAAAAATACGTATAGCAAGGGAAACTCGAACATGAGTTCGAACAAATTATATATCTTTATTAATGAGCTGAATTTGAACATAATTTTCTGCTCGTTTATTAAACAAACGTTCGCGAACAAACTCGTGACCTTAACAAACCAAGATTGAACATATTTTCTTATTCGTTTATTATATAAGCGAACGAACATGAATAGATCAAACTTGATCAACTGATACTCGATTTGGCTTGACTCGTTAACAGCATTACCAACCAATACTGCCATCATATATATATATATATATATATATATATATATATATATATAAATGAAATGTAAAAGAAACAGAGTATCGTATGGTAAAAAAATGGTGACTCACCAAATGATGCGGATGTTGACCCTGGAATATCAGTGACCAACCTGGGGAAAAGTCACGCTCAGTCCTCAGAACGCGTGATATAAGACATACTCAAGGGGGTGGGGGGAAGGGGGTGTAAAGATAGATAAGGCCGCTGAAGATATTATTGTGGACCGGTTTGCATATCTCTTCAACTTTTCCTGAGATATTTTAGTACCAATTTTTGTATTAAGAATATTTAATATCATAAACTCACCATAGGAGACTCTCTGGAGGTGCTCCTACCGTCTCTTGCTGTGTACCAAATAGATAGTACTCGGGTCTAGTAACACTATTTAATCCATAAAAAATTTGTAACTATTTAACTGTTTAATATGAGCGGATCCAGGAATTTATTCCAGTGGTACTGTAATCGGTGTCACTAGAACCTAAAACTATATTTTTTTAACAACAAATCTCGTATCTGTCACGTGACCACCGACACACACATAGATCCGTCCGTGCTCATCAACGTCGGTTGGCCTAAATTTGTCAACACATGTTATTAAAACCATTATTTCTCCATGTATTATCTAAGTAGTTTTGAACATTCAAAGTAATCATTGAGAAAGCAAGAGAGTCAAAGAATTTTAACAAGCATCTTATATGCTTAAATATCCATGCAATATATATATATATATCAGAGTGGGAAAGGTTTCCAGCCAACTTCTATGCCTAGTAGTGGAATTTCTTGACCATATTTTAAAGATTAAGAGGAAAAAAATCATCAACCAGTGCAAGTATTCCCTGAGATTTGGATCAGTAGGGCTTGGAGCATCAGGATCCACCATTACCTTAAGAAGTAGACCAATTCATGAAAAAGTAAACCAATTTAGGTCCAACATATAGATCTTACCAAGTAATTTCATAAAAACAACAGATAACAATCCCTCAAATTAACCAAAAAACGACGTATAATCTAAACAGAAAGCGTACGAGTGTATAGAAATCGTGAAGATCATTCCCACCAATATCAACCCTAGGTTGGTTCACAACTTGAGAGGGCTTGAATTCACAACCATTGCTTACTTTTCTTTGCCCGTATACAACGGTCAAGTCGATGGTCCGGGTAAAAGGATCTAAAACATCCCCAATGACACGCCCAACAACAAGGGGATCTTGCCTTATACTACCTCCTCCTCGACTTGTGGAGCTCATAATCAAATTGTCAAACACCTTGTGGGCAAGCTAGATATATAGGAGGAGGTGATGAAGAGAGTTGGTGTTTGATCTTGTTTACATGTATGTTTCGCTATTTATAGACTTTATTGGATTGTGGGGACTTCACGTTTTGTGCCCCATTTATGGATTCTCCGCGTACATGCTCCCCACATATAAGGATATTTTAAAGAGCAATAATATGGGCACAACTGTTGTATCACAACGAGTGACATAACGGTTGTTTACACCGTTGATGATGATGGGTTTGCATTAAAATCAATTTAAGCTTATCACGATCAACAATGCAGATGACACAATGGTCTTTTGCACCGCTGATTATGATGAGTTTACATTAAAATCAATTTAGCCTTATTATGATCAACATGGCAAATGACACAACGGTTGTACCCCTATTTATACTCACTCGTCCTAAAATAAAATGTCATTTAGTTTTTTTTTTTTTTTTTGGTTTGTTCCATAATATAAGACGTTTTAGAATACAAATGGAAAATCGATTATTAGGAGTATTTATTTGCACCTTACTGATTTTACCGGTGCACCATACTACACTAGAATCGACATTTGAAAGTCGGTTCTGAGGCCGAAAAACCGAAGGGGTATTGTTAGAACCGAGCTTTGAAAAGTCGGATTTTAGCTCTATGACTGACTTTCTAAATGTTGATTATCTTAAATAGGTGTAATGCATCGGTAGAATCGTTGTCGTACAAATAATATCTCACTTTATTTCTTTTAGCACTATTGTTACTGTATTGTCTATTCATCAACTTTCCATTACTTTACAGGCTTGAGATCACCTTTCTAATATGTGTGTCTAATTTCGGTGTCTAAGTAAAAACTACGTCGTTTTATGCTTATTATAATTTTTAAGACAAACAATAAAACAAAACAAAATGTCCAAATAATAATAAACAACGTAGTTTTTATTTGGACACTCGAAATTAGATACATATTAAAGAGGTGATCTCATCCCTACTTTGCAAGTTTTGTATTAATGTTAGTCAAAAGGTATTTGATATGCAAAACCTGTAAAAGAGCCCACGGATTCACATTGGGCCTCAACGTAGGCTCAATAACAAATATGGTACTCAGCCCAATTAGTTCGCACCTTCATAAGCCGAAATGGGCCGGGTATAATCCAGCTCACCTCAGGCCATTACGATTTGTATCACTAGCTAGGCACAGGGCATTGATCAGCAAAGCCTTCAGCTCGCCACCTATAGGGAGACACGATGCGCTAGGGGCCGACCTGGTCACCCCCTCCCCCATCTCTCCGTCTGCCAGCTCGGACCAAGCTCGCTTGACTAGGAAATAGAGTTCATACATGATGGTTACGGGTGAAGAACGCAGCGGTAAAAACACGAGCTCGCCCCACCAGAGTTCTCCCCGCAACCTTGCATTTACTTATGCTTAATTTTACTTCATTTACCACATGTGTAATTGTCGACTCTTAGCCCCTATAAATAGCGACATTTATTACCATTCGAGGGGCTGTTAATGAAAAACGTAGACAACCTCTGTCAATTTGTAGACAACATTGTTGTTCTTTGCATGTTCATATTTTCTTCATCTAGTTCTTGAGCTTTTCTGGAGAAATCACTCACTTAAATCCAGATATCCACCATCAAATCCACCCAAACTTGTTTGTGATACTCTCAGCATAATCAGTTTTTTAGATTTTTATTTTGAAAGTTATGATAATCAATGACTTCTTAAAATGTGTAAAAAAATTTAAATAGACTTTGATATGCTAGCTCGTAAAGAAAACCATAGTATGTATAGGCCGCATAAAAAATAACCAACGGGCCGTGAAGAATTATTCTTAGCCTTTATGTTTTCCGAGGGCAGTGTAAAGCTTCTAGATGCTTCTTTATCACCTCTAGACTACTGATGTTCCATTTGGGGACGGAACTTCAAGCTGACGTGGGCTACTAAGATGATAGACCCCAGATCAATTAATCATAGCCTACAAAGTTTACTAGCAGAGTCTTGCTTTTGCTCTCACTTTCGAAAGTTGAATCTAATTGTGTCATGCCCAGAGGTTAGGCCGGTGGTCCTCTGAACCCAAACAGAGGAGTTGATACTGGAATGAGATCACACTCTTTCAACTTTAGAAACTGGCTAACGTTGTAGTAGAGTATTATTACCGCACTTCAAGTATTTACGCATATGCGCAGAACCATGTGGTTGTGCACTATGCCTCAATAATAAACCTATCATTTCTGACTATAAGGGGGTGAGTCTTCAAGTCCAAAAGTGACATTCTTGGTTAACCTCTTCTCATTTTCAGCTCAACTCGAGCAGGAAGGAGTACTTTGTGCTTTAGTGGAGTGAACAGACGATGAGCTCGGTCATTTTGCATTCATTAGTATAGTACTTGTTATTTGTTGATGATCTTTGGCATCCTTAGGCTCTGTGATCTGTCTCGGCTTCGATCATTTCTTTCTTGTTTGACTAACGCATCGTTTTCCCTATGTCAATAGGATCTGCGACCGTGGGGATAATTCCCTCTAGACCGGTCGATAAATTGGTTGAGCTGCTATTTTCAATGAGAGCGTCAACTTTCGTGACTGATATCTCAGTGATACCTATAGTACGAATTCTCATCCAACTACTCGCGAGGTCCTATCATTTGTGGTGGGGCCGGGAGTGGCCTTGCTTCTCCCATAATCTCCATGATATGAGCTTGGGACTGGTTGACAGAGACAAAGTCCCTGTGCCGTGAGCTATTTTCTTCTTCGGCCTATCAATAACATGGGTGTTGGGCCGATCCTACACAGCTTTGATTTTTGATCGGTTCTTCACTCTAATATTTTTTTAACTACTCTATAGGCTTCCTCTTAAGCCAATTTGCTATTCTCCCTTGTAGTTCTTGTACACTACTTGAAGGTGTTCTTCCATTGTATGAGGAGTGTGTTGTTTAACATTGCATACAAACTTCTCTCCCTTAGACCTCCAACAAATGAGGTAACCGGGATGTGCTCTTCTGCGTCCATAATCTTCTTGCATTCATTTATGATTCTCCTCATTTACTCACATGCCAACTCTTTCTTCTGTTGTTTGATGGTTAGAAGATGAGGAGCATTTCTCTAGAAAGGTCGGCCAGCTTGGTAAAGTTGTTGATGGATCGTGGAGGGAGTCCATTGAACAACTGGGGAACACCTCGCACTAATTAGTCAGGTGCATTGAATATAAACATGTGTTGCATGTATTGGTGAAAATGGTCTTCTGCATTCTTTGTTTGTCATAGGGGTTTATCCTTGGCAATTTGAAGTCATTTGGCCGTGGGAATTGCTCTACTTCCTCCGTGAAGGGAGATATGACATATATATTTGGTTTTCCCCTCCTTAGAATCTCATCTAGCATTATGCGGACATCATTTTGAAGCTTGTGGTGAAGGATACATTCTCTTGCTATAGCAAGTTAGCTATATGTCGTACTCGAGGTAGCAACGTCATGATAAGGCTCTGGTTGAATTGGAGCCCTTGGTCTGACGTGCTCCAAAATTAAGGCAAAGAACTCTTGTTGAGTGCTCACCGACTATTGAGCTAGGCTTAACATTTGATGAGAAATGTCTAATTTCTCACTCTCCTACTTGATGTAAGAAGTTTCATCCTCCTTTCTTACATCGGGTGGTGCCTCGATATTTTGTTGAATTAGCGGGTTTTCACCCTGCACATTTGTCCTGTCAATAGGTGGTAGAAGATGTTATACCGACTAGTTCCGGCACCTCGAGTGAGTGTTACACCCGCACCCTGTGCATGCGTATCCTGGGTATCTCTCTCAGTATTGATTTCACCACCATTATTCTTTGGCGGCATAGTTGATAGCTTATCACAACTTTATAAACGAATAGTATAGTTTCAGGCTTTTCTTCTAGCGTGAATTGACGATCCCTAAGAACGTCCATGTTGAGTTGAAGTGCTTGAACTAATAATTGGGTCTGTGAATGATGAATATCAAGGCCTGCAAAACAAGCAAGGCATTAGAGGTCCCGGAGCTGCCTCTGGGGAGGCACTCCGACGCTCAAGTCATTACAATAATAGAGGAATTTCTATTTGAGACAATGAGCTTTGGCAAGTAAAAGTAGCAGACATTATATGTATAATATATGTAAAGTGTGTCGTACCCTGTAAGTGAGGATGAGAATCTCTTATATAGAGTGACATCATGGGCTGATTGTTATTGCACATTCAAGAGTAATGAAGCATGTTTCTTGGAGGGGTTACGATGCAATAATGGTGCTATTACGAAGAGATCGTGGCTTATGGCATAACGCCCGGAATGCCCATTAATGGAGTGTAACGGTTGTTGACGACATATGATGACATGTGTGCCATGTTAGATATAAGAGACCTAGGATGACATGCGTGACATATCGACTATCAAAGACAAGGATGAGTCGAATCATGTCAGTTATATGATACTGGTAGCGACTTGCATCACGTCGGGCAATTGTTGCGTAAGGGCAACCTGCGCCATTCTAATATGGACAATGTTGAAGTCCAGACCTTTAGCTGATAATAAAGCCCAACAAAGAATGAGGATCAGTTCGGTCCATATGGATTGAGGTGGACTTATGCTCATAGTGACAGCTGATGAGGGCCAAGTGTACGGCGACCAATCTCACCAATGCCACATATCGAAAGTATAATCTTTTTGAAAACAAAAGAACAACAATATATGATGTTCCATCTTGAGTGTGAAATTAGTATCTCTACAGAAAATGCACTTGCCCTTACTGTTGATCCCGACCAGTTCCCTGCCAGTCTTGCCTAGTCTCCTTTACCAGGAGGTAATAAGTGTCTAGTCTCTGCCCCACATCCTATTTATAGTACGAGTGCCTAGTGGGTTATCTTTATATGTCAACCCTCCTCTGAGTCAGTAGCCTTCCTTGGGGTGTGAGTCTGTCTAAGATTCGGTAGAACGTGGGTCTCCAAAACCCGATGTCGTAGGTTCAAATCCTACATAGCGTGATTTTTATATTCTTAGATCAAATTAGATGAAAAGACATTTGAGCTTTAGTCGGGATTGGCCATTAGCCCAGCCAAGTCCAGCATATTCACTGCTGGCCCTTTGATGACATTCTTCACCGATAGTATTGCCGTTATATTGTACTTTTTTAATTACTCGATTGAGGAAGTGGGCACGTGGCGGATCTAGACGGTTTGGTTGGTCTCAAGACCACCTAAGATTTTGGAATTCGGAATTAATTTGTTTTAATATTAAAAGAGTGTGCAATGTTTTGGTGCTAGATATATTCTCCATTTTCTTTCAAATAAACATGAGTTTACACCATACTCAACATAATGTTTTTACTTACTGCACATCAGGGACGGACCCAACATGGTGAGGGTGGGGGCCATGCTCCCAACTCAAATTTCGGTGCAAAATAACTAGTATACTCCTCTAATAATATTAACACTGTGTATATATATTATTTCGAACATTTTTAATCAAATTATCCTTTTAACTCAGTTGGTAAAGTGCCTAACTATTTACATTAAGTTTATAAGTTCAAATGTTGGTTGCAACATAATTTTCATCCCTTTCTTGTTTGTTTTTCTCCTTTCTAATGTTTGTTGTTTATGTTTTATTTTCTATTTTCTAGTGTTATTATGTTTTTTCTTTTCTTATTAACATTTATGAATTTTCTAGAAAAAATTCTGCTACCATATTTTAGTGAGATCTCGACCCCATTGAGTGTTTTTAATGTGAGATCTCCCCCGGCCCATAATATGAGTGTTTATTTGGTTTGTTTTTTAAAATTATTTAGAAAAATTAAAGAATGTCATAAATTCAAATGATAAAATTCTTAAATACCATTATATAGTATCATTGATTTCATAGTAGTAAAGTAATAAAAAATTATGGAATTGATTTTTATGGGTACCGAGAAAAGGAAAAGGAATCTCTTTTATTTGCCCATAAAAAAAAAATAAAATTGAAAAAAATCGATTTATATCAAATGACAACATTCATAGCTTGTCACTAAGCTTATAAAACAAAATGTTAAAGTGAGCCTGAAATGACTCACCAAGCGAAGCAAATGTGGAGCCTGAAATGTGAGTGACCGACCTGAAAAAAAAAAAAAAGAAAAATCACCATCAGCGCTAGTGAACAGATGCCGACAGAGTAATAATAATTAGTCCAAGGGTTAAAAAATAAAAAATAGAAAACAAAGGAAACTTGCAACTGTATCTATATCATATGGTACATTATTAAAAATGCGTTATTTTTTTACAAATTCGTAAAATGTTTTTTCGGGAATTTAAGGCCTTCTACATTCCTCTACGGCCGTCTACGCCCCGCTTTGGACCGAAACGGTCTTTTAAATTTTAAAGTTACCTTTAAATTACATTTCTCCTCACTTTTATTTTTTTTATATTTCTATTTTATCTTTTAACATAAAAAACATTCTCATCCTCTCTCTCCTCCATCTCCCCTCACTCCGCATAAGCATCGGCATGCGGCGATTCTCTAAGCTCCTATTGTCTCCTTTATCTAGAGAAAGTTTTTATACTAGATTTCATTCATTTCAAACATCTTTTATAGGTTGTTTTCTTCGGCTTTCGGGTTCATTGGTTGATATTCTTGGAAGTCAAGAGTTTAGTATAAATGTTTAGATTCGGATGTGGTTCCGCTTTGTTTTTAATTCTTATTCAGATAATATTTTTATTTTTTCCTTCGTATTGGTGCTTAATGATCGTAAAAGATGATTCTATTTTTTTCTTAACTGATATGCATTAACAATATTGAATAATATATGTTGCATTCACGAATTTGGTTGGTCAGAAAAATATGATTTTTGTTATTTTGATAGTGAAAGTTGTGAAACAATTTAAAATCAATTGACATTTGTTATTTTGTTGATGTTTCACATTGCTATTTGTTGATGTTTTGGGCTAATGATAATAAATAAATTCTTGTAGTTTTGAATTTAGGAGTATCGATTCGGTTCGCAGCAGGGTGTAGCGAATCGTAGAGGGCCGTAGCGGGGTGTAGAGGGCCGTAGCGGGATGTAGAGGACCGCAAACCCCCGGAAAAGCATTTTAGAAATGTGTAGAAAATGTACATATTTTTAATAATGTACTATTGGACAAAGATACAGTTGCAAGTTTCCCAAAAAACAACAACAACAAATAGAACAAAACATTTTAATAATAATAATAATAAGGGTTCAAAAATAATAATAAAAGGGTTTTTTTTTTTTGAAAAATTAGTCATTTTTTAAAATGTTTTTTATTTTAACCGTCGTGATTAGACCGATACACTACCCTACATATCAACCACACCGAAAAGATTTACATAAAATCAATTTTAGAGTCGATAAACGATTTTTTGAAGATCAATCGTGAAAATCACATTTTCAAAGTGAAATTTTAGCTCAAAAATTAAGTTTCTCTATGTTGTTGAGGTTGGTTCATAGATAGGTTGAATGTGGTACAAATATTGTCTCTATACTAAAATATGCCTACAGATAAATATCTTCACAATTAATGGTGAATACATTTTATATTAATTCGCAAAGGGCCTCTTTATTTACATCCCGGCAATTCTACTTATACACCTCATATATTGTAAAAATAAAAACTTTTAATACACTACACCTATTATGTTTCGGATCCCACATTCTACCTATACACCACATGTCTCACAAGAAGTAAAAAGCAAAAAACACTTTTGCCAAGAAAATTTTACTATTGCCATGTTTTCAAAATTCTAATAACACCCAAATGTTATAAATAAATTATCACCCCCGTCCATCTATAACCATCCCCTCCCCAATTCATTTAATCGGGTTTTTCCCACACTCCTCTCTATTCTTGTTCAACCTAAATTCATTTCCAAATTAATTCATCTCAAAAATTTCATCTCGAAATTCTCTTTAATCTTTTTACTTTCATTGTTGTTGATTGGTTCCTCTTTCACATTAATTCTCAAAAACAAATTGCATAATTTCCATTTCATTTGTGTGGAGGTTTGGAGAAACTATTCAGGGCAATAAAGGATCTTTGAGCAGCAAGAATGGTTTCAAATTAAAACCAGTGCTTCCACAGCAGAGCACGGCAATGGTGTAGCCATTGACCTCCATTGCAAACCTTAATAAACCAAAATTGCAGAGCTTAGACGCAGGTCCTATTACAACCGACTGTTGAGTTCAAGAAACCGACTTTCCTAGAGTCGGTTTAAATGACGAAATGAAACTGGAAAGAACCGACTTCTATATTGTCGGGTCTACTGGATCTGACTTCAAGGGGGTCGGTTCAAGAGGATGAAGATGATAAAAGTTTTTGAGAATAGGAATTTGAGGGTTTTAGATTAGTGAAGATGAGGATGATAAAAAATTAGGAAGATGAACAAGAGTAAGTTAGAGAATGATGGAGTATTGGAGTTGATTATTAAGTTAGAGAATGTGAAGGGTATTGTGATGATGTAGATGTAGGGTTTGATGAAAGAATGGATGAGGAATGAAAAATTAATAGATAAGAATGATGATGAACATGATAATACGATATAAAGATGAAGTAAAGATAATATAAAAAGCTAGTGACCATTTTGTAATATATTTTTTGAGTGGAAATAGTATGAAAATGGGGTGTGTAAGTAGGTTGGCCAAATTGTAATTAATTATGTGGTGCAAATAAATAAATAAAAATATTGTAATTTAAGTATGGTGTAAAAGTAGATTTTGATTATTTGGTGTGGTGTAGTGTGTATAGCGGTGTATAGGTAGATTAGGTGGGGTGTAAACCCTCGCAAATGCTAAATGATAATGTCAAAATTATCTAGAGTGTTCAGTGGTGGATATCTAACTATAAAAGTGATGTAAAGATGGTGGCGCACGGTGGTGCTGTGGAGTTTATGGTGGTGGTGCAAAATAAGTAGTAAGAGAATAGTGAATTGGGTAGAGTTTTACCTTATTTTATAAAAAAATCAACTTAGACTTCAGTCTATACATGGAGCCCTATTTATAGTGAGAGAACCGACTAATGTTCAACATAATTACAATCAAGGACAGATAGTACAACTAAATCTACGGCTGATCGTCGGACGGCAATAGGGCGATGGTGGCGCGGACCCATGAGCCTATGCGGTGTGGCTTCAATCGGCTAGTTGTGTCGTCGGTCTCTGTCTCTAAATGTAGAGGAGGGGATCTCTAGCGGATCCATAAGTCTTGTGCTTGTGCAGGTTTGCCGTCTGGCTTGTTTGCTCTTGCTACGAGCTCATCCAATTGACCTACCGTAGTGGTAGGAATATGCCGCGTATGGGCTTTGCCGTAGGTGGGCTTTATGGCCACCTTTCTAGTCCTATCCATGGGTCTTAGCGGTCCAGGATGAGGACTCATAGCCCGGAATCGGAGCCGGCCTATCAATGGCCCCCTACTCCCGTACCCACAACGTCTCGAGATGTTGGATAGGAAGTAAATCTCCCGTATATGTTGTCATATTCGGCCTACCGTCGGCTATGATGGGCGGATAGCCTGAGCTGCTTCGAAGTTGTGTTTGGGCATAATGCCTTAACTTCATGAGGTGGCTTTAATGAGCAGACAACCTTAGCCGTATAAAGTCATATTTGGGCGGATTGCCTTAACTTCATGAGATGGCTTTTTAATGGGCGGACAACCTTAGCCGTTTGAAGTCATACTTGGGCGGATTGCCTTAACTTCATGGGGTGGCTTTATTGGGCGGATGTCCATTACCGTTTGAAGTTATGTTTGGGGCGGATTGCCTTAACTTCATGAGGTGGCTTTAATGGGCGGTTAGCCGTATCCGTTTCAAGTTATATTTGGGCGGATTGCCTTAACTTCATGGGGTGCCTTTATTGGGTGGATAGACTTAGCATTTAAGGGTGGGGCCGGATCGACCCTGCAACCGTTTGGGAGGTTGCGTACTGACGTGGTGAGGTTTCTCGATCCCACGATTGACGTGACGGTTGCGTTGATTCTGCAGTCGATGTGACGGCTGGAAGGAACCGTTGTGCTCCCTGATTGGCTGGTGTCTTTCGTTTATCGCCCCAAGACTAATGCTTTTTCAAAATTCGAAATTCAAAATTTGACCTCCACAATCTCGGCCGTTAGATCATTCTAATCTTGACCGTCGGACCGGTAAATCTGAGTCTATTTAAGGTGGATATCCCTCAACCCTCATCACTTTTGCTAACCCTATTCATTTCTCAGGGATATTCTAGCGAGGCGACAGATACTTCCGGTCATGGTCATTCGTTCCGCCGCTCCCTATAAGCTTTCAACCGATTTTCTCTATCTCATCTTCAGGTATTTCTCTTTCCCCCATTCTGTCCTTCGTTCTGTCGTATTTCATTTTTTCAGTCATAAATTGCATTTGGGGATTGTGATTTGTCTTTATTTTTTGGGGTTCTTTGCAGTTTTCTGGGTAGTTTGTAGTTCTCCGTGTCTCGGGAAAAGAGAGGATGAGGTGTCGAGATGATTGAATATTTATCATCTTAGCCTGACTTCGGTTGTTCTGGGTGATTGATACTCCACCTTGACCTTTTTTCTTTGAAGAATGCTGGGTAGTGATCGATCTGAGAGTGATGACAATTATTATATCCACGGTTATGCCTCTGAGGAGGTTGAAGAGGCGAGCACCAGCATCAATGAGAGTGATGAGGGCGAAAGTACTGAGGATGACATGGTTCTGGCTTACCTAGCTCCGGATCAGCCTGGCCGCCCAAAAGATGTTGTCTTTAAAGTGCCTTCCGGTCAATCTATTCCTTCTGTGGTGGCTTCCACAAAACCTAAGAAAACATTCGGGAAGGAAGCCGCTAGGGCTAAAGGCTCTGTTTCGAACATTACGGCTCCCGCGGTCCTACCAAAGAGATCGAAGAAGAAAGCCTGCGGCGACATCTCTGAACCAAAAGATAGCAACAAGACCCCTACACCGAATAATCTGAAGGCCATCAAAGAGGACAATGAGATGATATATTCTTGACAAGAGAGTCAAGGCGGATTGGGTGAATGTCCACCCCCATCTTGATGATCCTCGGGTTTTCTCCGAATGTAATATTTCCTCTGATTATTCGTTTTCCGGCTTCAAGGAGGTAGCTAACCGTGCTGGACAGAGGTTAGACAAAGATAGGTTGGTCCTATTTTATGATCACTTCGTCGCCGGACTTAGGCCTCATGTTGACCCTTTCTTTGTGGATATGATGTGGAGGCTGGCTGCTCTCCCTTGTGATTTTACCCCAGGAGTAGTAAGGGTAGTGATGGCATTTTTTGTACTCTGTCGGATCTTAGGCTACGAGCCTTCTCTTTGCATTTTCTTGAAGTTCTATTCCTTCAGCAGAGCGGCTACCAATAAGATAGATTCTAGTAACTTTTTGTCGACCAGGGTGAAGAAATGTCGATTGTTTTACTGGACCTCGAATAAAGTTCACGATTGGGGCAATAGGACCATGGTCGTTGAATCTGCGTCAGGATGTCCATTCCTAAATTTGAGACGCGTCCAAAAGGCCGGTTGAATTCAATCATTATGCCTATGAAGCTTAAGGCCGTCGACCAGGAGCTTCTTGATAATCTTTATGAGTTTCTCGATTGGGATGAAAAGAGTGAAACCCAGAAGCGTACATTTAGCTGGAGGGGCTTGCTTGACCTCTCAGCCCCATTTTGTAGTGTTGCTGGAGTTCCCGGACCGATCAACGCTCAACCTGTGGTTAAGATATCGAAGATAGAGACTCATGAGGACTGGCATGCCGAATGCCACCATAAGAAATACTATCCATCCAAGTATCCCGTATGCAAGGGGAAGGAGATATTGCGGCCTACTCATAATTTACTTTTCCTATTTTGTGTCATTTCTTTGATTCTTGTTTTTGTTAACCATTTCATATTTTTCACGTATGCGGTCCTAATCATTTTTCTTACAGGCACAATGGTTCTTGCTAATGCAGATAGGAAAGCCATTATGGCCCACCTGAAAGAAGAGAAGAAGGCTCGCAAGGCGATTCTGGCGGCCAGCCAACCAATGGCCCCGCCACCTCCAATTAGTATGGAGAGTACTTTATCTACCGACGCCACATCCACTGAAGAGCCTTTGAATACTTTCACTATCGGAGCTGATGTCCCTGCTGTGGGGGCTAGAAAGCCTGCCAATGCCAATGAGGCAAAGAAGAAAAGGCCCATAGAGAGGAAAAATACTGGCTTGGTGTTTGGATGGTTTTGCATCATTAAACAAAAACAATTTATAAACCCTAACCTATATGCAAAACTAACTCCTAACCGGCCGAATACCGGGTAATTGCTAGTAAAGCGGGATAAGTAAGGGGTCGATCCACAGGGAATTGGGTTGTTGAATCTAGTTTTATTAATTCCTTTCAATTGTTACATATGAAAACAAATAAACGAAAGAACGAACATATAAACACATAGAACAGATAAAATAAATCTAAGCTATAACAACTAAGAAAAACATAGAAGAAAGATACATGGAATCAACCAATATACAAACCAAGTGATTTCATTCCAAGTTCATCTCATGATTTTAATTCGATATTGTGGTTTCACCTTTACACGAGATACAAACTCCTAATCTCTTAGTGAATCCGTTTCTCAAGCTATGAACTCCTAATCTCTTAGTGAATTCAATTATCGATCTCTCCTCTCTCGAATGTTGAGACCAATTTCCATACAAAACAAAGGTGTAGATTCAAGTTAACTCTCGTATTTTAGAATCTAGCAACCTAGATAATTAACCAATTAATTTGTCACGAATTAACGATTAAAGATCCTATCTTTCTATGGTGATCTAGCCAACGATTCTCATCTACGTTAGACAACAATTAGCAATCTCGATCTAGTCACACAATAGCATCATAAATGATAGAAAGATACAAAACAAATCAAAGATCATGAAAATAAACAAAGGATTGAATAAATTAAAAGATAAACTCACATAGTTTGATACAATGGATGATCTCCATGAATCAACAAACGAAAATAAAACATCCTAATCTAACCCGGATCACCCGAGCACAAGGCTCGGGTGACCGGCCTTGGAACCCTCAGAAGTGTGGCTGCTGAGTAGTATTTGGTGTATGAAGAATTTTTCGATATATTTTAGGGTTGGGGCACAGCTGCTTTTATAGAGTTTTAAGTCGGCCAGGGCTAAGTCGGCGGACGGACGCCCGTCCGAAACACCTGGACGCCCGTCCAACTGCTTTGGACGCTAGGGCAGACGCTCGTCCATACAACGTCCAAACTCTCTGCTCTGATTTCTTCTCCTGGACGCCATTTTGATTTAATGGACGACCGTCCATAGTGGACGCTGATTTCTTCATCTTTATCCTTTCCTTCTCATCCCTATCTCTTCTCTTCATCAGAAAATCCGAATGAAGCATCTTCTAATCCTCTTTTAGCTTGAGAACATGTATCTAAAAGATAAATAAAATCGTAACATAACGTAACATAACTCCAAAATAATATAAAATCACAATTTAAGCACATAATTCGTTACGTTTTGCAATTTAACTATTGAAAACACCACTTGCTCAATATTTCAATTATAAAGCTCGATTTCTATGAAAAACATCCACATATGGGGGAAATTGATATAAAACATTTCGTTAAAAACACTATAAATTCACCCTAAACACTTGGTTGATGAGCCTGGTAGGTTAGAAGAGGCGGATAATCCAGTTTTGCCTAAGAGGCGCTGGGCCGATGTCGGTCATAGCTCGGGTGCCTCCGCTTCTAACTCTGTTGGGATGACCGAAGATGCCAAAGTTTCCCAGGGCATTGAACCCCTCCCTGCTGTCGTGGATTTGACCATGAGCCCTATCAAGGAGGCCGCTGACAAAGGCAAAAAGGCGGTTGTTGAATCGGTGCCGAAAATATTGGGTATGGGGAAGGTTCCGACAGGTCTCACGGGAAAACTGGCTCTATGGTTTGACACGGATTTCTCAAAGCAACCCCTCACTCTCAAGATGGCCGGGGAGTAATCTACTTCAATTGCCGATGTGGTCCCCTTGCGGAACCTTAAGCTTAAACTGCCTGACGCGCCACATTTGTTGGTGGGTCAGGGGATCGTCAATCGGATAGCTCAAGCAGACGTGGTAGCCTCAACAGCTTCTATGGGTCTCTTTTGCAGCATGCAGCTTTAATCTGAGGCACTCAGGCTATACGGATCCACGGCCAATGCGGTAATACATGCTCTTTATATTTGTCTTCTTCTTTTTATAGATGTTTGATCTAAAGATCAGCACTTTTTAGGTTGCTTCCAAGTTGAAGCAGTTCGAATGGACTGGCAATGCGGAGGCAAAACAAATGGCGGACCAGTTTGCAGAGTTGCGGAAGAAACTGACCGATGAAGCTTGTCGGGCCGCAGATGCTGAAAAGAGAGAGAAAGCTCTTCAAGCCGAGATCAGTCGACTCCAGTTTGAGAATTTGGATCTCTCCAAGAGGGTTCATGAGGGTGCTGCCAGCATTAAGAAGGCACAGCTGGCCATGGACCTGTAGAGATCCGCCGAATCTAAGAGGGACAGAGCCCTCGTCAGAGTGGCAGAGATTCAAGAGAGTGCCGATAGGCTCAAGAGCGAGTTTGATGAGGCCGAGGTTGCTGTTGCTGGTGTCGCCGGTAAAGTTAAAAATGCGCTATTGGATGGGTTCGACCAGGAAGTTTATCACCTGGCGAGGTGCTTGAGAGCATTTTGTGAGGATGCTCCGGATCTTGACACCTTGCAAGACTGGCTGACAACAAATCAAGGTGATCCAGAGCTGAGAGAGTTCCATTCCGATCTCCCCTACACCACCACTCAGCTAGAAGATTTTCGGGTTGACTATATAAAGAAGAACAAACCCATTTGGGTTCCTCCTCCTGTTAATGAGGATAACCTTCGTGCTATGATGAAGGAGTGGGAGAAGGAAGCCACCGAAATTGCTGAGAATGCTAAGGCCGCTGAAGGGCTCACTGAGACTGGTGATGTTGGTGGAGAGAAAAGCCCTGAGTGTTGGTCCCAGAGAAGGGTAAAAGTATAGTCAGAGGGAGGGTGAATGACTATACTGAAGTTTCAAAAACTTTTATCAAAATAAAAGCTTTTGGGCAGCGGATAAGTCCCTTCTTAAAATGTTAATTCAAATTTGGATATGCAGTCACAGATATAATATGCAATAAAGTAAGTGTTGAAAGTAAAATAGACTCAAAGGTTTATAGTGGTTCAGGGTGGTGTAATCCCTTAATCCACTCTTCTCCTGTGATGATTGGAGGAATTCACTATTGTTTTCACTGATACAATAGCAAGATTGTCCTTGGCTATACAAGCTTCTCAATCTCTAAGACTATCACTCCCTGGCTTCAAAAGCTTCAGTGACTCAGTCTTCAACACTGCTCCTTGGGAACAAATCCTTCAGCAGCTATCACAAACACAACTCCTTCTCAGATGGCTCTGATTCAGTTGCTTGACTGGTGTAAATTTGATTCATAGATTGGTTGATTAATCTCAGTGATGGATTTGGAACTTAGCTCTGATTGCTGAGTTGATCTCTAGATGTGTCCTTTAAGTTTAGAAAGAAGGCATTTCAAATTGACATAGTTTCTATTTGTTCTTATGTAATTCAATCGTTGTTTTTCCTGTCTGTTGTCACGGATTTTATCTAACAAAGCAAACAAGTAATAAAATTTATAAATCCGGTATTCCCCAAGTGTAGGGATCATAGTATAGCGATTAATACCGGAGTCGGTCACAGGGAATCGGGGTATCTGGTTCATTAATTTTCCTAATCTTGATACTATTATTATTAAACCTAATATAATAGAACGGAAAGATAAACTGGACAGAGGATTGTCAGTCCAAAGCCAGGAAGGATAAAAGCGAAAACGAAATCTAAACTATAAACTATAAAATAAACAGTAAACAAGAAGATGATCATGGTGATTAAACAACAAACAAACAATAATCCACCGATCCCGCAACCCTCTATTTCCTCTCTAAAGTTATCTTGTGATGATTTAATTCAAGATGTGGTTCACCTAACAAAGGTATGAATTTCTACTCTCGTAGATAATTCGCCTATCAATCTCTCATCTCTTGATATATAAGATTGACGCTCTCAAAACAAGGTGTAAGATCTCTCAATCTAGCAACCTAGAAATCTAACCTATCAACTCTCGTTATGTCAAGGTCAAAAATCCCATCTTTCCTATGGTGATCTAAGGTTTACACCGACTCTCGTCATATGGTAAACATCAATAACAATTCATCTTTCGATATTGATTGCATAGCACATAAGCATAGGAAAAATACAACTTTAATCAAATTCACAAAACAAATCTAGATTGAAAATAGAGAACCTGCTGAAACGGATTCACATGGTTTGAACAATTGCTCAGCCTCCAAGCATTCAGCAAAACGAAATAAAAAGTGGAAAAGAAACAAGAAAAATCGCAACCCCAGCCTCCCCTAAGGGGGCTGGGGCCGCCTAGGGTTTTCTCCTAATGATTGTGTATCAATAGGTCTCAATAATGTATGAAAATCTGATGTGATTAGGGTTGGGGCGCAGCTGCTATTTATAGAAAACTAGGTCGGCTGCTGCTATGTCGGCCAACGGACGCTCGTCCGTTTTGGGTGGACGCCCGTCCAGAATGCGATATTTCAATCCTGATCCGATTTTCTTCCTCCAGGCGCCGTCCAATTCCTTAGACGTCCGTCCCATTCTACTTTGAACTTGTGCCAAACGCCCGCCTACTTCTTGGCGTCCAAACTCTCTCGATCTAAATTTCTTCGATGGACGCCGTCCGTAACCTCAAACGCTGCCCCACAGCGCTAGTTCGGCTCCCTGGGCGCCACCGCCGCCAATCAACTTGATTTCTTTCCTTAAATCTTTTATTCTTCAACTTGATTTGTTTCCACTTAAATCTTTTATTCTTCCATAAATCCAATGATTCTTTCTCCACTCGTAATTTCTCATAAAAATCACCATTTAAGATCATATTTAACCATAACCAATTTGTCAATATATCTACAAATTAGGAAAACATACCAAAGCGGAAATTGATAATTCCAAAATCATAAAAATCACCACCCCACACACTAAGCACCTAAAACAAAACATAATCATTGCTCGAGACAAATAAACATTTATGCAAATTAAAACTATTCATAGTTTGTAGGTTCACCCAAGTGTGTGTGCATAGCCATAACAAATTTCCACTAAATCCACACTTGAAATTGATTCAAGCAAAATTAGCTAATACCCCCTTCAAACTAGAGATAGACGATTCTTATAAGATGTACCCTACAAACGTGACATATCCCGAAAAAGATGATAGAATACATCTAGGGCCTTTCTGAAATACTCAGAGGATAATCCCTACAACATATCTGTCAGTTTATACTGGGGATAAGGTACACGATAACTAAGTTTTCATTCAACTCATACCATTTCATATTACAAGTTGATTTAACTAACTTCACATTTTAAACGCACATCAGAATGAGCTCTTGCCCGGTCATAGTAGAATAGGATATTCGAGATATACCCTACGTTACTCCAATCATAAGGCAGCTTCTTCTGACTGTCGTGAGCTTTTGGTCATCATAGTGGTATAGGACATACGTGGTATACCCTACCACACTCAAATCATCAACCAGCTTCCAACACACCCAATTTCAACTTTATTCTTTTGTATTATTCTTGTATTTTTCATAGAACAATAGTTACGTTTTACTTATCACATTCAAACCTTCAGATATTCACAGCATAACATACTTCGGATCTAAATACAAACTATCATAAATCTCAAGATATACACGTAGCACTAAGCACATGACTTATAAGAAAATCAGAAATTACTAGTCAAAATGGGTATAACTTTATATTTTAGCTCATCATTCACTATGGCTCGTGAAATGTATGTCGAGTGAAACAACTAACCTACTAAACATACAGTATATAGCATCAATGACTATAAAAAAACGAACAAAGATATGCATTGCCGACTCGGGACACAACAAAAATTTATAAAAATTTAGCTCATTTTACATAGAATCATAACGAATTAAGCAAACGATATGTAGGTACACAAAACCATTCCCCTCCCCCACACTTAGATTGCAACTTGTCCTCATGTTGTGCAGAATTAAAGAAAAGATAAAAGAACTTAGCTGATTTGGTAATGATATGAAGGTTGGTTGAAGAAGACAACAATGGTGATGTCATATGGAGTCCTTCCCAGCTTCAACTCCCAAAGGTAGCTTCGACAAAAACAACTAAAAATGTGCCTGCACCACTTGAAAAACATGGCAGTATCTCGGGGACACGGGGGGAAATATAACAAGCAACAATAATGATATAAGTAAGCACATGGTATAATTGCTCAGATGGAAAAATCACCACACAGTGAAAACACAGGACACCTAAGCGTCTAAACACAACGGAACGGAAGTTTGATATAAGCACAAAAAGAAATAAAGCCACAGAAGCTTGTAGAATAATATAGACCACATGTGCAAACAGAAACATCAAACTCCAACTAATAATGATAGAGGATTATACATGGAAAAGAAGTCATAGAGATTTTTCAAATTAAGCCCATATAAAGATGGAAATTATACATGGAACATTACAAAATAGCAGGGCTAGGTGCACTATACGAAAATATATTACAATGCAATCTACATGATAAAGTGGTAGCGTACGGCAAGCCGACAGTAACTACCCTCAAGAAAAATAAAAGAAAAATAGAAAAACAATGCAACTAGATGACGTGCAACTAAATGATATGCAAAAATAAAAGAAAATAAAAGAAAGAAAACTAGCCCACTCATTTGCAACACGACATGTATATAATAAACGTCTACCAAATAATGATAGTTTACGACAAATGACAGTACTATTCATTATATGCAGTGTAGGCGCGCCTTAAGACTCACCAAAGGTGATAGCATTATGGAGAACCAACAGTTAGCTATACTAAACAGATATAACTCATAAGAAGACATGGTAGCATACGGAAAACCGACAGTAGCTACCCATATGAGTTACAAGAATAACAAGAAAGCACATAGGTCTTAAAGCTCACAGGATTCATCACAACGATATGTAGCATACGGAAACCGACATTAGCTACTAAACAACAATAAGAACAGTTATAGCATACGAGAACCGACAGTAACTATAACATGCATGGATGAATCATCAATTTATTTAACATGAATTCGTAGATGGAAAGATGTAAACATGCAAGTTCAGAACATCCACGTAGAAATAATTAGCCACAGAAGCTCATATGAAAGTATCCACGTCAAATAAAGCATTAAAAAAAAAATCAAGATAAAATCTATTCACTAGAAATTGACACACTGGACGGACGTTTAGTCAATCCAGACGGACGTCGAAATCATATTCAGGGCGGACGGACGTTCAGGCAAGCGGACGCTCGTCCTCCTGTTAATGATGAACTGGACGGGTGTTTAGAAAGGACAAACGCTCGTTTGGTTCTCTTAAGACATAACAGAATAGGTGCAAGTTGGACGGACGGGCGTTCACTTACTATGGACGCCCGTCTGACTCATCAGAAAACCATAGTAAACTCGATTGATACCAGAAAACAGCAGCAACCCTAAAATCATAACCTAATACCATATCATTAAAACAGAAACCCTAGTGTTTATTAAAAACGAAAACAAAACTATGAAACCTAAATTCACGTTTCATAAATTGAGTAAAAAACTTTTTGCACATTCTTAACCCAACGGTCATCGAAACACGGCAAAAATAAAAACTCTCAATTTATGTGACGCTACTCTTATTGAAAACTACCTAAAAAGATACGGAAACAGAAACCTAAACTACGAAAAATTTAAAACAGAAAAAACAGAAAACACAAAAAAAAAAAAACGTGTTGAAATCTTCTGAGCCCAAAATGGAAGGGAAAACAGTGGATTTTGACCTCGAAAATGGCACTGAAGGGTCTATGGCCGTTCACCACGTCTTCGGCGTCGGAACGAGCTTTCCGAATTGGGGTCCTGCATTCCAAACGGACACTCGAGCCGAAAGTTACGGCCAAAATACTAACGAGTGCTAAAACGATCCCTTTTATCCAAAAATTTGACCGTGAAAAACATGGAGTCAGATGATTCAACCTCAGAACCCTACCTACGAAACCTACCTACGAAAAAAAGAAACCCTAAACCACGATATCTACCTAAAACAAAAAAAAAAAAAAAAAAGCGGTGTGCGAGACAGGCCAGGCGGCGGCGCCCGTTCTTGACGGACGTCTGCTGGAGAAAGAATATGACGACGGGCGCCCGTTATTTGGGCCGCTCGTCACTGGGCAAACACACAACAGAGACGATCGATTTGGACGGACGGGCGTCCAATAGCTCAGACGCCCGTTTACGTTCAAATCAAGCACATAAACGCCGCTAAACACGAAAACAGTCCAAACAAAACACGAAAACTAAACAAAACCCTAATTGGAACCTAAACACAAAACTATGAAAATTTAATAATCACTAGATAACACAAACGCCTACGAAAAACAAAAGAAACAACTTTAGAAAAATTAATAATGAATCGGACAATCAAGATCGATTCCCGGCAACGGCGCCAAAACTTGTTTTTGGTTCCGTTATGGAATAGTCACCACTATACTACCTTAGAAAAATTAATAATGAACTGGACAACCGCACCGATTCCCCGGCAACGGCGCCAAAAAACTTGTCACGAATTTTATCTAACAAAGCAAACAAGTAATAAAATTTATAAATCCGGTATTCCCCAAGTGTAGGGATCGTAGTATAGCGATTAATACCGGAGTCGGTCACAGGGAATCGGGGTATCTAGTTCATTAATTTTCCTAATCTTGATACTATTATTATTAAACCTAATATAATAGAACGGAAAGATAAATCGACAGAGGATTGATTGTCACCCAAAGCCGTGGAAGGATAAAAGAGAAAACGAAATATAAACTATAAACTATAAAATAAACAAGAAACAAGAAGATGATCATGATTAAACAACGAACAAACAATAATCAATCCCGCAAACAAATTTAATTCAATAATCCACCAAAGATCCTCGCAGATAATTCCTCGATATCTCATCTATATATTGACGCTCTCAAAACAAGGTGTAAGATCTCTCAATCTAGCAACCTAGAAATCTAACCTATCAACTCTCGTTATGTCAAGGTCAAAAATCCCATCTTTCCTATGGTGATCTAAGGTTTACACCGACTCTCGTCATATGGTAAACATCAATAACAATTCATCTTTCGATATTGATTGCATAGCACATAAGCATAGGAAAAATACAACTTTAATCAAATTCACAAAACAAATCTAGATTGAAAATAAAGAACCTGCTGAAACGGATTCACATGGTTTGAACAATTGCTCAGCCTCAAAGCATTCAGCAAAACGAAATAAAAAGCGGAAAAGAAACAAGAAAAATCGCAACCCCAAATCTCCTCCAAGGGGGGGGGCCGCTTAGGGTTTTCTCCTAATGATTGTGTATCAATAGGTCTCAATAATGTATGAAAATCTGATGTGATTAGGGTTGGGGCGCAATGATATTTATAGAAAACTAGGTCGGCCGCTTTGCTATATGTCGCCAACGGACGCCGTCCGCTTTGGGTGGGCCCGCCCGTCGAATGCGATATTTCAATCCCGATCCGATTTTCTTCCTCCGTGCGCGCTGTCCAATTCCTTAGACGTCCGTACATTCTCGCTTTGAACTTGTGCCAAACGCCCGCCTACTTCAGCGTCCCAAACTCTCGATCTAAATTTCTTCGATGGACGCTCGTCCGTAACCCCAAACGCCGACCACACTTTGGGCGCTAGTTTAGCTCTTGGGCGCGCCTGTCCGGCTGGATCAATCAACTTGATTTCTTTCCTTAAATCTTTTATTCTTCCATAAATCCTTTTGATTCTTTCTCCACTCGAATTTCTCTCTTTAAGATCATCTTTTCCATAACCAATGTGTATCTACAAATTAGGAAAACATACCAAAGCGTAACATAATTCCAAAATCATATAAAATCACCATTTAAGCACCTAATTCGTTACGTTTTGCAATTTAACTATTGATAACACCATTTGCTCAATATTTCAATTATAAAGCTCGATTTCTATAAAAACATCCACATATGGGGGAAATTGATATAAAATATATCTCTAAAAATCATACAATTTAACCCTGAATATCTGTCAATGCCTTCTATTTATATCCTTGATAATCCTCGATTTGAATTTTGTCTGTTGGCTATTTAATATGGGGAATGATACTTGATTTAATTCTTGATTCCCCCTTAATAATATTCTCCTTGATTTCAGTGATCCACATTTTCTCAAAACGTCTATCACAAAATCCGTCTTTTATTGATTCTTGATTGATTATACATTTAATGATTGATCCTCTGAATCTTCCTTGTTATCTCACGTTCTGAAAAAGTATAAGTGATATACCTTACTTAGTTGTTCCTTTACTCAACTGTTGCTTGAACGGTTGAGTGTTTCTGCTGACTTAGTTGTTTAGTTCTTCCTTCACTGCTTTGTCTTTACTCAGCCAATAGGCGGTTTACTTTGCCGGTTCACTGCTTTCTTGATTTCTTTGAGTTTACAAGATTCCTTGTACTTCGCTGATACTTGATTAGGGTGAGACCAGTGTACACCATATTTAACAATGAATTTCATCACTTGAAATATAACTTAGACTTATCTAAGGTCATCACAGACTTCCCTGGTTATAAGTCAGACCATATGTCTTCATGCTTCACTGCTGGTACTTGGCTGTTTTTACTCTGCCGGATTTCTGTTTTACTTAGCCATTATACCAACTAGTACAATACTTGTCTGACTCAACTTATACAACATGTCAGACTCTAAGTAAAGACTTATACAGAGATTTCTAACTTATTCCAGGCTTGCTATAACAGCTAGTATGGCCATCATCAAAACGTAATAAAATGTTTATAACAATTCCCTCCTTTTTGATAATGCCAAAACCCTCATAAGCCTGAACATAAGTATGCAAATTTTCATGATAATAACAGAATAAAGTTCAGAATTTTATTCATCCATCAAGGGCAATAAGACAGTGAAATTAAAGATTTCAAAGACAAAATCAAAATGCTACATCTATACTTTGCTCAAGTTCTCTTCGTACCTCTTGAACTTTGTAGTCTGAATTTCTTCCATGTCTTTCCAGTCAATTTCTGGGAACTTCCATTTCCAGTATGCCATAGCAGTATACTCTGAGATCCTAAGAAATGCTCTCTTGTTGATGAGTCTGTGGAAGTCAGCCATAGTCTCATTTGCCTTGGGTTCTCCAAAACATTTTCAAGTCTATCTTTAGCTTCAGCAATTTGTGAATCAGCAAACTTGAGACTTTTAAACAGAGCCCATTGTTCTGGTCGTTCCATTCCCCTATAGGACTGAAGAATTTTACCATGTTGTTGACATCTTCCTGTTGTTCACTGGATAGATCTTCTGGTCCTTTTGCAGCAAGGGGTATAGCTTGACTTGGTCTGCTGGTTGAGCCAGATCTAGTATTTTTCTTGAGAGATGCATACTCTCTCTTCACTTCATTGTAAACTTTGGCAATATAAGTTCTCATCTGTTGGAAGTAACGCGCGAAAGACAAGTCGTATCATATGTAGCCATATAACTTAGTGTGTGTGACACATGAGAATTATGTTTATGGTGATGCAGTTGAACTATTAGTCCGTGGTGAAGTTAATCAAAGTATGCGTTTATTGATTAAACCACCATTAATGTGCCTATAACACTTTATGGTGTGACCGTCTTATCCGGACTGTCGACATTGGTTGTCTAAGTGGGGCATTTATATATGATGTAGTCATATAGGACTGGACCGATTTAATCTGTGTTTCTCATATAATTCCGTGATTGAGAAATCTTATTAAATCACAAGATGATCATAAATGAATTAACCTTAATCCTGAAGTGATTACAGGCTCCTACTTGTTTCAGAATAGGGTTTGATGTGTTCGTTAAGGATCGCTAAGTGGCGCGGTCCGAATCACTTTCACGTTGGCACTATTCTGGAATGAGTGAGAAGTGTGTGTCTCACAAATATGGAATCCATTCGTTCCTGCGGGAATTAGAAAGACAATCCCCTTATTTATTGATCCTAGAAATTGATCGATTCGTGGAGTTCGTATTGGTTATGAACTAATTGATCACTAGTGGGTTAATGGTAAATAAGGATAATATGTAATGAAGAAGGTTTACGGAAATAATCCTACTTCATTACGGATAGTCCGTGGAGGGTTAGTTTGTATGTAATGATTATATCAATGGACACTAATCGACTCGACTCGACGTTTTAAGAATAAGTTATATCTATAATCGATAGAGTTCATTTTCGGATTTATGGTGGAGTAATTCCGAAATTAATAAGTTGAGTAGAAATATTCTGTTCGATGAATATTTTATTCAATTTATTATAGCTACTGGTTATAAGTGCATGGTCCCCGTATTGGCTCCTAACACGCGAGTGTTTTCTCGTTTTCTGGAACCTCGAGAATAAATTAAATAGTTGGTCTATTTAATGAATATGCAATATTATTTATTTGGTAAATAATATGTAAAATAGAAAAGTCATTTTCTATTAAAAATGATTTAAAAGTGGCACCTTTAATATGGATAAATTGGGAGAAGAAATTTTACTAGATTATCTCCTATGTCTAATTAATTAATTATCTATCTGTTGGATAATTAATGGAAAAATTAAGAGATTGATTTTTAGGAAATTATCTCTTATTTTTGTATCAAAAATATCTTTTCCTTTTGAGAATAGGTAATTGTGGTGTGAAAATAATAACTCTCTTGACTAGTTATTTTCCTATATAAAGGGAGTTTATCCTAGCGCAAAATACAACACAATTTTCGCCCCCAAGTAAATAAAAGAAAGAAAAAATAGTTCGGCGAGGATCGACGTCCACCAGTCGTCACTAGGAGATACAATCCGGAAGATTGTGGCTTCTCCCTTTTGTCGAATTTCTCATCTCTTTCCGTTAAGGTAAATCTACTAACTTTCTTGTAGATTGTTAATTAATTATGTGAATTAAAATTCATGGTAAAATCGCATGCGAATTTAATTCGTAGCTTACGCTGTGCATGATCAAGTGTCTCGATCGGTGCTGTGAATCAGATCTGACGATCCAATTGTGAATCGGATCCGGATTCGGGTTTCTGTATAATTACGCATGTGGTATCAGAGAAAAGTTAAAGTGATATTGCGATCATGATTGCATAATTAATTAATAAGGAGTGGAATTGAATGAATATTGCATCTTTTATATTTTTTATATAAATGCGTGGTTGAATGTTTTGGTTGACGAAATGGATTGGGGTTGGTACTTGTTTACCGTTAGATCTATTGTAAACCCATATTTTTCCGGGTATAGAAAATTTTGTAATTTATTAATTGTAAGTTAATTTCCTAGTAACTAGAATTTACATCATCTCGGAGGAAATGTTGTATTTATTTTATATTCGAAGAATTTCAACAAGGAAATGAAGTAGCACAGTGGTTCAGTAGAAGGTTGTACATCCCCATGTTGTAGGTTCGAAACCCCTACAGGCGCAAATTTTGTTTTATTTTTTCTTCAAATCTGGAAGCTTTAGGAAATAAAAAGGAAAATATTAGGGAATTGAACCCACAGGCTGAAGGTAGGAAAGAGAAGTCTTGCAACAGCCAGGCTACGAAACAGTTTGCTGAAGAAATATATCGGCTATTTATATGGACGCAGAATCTGTTTTCCTGCTATTAGAAATTAGTAGATCCATTAATTTGGGTTTAAGTTTTTTTTTTTCTAATAGATTAGATACGGGGTACCAACGGTCCTTCTCAGTGGTTTATTTTTTACTTTTATTTTTTTGTATGATTATTTATGTGATATATCATGCCATGACATGCATCATATTCATGAATTCCACTCCTAGCATATACACACATGTAGATAATTAATCGTGATATTAATTAGGTATGTATAAGACGTAATTAATTTAGGTAATTAAATTAATTAAAACGAACGGAATTTTAACGGGATATAAAATTCACATGATAAAATAAAATTTACTCGGTTAATTTAATTTTGGGATCTAAAAATCATTCGTGGATTTTAATTAGACTACATAAAAGAATTTTAATAATTGAAAATTTGGAAAATCCCAAAAAGTTGGACACCAACTGAGCAAAATGTTCGAAATTGGTTCGGGCAGTCAACAGGGCTTCGGCTCGACTCGACTTGTCCGTCCAAGTGCGACACTAGCGTCGGGGGTCCGGCAAGGTCAAGCAATCCGGCGAGTTTCGGCTCAGTAGGGCAGCCATAGCCCGATTCATCCAGCAGTCGTATATGAACCAACAAAGAGGACGGGTCGGCTTAGCCAATTCCGACACCATTCGGTGAACTCGGTTAAAGCTCAGCTAGGGTTTAATACCGATAAGTTGATGATTGCCTTTCAAGATTTATTGTTTTCAAATTATTGAGATAAAATTCTACGATCCTAAAATTTTATCATGACTAATTAGGACTTTAAAATTCTTTCGTGAATTTTAGTTGTGTAGTGTCTACACAAGAAATTTCTAAATATTCAAAAATTAGAAAATCATGAATATAGTGTCACTAGTTAGACGGTATTTGGAACCGATAAACTAGTGGAAGCTTTAAATTTTATGATTTATTGTTTTTTGAATTATTAGAAAATTCATAAAGTCCTAAAGTATTGGGATTATAAAATTCTTGGTGAATTTTAATTGTGTAGCGTCTACACGAGGAATTTTAATTAATCCATAAAATTGGAAAATCGTGAATAAGTGACACTAGTAAGACGGTATTTGGAACCGATGAACTAGTGGGAGGATTAATTTAAATATTCATGATTTATTGTTTTTCGGATGATTAAAAAAATTCTGAAAATCCTAATGAGACTACCTAATTTTCAAAATAACGAGTGGGAGCAGGGAAGGTGACAACCGACCCCACGGCATCTGCTGTTGGCACAAGCACGCGAGAGAAGGGTGATGCCTCAATCTGCTTTGATTACGGCCCCCTGCGGATGGCCTTCACCCCTATCAAAATTCAAGGTTTGGTCTCCGAAAGGATAGGATTTTGGATACTCATAGAGTCACTGACCGACCCTGCGGCGGCATACTCGGGGCGTACTTTGAGGTCTGAAACAGTAGGTCACACTCACAGGGATATTTTTAGGAAATATCTTGGCTGAAAAAGGAAGGTAATCAACAATTAAATGGAGATGTCTGATTCTTAATTGTTTAATTGTTGAGAGAGATTGTCTCACTTTAATCATCATTGTGCTGATACCGACCCTGCGGCGGCAGTATGATGTGAGGTTAAATAATTGGAATGATAGGATAAACTGCATACATGACATCACATTTATAATTCCTAAAATTTCTTATATGTTGTGGTGTATGATTTGATTTATAATTCTGTCATAATTTATTTTTGCAACTACATATTATCTCATTGTATCTAAACTGCTAAACATGATAAACTAACTGTTAATGACTTCATAAAAGTGGAAAAGTAACAAGAACGTTGAACTCAATAATCGAGAATACAAATTAATTATTCAGAAGAGGATGTTCCTCTTGAGCCTCCAAACCTAAGTGACATTGATGTCACTGCTGTCACTTGTGTTGAACGAGAGACAAAACAAAATTAGTTCAAAGATGACGAGAATGATTTGGTATCAATCTCACTAGACATCCCATAGTTTATGAGTAGTGTCTACTCAAATGAACTGCTAGTTCACGGCCATTTCCTATAAAGAAAGCCAAGAATGGGAAGGTAAATGTCTACAAGTGCAATCATCTAAACTAAATAAGTTAAAGGCTAAACCGAAATATTAATAAGAGAAATATAGGATAAGAAAAGTGATTTCGGATCACTAACCTATGAATCCTTAAAGATTTTCTTAACCGAGTAATTTGACTTAGAAGCTAAAGTTCTTTTGTTAGAACAAGGTAGCTGGGCATTCATGATGAAGAGTAGACAACAGACAGTTATTACAGCTAAGATAGTGGGAGTGAAATAAGGAAATACATTTCAGATTTTAATCCTTGAATATCAAAGAAATATAATTTCTGTTTTCAGAGTCGTTGGAACAAATGGATTCGCTTTCACATCGATAATATAGTTGCCTTAAAGAAAGTGAATATGACATTTGTATACGATTCTGAGACTCGAACTTTTGTCTGATTAAGTCAAAACCACTAAGTAATGCTGAAAAGGTATATTTAACACATCATAAACTATTAAGACAAATGGTTTCCGTATTTAGATAAACGATTCTTCAGCATCCATTAATTAGTGCAAATATCCTAGAGATAAGATCCAAAGACTGGCTAAGGGTGATTCCTATCTCCCAGTCTAAGAACACTATCTCAAAGAAAAAATGACTAAGTAAACTTTCAATTAGGAAAGATTAATAGAGCTAAAGAAGTATCATAGCTTGTTCATATTGACCTTCAGGGTTTTATGAAGGATACAGCTAGTGGGAACTTTTGAGTAATAGATTTTTTGTCTATTGACTACTCGAAACGCCGATTAGTTTGTCTAAATATTTGAAGGAATCTCTGATATTACTAGAGAAACGAGTATTAAATGCTCAGATATAAGCTATGGCATGGTTTGTCACCGATGCTTGGCCTACCTCCGAGTGAAATGATTTCACTGAAAGGATAAACCATGTATTGTCTTGTATAGTTATTGATATGCTATATTACACTGCTTAACTCAATTATGATATTGATTGCAAAATAACGGTTCTCATTATTATGTAATACCGAGAAGTCTACCTAGAAAATGCCTATGAATTTGTGGATAAGGAGTGAATTACATTTTCCCCACTTCCGCAAAAAGAGGCATTTAGCACTAGTGCTTGAAGGTAGGATTGAAAATTTTGTATACACGTTCAGATGGTGACTGTTCGTGAAATATCTTAATGCAATGAGTAAAGGTTGGTTATAAGATTCTTGAGATCGGATCATGACGGTTACACTGTTACATCCTTTCTAAAAGAATGTTTAAATAACAACCTTAGACCTTGAAGTACAGTTACTCAAGGAGTTACTATCTTATTTAATCAGACCACATCCAACATTGGTTGTTAGGGATTAGGCTGATTAATACTACTGAACTAGATCAGAATATCAATCCACCCAAATGCAGTGGGAGTATGGTTTAACCATTGACCCATCAGGATCATCTGAACTTCTGATCCATCAGGGTGATTGATCACCTATGGTCTTTTAGGGAAGACTGTATAGGATTCTGACAATAGGAGGTTGGTTTAAAGCCATAAACATGTATATGGAGTTTTGGTACTCCAGTTCTGTTAACGATCTTGTAGAACCACCTGAGTGTCTCAGGCCCAGTGAGAGTAATTGGATCTACATGATGAGAATGAATGGAAACTTTATCTTTCAAGGCAAAGCCAAGTGGTATAGGGGTAATTCCCTGAGAAGTAGATAGTTTAAAAGGGGTGATGCCCTGAAACTCTCTCACCACTCAGCCTTCCCTGACTCCCTGGAAAGCAAAAAGATTAACATGGGTGATGCCCTGAAACTTTCTTGCCGTACAATGGAGCTTAGATTCATTCGGAACGGAAGGATTTTTTGCTTAAAGCCAATGGCAGATTGATTACCTAGCTTATATCCATTGATGGATTAAAGCAAACCTCCAGGTCATTAAAAGTCACATGTTTTCGAATGTGTGGGCTTGACCATAATATTGATGAGTCATTTGTAGACTGGAGAATCAATATTGGTAAAGTAGTACACGTTAGTGTTAATAAAAGATAACACTACAACATTTGGGAACAACTTGAGTGTGTTATCTGAAGTCAAGAGCTGACGAGCCAAAGCTTCTATGAATCAGAGAAGTGGACTATATTCTTAGAATCGATTCGGTCGAATTCATGAGAACAAGTTGTTGGTCGTATCCCATCCATCTTATTGGTTAAGATAAAAATGCATATTAGTATGCGATATTCAACGAGAGGTTTCCTACCCAACCCCTCACGGAATAATTCTCTCAATCTTCGGATATAGAGAAAATGGGATAAATTCTCTTATGGATAGAGAAAGTCAGAATATAAATTCAAATTAAAGTCAAATCATGGATTCAAACGTTGAGTAGCAGTATAGTGTATCCTCAAGTATCTTTAGAGAACGAGGAATCATATGCTTATGTATTCGGGTACAAACCTGAGTATTTATTACACTGATTCTGATTTTTGTCGGATTAAAGATGATCGTGAATCGATCTCAGGCTCAGTGTTTACTTATTGTGATAGAGCTACAGACTGGAGCAATTCAGCACTACCAATTTGACTCTGTTAGTCAAATACATAGCAGCTTTCGGAGCAAATAAAGAGGCAGTCTGGCTAGATAAGTTCTTTGTTGGACCGGGAAGTGTTTCCAGGTCTCGATGAGCATATACCATTTTACTGTGAGAACAGTTGAGAGGTAGCTCATGCAAAGGATCTTCACAATCATAAGAGGTCAAAATCATATTGAAAGTAAGTACCACCTAGTCAGACAGATCGTGTAGAGAGGCGACGTTTCGGTCCTAAAGATCGCCTCAAAACCGACAACCTGCTGATCAGTTTAACCAAGTCGCATGGCATGTAATGTCACTGATATACGCTTGGTGGGTATGAAATTGGGAGATATGTCTCATCTGCTTTAGAGCAAGTGGGAGAATGTTGTGGATAGAAAGAATAAGGGTGTTGTGCTCTAAAAACAATCATTGCTTGTCTTTACGGGCAAGTGGGAGATTGTTAGATATAGTGTGCCCAAAAGATAATTGTTGCTCGTCCTTACGGACAAGTGGGAGATTGTTGGAAGTAACGCCCGAAAGACAATTTAAATAATTGTTTTTAGAATTAATAAATGACAGATTTATTCCCATCTTATTATTTGCTTTGTGCTTATAAGAAATACACTACTGAAAACCCCAAGTCGTATCATATGTAGCCATATAACTTAGTGTGTGTCACACATGAGGATTAAGTTTATGGTGATACACTTGAACTATTAGTCCTTGGTGAAGTTAATCACAGTATGAGGTCTATTGATTAAACCACCATTAATGCGCCCAGAACACTTTATGGTGTGACATACTTATCCGGACCGTCGACATTGGTTGTCTAAGTGGGGCATTTATATATGATGTAGTCATATAGGACTGGACTGATTTAATTTGTGTTTCTCATATAATTCCGTGATTGAGAAATCTTATTAAATCACAAGATGATCATACATGGATTAACCTTAATCCTGAAGTGATTACAGGCTCCTACTTGTTTCAGGATAGGGTTTGATGTGTTCGTTAAGGATCGCTAAGTGGCGCGGTCCTAATCACTTTCACGTTGGCACTATTCTGGAATGAGTGAGAAGTGTGTGTCTCACAGATATGGAATCCATTCCTTCATGCGGGAAGTATAAAGACAATCCCCTTATTTGTTGATCCTAGAAATTGATCGATCTGCAGAGTTCGTATTGGTTATAAACTAATTGATCACTAGTTGGTTAATGGTAAATAAGGATAATATGTATTGAAGAATGTTTACGGAAATAATCCTACTTCATTACGGATAGTCTATGGAGGGTTAGTTTGTATATAATGATTATATCAATGGACACTTATCGACTCGACGTTCTGAGAATAAGTTATATCTATAATCGATAGAGTTCAGTTTCGGATTTTTGGTTGCGTAATTCCGAAATTAATAAGTTGAGTAGAAATATTCTGTTCGATGAATATTTTATTCAATTTATTGTAGCTACTGTTTATAGGTCCATGGTCCCCGGGTTGGCTCCTAACACGCGAGTGTTTTCTCGTTTTATGGAATCTCGAGAATAAATTAAATAGTTGGTCTATTTAATGAATATGAAATATTATTTATTTGGTAAATAATATGTAAAATAGAAAAGACATTTTCTATTAAAAATGATTTAAAAGTGGCGCCTATAATATGGATAAATTGGGAGAAGAAATTTTCCTAGGTTATCTCATATGTGTAATTAATTAATTATCTATTTGTTGGATAATTAATAGAAAAATTAAGAGATTGATTTTTTGGGAATTATCTCTTAATTTTGTAGCAAAAATATCTTTTCCTTTTGGGAGTAGGTAATTGTGGTGTGAAAATGATAAATCTTTTGACTAGTTATTTTTCTATATAAAGAGAGTTTCTCCTAGCACAAAATATAACACAATTTGCGCCACCAAGTAAATAAAAGGAAGAAAAAATAGTTTCTTGCCTTAGTCATTTAGAGAAGAAAAACCTAGGGTTTTTCTTGTGCATATTCGAGGAGGTTCTACGGTGAGGATCGACGTCCACCAGTCGTCGCTAGGAGATACAATCCGGTAGATTGTGGCTTCTCCCTTTTGTCGAATTTCTCATCTCTTTCCGTTTAGGTAAATCTACTAATTTTCTTGTAGATTGTTAATTAATTATGTGAATTAAAATTCGTGGTAAAATCGCATGAGAATTTAATTCGTAGTTTCCACTGTGCATGATCGAGTGTCTCGATCGGTGCTGTGAATCAGACTTGATGATCCAATTGTGGATCGGATCCAGATTCGGGTTTCTGTATATCCAGCATCATCTTCTCATCATAATTGCTTAGCCAGTGTGTCCATGCTTCATCTTGCTTTTGGTTTGGATACAGACTATCTTGAGTTCTGAAAAACTCTCTTACATTGTCTAATATCTCAGCATCATACTCTTGCATGTTTCTGTGAGTTGTGAAGGTTCTTTTCTCACCAGCATATCTAGTACTGTTGCTACCTCTGCTTGTGCTGAATCTCTGTTGACTTGCTGTGCCTCTTAGTTGACTTGATCCAGGACTTTGTTTCCTTTCTAATCTATCTCTTTCATCATCTCTTCTTTGGATAGGATGAGGGAATCCAATACAGGGTTCATTTGTGGTTCTTTCCCTCTTCTCTCTCACCTTTCTTAGTTGTTCTTCAGCTTCATTTTGGATTCTTATCTCTCTATCCCTTGCTCTTAGTTGTTCCTCAATAAAATTTGGGGGTCTGACTATTTATCCTTCAGGCTTATCATCTATTTCCCCATTTTTTTGGCAACATCATCCTTTTGTTGCAATATGATGCTGTTTGTGGCCTCAGTTGTACCAATGAGAGTGTCTAATTTAGATTCAATATACGTGAATCCGCTATCTTGATCAGACAATTTCCTTGTCACACTGCCAATTCTTATGCCAAAAGCCATTGCCATTGACTCATTTTCCTGAGAAACATGCTGTTTAAGGCCTGCAATATTGTTGGTGAGATTTATGTTCATCTGGCACATCAAGTCACCCTGCCTTTGAACAACAAGTTTTGTGCATCAATGTACTCAGCAATAGCCTGAAATCTTCTTTATATTGAGTGGCTTTCATCTTAGTCTATTCTTTCTGCTTGAGAGTAGCCTTTTGCAACTAGCCTTGCTTTGTTTCTTACAACTGTTCCTTGTTCATCCATCTTGTTTCTGAATACCTATTTAGTTCCAATGATGTTGGCCATGTCTGGTCTGTCAACAAGTTCCCAGACTTGATTTCTCTCAAATTCATTGAGCTCTTCTTGCATGGCTGTAATCCAATCAGCATCTTGATTTGCATCATCTATAGTTTTGGGTTCCACCTGTGATAGAAAACAAGTTAGCATTCTTTCCAGTTGTCTTTTGTTTTTAACTCCTGTATGAATATCTCCAATGACTTATTCTTCAGGATGATCTCTTAGCCAGTTCAAGTCAGGTTGAAGTTTCTCTAGATTTGCTTCTTCTACAACTTCAGCTTATGCATCAACTTCATGTTCTTGTCCTGGTGCTTCTTGAGTTGTATTGACTGGTGCATCATCTTGATTGCCAAAGGTGTGATCCAGAATAGTAGCTGGTACTGTTGTGTTCATATAGACTTGTCTTTGGGCAGCTTCTTCTTCAAGATCTTGTAGACTTTCACCATTTGTGTTTGGTTCATCAAAGACTACATGAATTGACTCTTCAATCACCAAAGTTATTTTGTTCAGCACTCTAAAAGCTTTACTGGTGTCTGAGTATCCCATGAAGATTGCTTCATCAGCCTTTTCATCAAATGTATGTAGATGGTTCCTGTTCAAAAAAAAAACATTTAGATCAAACATATGCAAATGTGAAATGTTAGGTTTTCTTCCATTCCAGATTTTATAAGGTGTTTTTCCTGATGTTTGTTGATGATAGATCTATTTTGAGTATAGCATGTTGTATTTTCCGCTTTAGCCCAAAATCTCTTTGGTAAACATGCTTCTGCACTCATTGTTCTGACTGCTTCGTTGAGTGTTCTATTTCTTCTTTCTACTACACCATTTTGTTGTGGAGTCCCTGCTGCTGCTATTTGATGTAGTACTCCATTTTTTTCACAATAGGTTCTGATAATTTCATTTCGGAACTTTGTGCCTCTATCTAATCTTATCTTGATGGTCTTTATTTCTTTTTGATTTTTTATTCTTCTTAGCAAATCTGGTAGCTTTTTGAGTGTCTCTATTTTCTTGTTCATGAATATGGTCCAAGTGAATTTGGAAAACTCATCCACCACCACTAGAGTGTACTTATTTCCACTTACACTTACTGGTGTGGCTGGTCCAAAAAGGTCCATATGCAAAATGTGTAAGATTCTTGTTGTAGATTGATAAGGCTTTGACTTGAAAGAGCTTTTGATCTGTTTCCCTTTTTGACATGCATCACAAAGACTTTCCTTTTTGAATGTAATCTCTGAAAGGACTTCAACTAGCTTGTTCTTTGACAATTCGTTGATGGTCTTGAAGTTGAGATGATTCAATCTTCTATGCCAAATCCGCTGGTTGATTGCTTATTCTTTACAAGAAGACAAGTTTCTGCCTTTCCTGTTTTCCAATCCACCACATACATGTCGTGTTCTCTTTTTCCTGCAAGTACAACTATGCTGGTTTGACTGTGAATCACTCTGCATCCTTCTTTGTTGAAGTGCACATTGTATGCTTTGTCACAAAATTGACTGATGCTTAGAAGATTGAAATTCAATCCTTTAACATAAGCAACATTCAGAATCTTTAGGTTGTTCTTGAACATTGTGCCTTCCCCCTTAATTTTTCCGGGGTTTTCTTTGCCTCCAAAAGTGACTTCAGATCCATCAAAAGCTTTAAAGTTGGTCAGCCATTCTTTATTCCATGTCATGTGTCTGGAACATCCACTGTCTATGTACCAGACATCCTACAAAACAAATTAAGTATGTTTAGGTACCCAACACTGTTTGGGTCCATACATGTTAGCAGTCATGCCTCCCATTCCAAGTGTGCATCCAAAGGATCTTCTTCTTGGATAGTTGAAATCATCGACTTCATATATGTAAGGCATGGCAGAATAATTTCTTGTAGATTTATTGAAATTATGCTGATACAATTCTCTATTTTTTGTGCATTTGTGTCCTTTTTCACTCTCCAATATGCAGGAGGAAACTTATTTTCATGTTGCCTCTTGTGTTCAGGAACATGCCTTAGTTGGATTTTCTTAAACACATGTTCCATAGTATGAAATGATTTCTTCTTGTATTTTGGGGGTGCAACATTCCAATCATCCTTTGAAGGGTAAAGTCTTCCCTTACCTTTCAGTAAGCCTTTGACTTTGATTGGCTGGTTTGATGATTTACTCTGTTGTTTCACTACACTTGGTTTTGACTTCACCGGTGTAGGATGAGTAGTTGAAACCTTGGGCCATCATTGATTACATCCAGCATCTCCTCATTAGTTGCTGCAAGATGAGACAACATTCTTATTTTATATTCATCAAAATTATTAACATTGAATACAGGTACTTTAGACATGAAACTAGAGGAATCCATAAGTACAAATAAGAGATATATTTAGAATTACAGATTTGAAAACTACTTTGAAAATATGTGATCTTCTTGTTACCAGAAACCAGATCTGAACAGGTTCTGATACTAGGAACACTGCTCATATACCAATTGTTGGTCCCGGAGAAGAGTAAAAGTATAGTCAGAGGGAGGTGAATGACTATACTAGAGTTTCAAAAACTTTTCTCAATATATAAGCTTTTGGGCAGCGGATAAGTCCCATCTTAATATGTTAATTTAATGTAGGATATGCAGTCACAGATATAATATGCAATAAAGTAAGTGAAGTAAAGAATTGTGCTGAAATTAAAATAGACACAAAGGTTTATAGTGGTTCAGGTGGTGTAATTCCTTAATCCACTCTTCTCGTATGATGATTGAAGGAATTCACTATTGTTTTCACTGATACAATAGCAAGATTGTCCTTGGATACACAAGCTTCACAATCTCCAAGACTATCACTCCCTGGCTTCAAAAGCTTCAGTGACTCAGTCTTCAACACTACAAATTCTTCAACAGCTATCACAAACACAACTCCTTCTCAAATGGCTCTGATTCAGTTGCTTGACTAGTGTGAATTTGATTCACAGATTAGGTTGATCAATCTCAGTGCTAGATCTGGAACTTAGCTCTAATTGCTGAGTTGATATCTAGATGTATCCTTTAAGTTTAGATAAAAGGCTTTTCAAATTGACAGAGTTTCTGTTTGTTCTTAGGTAATTCAATCGTTATTTTTCCTATCTGTCAATGCCTTCTATTTATAGCCTTGATAATCCTTGATTTGAATTATCGTCCGTTGGCTATTTAATGTGGGGAATGATCCTTGATTTAATTCTTGATTCCCCCTTAATAATATTATCCTTGATTTCAGTGATCTGCATTTTCTCCAAACGTCTATCACAAAATCTGCATTTGATTGAATCTTGATTGATTATGTATTTAATGCTTGATCCTATGAAACTTCCTTGTTATCTCACGTTCTGAAAAAGTATAAGTGATATACCTTACTCAGCTGTTCCTTTACTCGACCGTTTCTTGAATGGTTGAGTGTTTCTGTTGACTTAGCTGTTTAGTTCATCCTTCACTGCTTTGTCTTTACTCAGCCGATAGGCGGTTTACTTTGCCGGTTCACTGCTTTCTTGATTTCTTTGAGTTTACAAGATTCCTTGTACTTCACTGATCCTTGATTTGGGTGAGATCAATGTACACCATATTTAGCAATGAATTTCATCACTTGAAATATAACTTAGACTTATCCAAGGTCATCACAGACTTCCTTGGTTATAAGTCAGACCATATGTCTTCATGCTTCTCTGCTGGTACTTGGCTGTTTTTACTCTGCTTGATTTATGTTTGCTTAGCCATTCTACCAACAAGTTCAATACTTGTCTGACTCAACTTATACAACATGTCAGATTCTAAGTAAAGACTTATACAGAGATTTCTAACTTATTCCAGGCTTGCTATAACAGCTAGTATGACCATCATCAAAACATAATAAAATGTTCCTAACACTAAGAAAGAAGGTGATCAGTATCTGAACCTTTCCGGCACTCATGTGGAGACTCCTCCCTCAGGAAAATGAATTCCATTTATTTGGTTGTAGTTTATCGTCTTTGTTGTAATTCTATCAACTTTACTGGCTTCGGCCCTCTAAACATTTTTATTTGTATTTGTCTCAATCTTGTAATACACCTTTGTAATTTTAGCAATTTGTCTGTTTACATTTTGTCCTGATGTTTGTATTTTGCTTGAAATGCCCTGCTTTTCGAGTTCCTTGATTGCCATTGGTATTCATATGTGTGCGGCCCACTTATTTCGGTGAGATTGAGAGCCCTTAGTATCGAGGTCGCCAAAATGAATGACATAAAAATTGAACTTGCTGCTTTCGGGCCATTAGAACCTGAGTTCGGTGATCAAATCAAAAAATCCGATGTGAGGTCCCTTTGTTTCCAGTGATATCGAGGCCATGCCGTGCTGATCTTAATCGGAATCAGATCTTATCCAAACCATTTGTTTGAAAATTCGCATATATGGCTATTTTATTTCCAACTAAGATGCCGTTCATTCAGCGGTTCCGGCTGGAATGATTCCATGATTCTGGCGGCCTTGCTTTAAAATTTTACAATGTGGCCCCCTATTTTGTATGGGCCCAATGATGTTTGGAGGTGGGCTAGCTAAAAGAAGGTTTTAAGTCGTCCTAACTGCAACGTCTGGTGGTTTTCGACTTGTCAGGCACGTTCTGAGATAAAGCTGCAACTTATGGGTAGTTATTATCCTTTGACAGTTTTAAATGCTTTGGGTGTCGTGCCCATAATGGCAGAAGTTTCGATAACCACACCGCTTTAAATGGAAATTCAAAATTTGAATTTGGATGGACCGCCTCATTGTGAACCCTTCGATCATCTCAAATTTTGATGGTGAGATTGCCATTTTTCTTCCTATAAAAGGTGAAGGTCTTCTTCAAGAGTTCCATCCCTTTCACTTGCAAAATTATTCATATTTAGGATAAATCTTCCCTCTTTTATTGATCATCATGTCTTCACAATCTAGAGATGGTAGCTCATCCCATATATTTAGGGCTCGTCACATGCGTGATGTTTCCCCTTTCTTCATTACCTCATTTTTTACCGCTAAGTCCCATTTCTGGGCTTATTTTCATGTAGTGGAGCGTTTGACAGAAAAAGGTTTAAATTAGAGAAAGGTTGAGGAGGATTCTACTTTTGTCATCAACCCTTCGACGACCTTCAACAATACCATGGGGAGGGAATTCCATTTTGTTCTGTCAGAGATCTCTTCGGAAGAGATCATCAGCTCCATTCCTCTTCGGGGTGTTCCTGTCATCTTCACCTCAGAAGATATCAATAGGTTGCTTTGTATCCCTGCTATCGATCCTTCTACTCATTATGATGTGGCATGGGGTCTTAGTGATGAAGGAAACAAACAGGCTCGTCTACGATGCGCCGCTCGCATCCTTTTTCCTGATCGACGACACCCTCATACTTTAGGTACTGCTTCCGAATTGTCTCGGAGCAATCGAGAGTGGAAGTGATTCGTTAACTCTCATGCTCTTTCTTCTACAGATTCTGAGAAGGTCACGGAGGGTGAGGCTCTCCTCCTTTTTTCCAATCTCGACCCGCGGGTGAACATAGATTGGGGAATTTTGATCCACCGTGAAGAAGTGAGGTTTGATGTTGCTATGGACCCTAGCCGCCGTATTCCATTTGGTTGGGCGATTTCTCACTCTTGTATTGATATCTCTAGGGTGCCGGATCATTCCCAAGATCAGTATCATATTTATGAATTTTTGCTTTAATTTCAGCGCCTTATTGTGCTTGTAATCTTCCTTTCATGGATGTCATTTTGTACTTGTTTCCCCATTTTGATTGAATGTGTATTCACCTTTTTCTACCTTTTTGCTCTCAAGTGTTTTGTAGCCACCCGTGAGGCTCTCCACTTTTTTTTTGTATGGATAATCTTTGATTATCCTCTCGCGGTATGAGACTCTTACGGGCGGCCCTATTTCCCTTGGGCGAATTAGGCACGGGACGGAACTTCTGGCTTCGTCACGTTTACCTCGTCGTTTGAGGTTTTATTTGGTCAATGCGCATTAATTTCGGTTGTGCTCTTCTGACCCATCGGTGACTGTGTATTTTGCATTCACAAGTGTGAGGTAATTAATGTGACTCTTGAATTGCCCTCTTCCTTTTATAAAAAGAGGGAATTCTTCTCTTTTCTCTTTATCCCCAACTCTCTTCTTCTTCCTCCCTTCATCTTTTATGAGCTTTTAGGTTTCCTTTTCTTTCAACATGTCTATTAATTCTTCTACTAGGTCAAATACCAACTCGGGTATATTCTCTTCCTTTCAAACAGCCTCTCCGGTTGCCAAAGCCAACTATAGTGAGTATTTCAATACGCAGCAACATCTGATGGAGAGAGGCTTGAACCTGAACAAGATCCACATACATTTTTCCATATTTCGAGTGGAATGTGGCTGGGAGGGTTTTACTGCGGCACCTAGGGGAAGATATAAACTCACGCTGGTGAACGAGTTTTATTCGGTCTTATCAGAGACCGCCTCTATTGCCAGCACCACCTCTGTTTCAGTCCGATGAGTCGTCGCTTTCAAGCCAAAAGTCATTAACGAGTTTTATCGTCTCCCGTCGTTCGATCCATATATCGACTTTGAGTTAGCTTGGAGGCTTGAAAACGAGAAGCCCTTTTATTCACGTTTGTCTAAGGCACATCGGCATTTGTTTTATGGCAAAACTGTCCCTACTCTTGAAAATGCCGCTTTGGCATTGTCTCGGGGTGATCGGGCATGGAAACGGTTCATCAATTCCCATGCCCTTCCCTCTAACAATTTTTAGAGGCTCACTGATGACAAGGCTATCCTCTTTCATGCCATCGTCATCCCATGATTGAAAGTCAACTGAGGAAAGATGATTCATTGTGAGGCTGTTGATTTTACGACTTCAATGGAAGATGGTCGCACGATGCCCTTTGCTTGGATGATCTCCAATCTCTGCGGCAGCATATACGGGATGCCTTTCTCTCCTAGTGATGTCTTCTATAGTTTTGAATGATTATGTATTTGATGTTTCATATTTCCTTGCATTTTGTGAATGTATTTTGTAATGACTTCCGGCTTGGCCTTCTATTTCCTGAGTTTGAAACTTTCTTCATGAATTTGCTGAGGTCTCTGTTCGCCCTTTATGTATATACGGCCCTCTAGTTTTTAACGTGAGTTTGCCAAAAACAGTGACCGGGCATATCATTTGCATAACTCATTCAAATCGTTCAGAAAAAACAAAAATTTTCATTCCATGATTTCATATAAGTGGCTCAGGTCCTTTTCCAAATACCTGCGCGGGGACTCCACTTTTACATGTAGTATCTCTTTAAGTTATCAACATGCCAGGGTCGATTAAGCTCGTGACCCTCATTATCTTTCAGCATGTATGTCCCTGTCTTGACTATCCTTGACACTTGTCAAGGACCTTTCCAATTTTCTGCCAGTTTTCCTTTGTTAGTCTTTTGACCAGTTGCTTTTCTTTTGCGCAGAACAAAATCTCCTACTGCGAAAGAGTGGTCACGGATTCTCTTATCGTGATATCTTTTTCCGGCTTGCTTATAATTGACAAGTCGAGTGTGAGCTTCAAAACGTTTTTCATCTGCGAGGTCAAGCTCAACCTTCCGATTGATTGTGTTGTAGGCCTCGTCAAAATGAGAAACCCTTATGATCGGAAAACCCATTTCGACAGGCGCCATGGCTTCCAAACCATAGGTTAAGGCAAATGGCGTCTCAGCGGTTGTTACCTTCCAGGTTGTTCGAAGCGACCATTGGGCCTCAGGGAGATAGTCGACCCATTTCCCAACTTTTTCATCCAAACTTTTCTTCAACACCTTCAGAACTTGTTTGTTAGCATTTTCTGCTTGGCCGTTCCCCTGCGGGTAGTAGACTGAGGATTGCCATTGTTTTATATTATGATCTTTGCAGAACACGTCGAACTCATCTCTAAATTGTGGCCCATCGGACACTGTCGCCCGAGGGACCCCGAACCGAGTCTAAACTTGATCCAGCAGAAAGTAGATTATATATTTGGCAAGGATTTTCACAAGTGCTTTTGCTTCGATCCATTTTGTAAAATAATCCACTGTGACTACCACATATTCGGATATAGATCGACCCTTTTTGAGTGGTCTAATGAGGTCGATCGCCCACATGTCGAAAGTCCATGCAGCGACAACGATGCTCTATTCCACTGAGGCTAGCCTGGGCATATTGGCAAAGCGTTGACATTTGTCGCAACTCTTGGCGTATTTTTCGGAGTCCTCAGCTAGCTTAGGCCAATAGTACTTTGCTAGTAAGGCCTTTTGGGCCAAAGTGTGACTGGAGGGATGGCCCCCACACACTCCCTCATGCAGCTCCGTTAGTATTCCTTGGACCTCCTCGGGTCGCACACACTACTGTAATGGCTTTGAAAAAGATCTTTGGTATAGGATTCCAATCACGACCGTTTAACGTGTTGCCCTTTTTCTTAAAGCTTGAGCTTCTTCAGGATCCTCTGGTAATGTTCTGATCTCAATGTATGCTTTAATTTTGTCTATCCAACATGGAGCCAAAAGTTGGATATCCATATTGTTAGGAACATTTTATTGTGTTTTGATGATGGCCATACTAGCTATTATAGCAAGCCTGAAATAAGTTAGAATTCTCTGTATAAGTTACTTAGAGTCTGAAATATTGTATAAGTTGAGTCAGACAAGTATTGTACTAGTTGGTAGAATTGCTAAGTAAAACAGAAATCCAGCAGAGTGAAAACAGCCCGTACCAGCAGAGAAGCATGAAGACATATGGTCTGACTTATATCCAGGGAAGTCTGTGATGACCTTGGTTAAGTCTACGTTTTATTCAAGTGATGAAATTCATTGTTAAATATGGTGTACACTGGTCTCACACATATCAAGGATCAGTGAAGTACAAGGACTCTTGTAAACTCAAAGAAATCAAGAAAGCAGTCAACATGCAAAGTAAACTGTCTATCGACTGAGTAAAAACGAAGCAGTGAAGGAAGATCTAAAACACTCAACCGTTCAATTAACAGCCAAATAAAGAGACAGCGAAGTGAACTACACTTGTTCAGATTATGAAAAATAAGGAAGATTCAGAGGATCAAGCATTCAATGCATAATCAATCAAGAATCAATCAAGGACGGATTTTATGATATACGTTTGAAGAAAATCCGATCACTGAAATCAAGGAGAATATAATTGAGGGGGAATCAAGAATGAAATCAAGGATTATTCCCCACATTAAATAGCCAACGGACGGAAATTCAAATAAAGGATTATCAAGGCTATGAATAGAAGGCATTGACATACATGAAAAAGAATGATTGAATCTGATAAGAAACAAGTAGAAACTCTGTTGATGATGTATAAATCGTCACAGGTGTCCTTGCGGTGTATAGATGGTGGATATCTGGCTATATTAAGGTGGTGTGAAACTCCGGCGGGAGGCGGTATGGAGAAATAAAAAATGGACAGAGCTTTTGCTTGCAAGTATAGTGTATATCTCCCCTTTATCTAGTTTACAATGACCACCACCTTTATAGAGGTGGGTAACTTAGGGAATAAGTAACCTATTAGATATTTTACTAACAGCTAGGTTTAACTTAGATACTAAGTAAGGCGAAATATCTAAGATACAAGTGGGGAAAAGATCTGGATCAATCGGCGGCCATCTTTCTGAGGTCGCAAGGAGCAAGCCCTTTCCGGCCTCGTCCCCTTGGCGCCCCTTCTTAACTTGCCTGGATGAGATCCACAGGATCTGTTGTATTTGCCTGGGACCGCAAATGCTTTGGTCGCGGCGAGGTGAGACACAGTGGCCGCCCTTTTGCGATCTCCTCTGTCATGCCGGAGGATGGCCGCAGTGGGTTGTCTCCCACTGTTGAGGTGGTGGAATTATTTATACCCATCAATGGCCCCCTACTCCGTGCTTTAATGATATTCCCTGAGGATGTGAAGGATGGAGTAATTATCAACACCTTTTATGACCTCGTCGTCGGATGCGACTTGTACACTTAGGGCCGTGCTTTTAAAGCATGCGGCCTTCGAAGTAACTCCGGGCCTGTTTTTGCGACCTTGTCGTCTGATGTGACTTGTTCACTAAGGGCCGTGCTTTCAAAGCATGCGACCTTCAAGTAACTCGGTGCTTTTTTTGCGACCTTGTCGTCTGATGCGACTTGTTCACTAAGGGCCGTGCTTTCAAAGCATGCGGCCTTCGAAGTAACTCTGGGCCTGTTTTTGCGACCTTGTCGTCTGATGCGACTTGTTCACTAAGGGCCGTGCTTTCAAAGCATGCGACCTTCGTCGGCGATCTACTGGACGAGGTGGAAGTGGAAAGTACTCGCGCAGGTGTTGGCGAGATTACTGCTGATGAGGTCGCTACTATGGACGCCGACCTTTTTGAGTTGGAGGCCTTTATCTCTGCCAGAAATCCGCCGCGTAGAGAGAGCCTTAAAAAGAAAGCGCGGGCTCAAAAATCTCCAACTGTCCACGGGGCTGAAAAAATCGCGTCCCCGGCTGAAGGACAAACTGCGGTCCCAAGTACTAGCGGCGCTCCCGACCACGACGAAGCTTATGTTCAGGACGCCGCAGTTCATGAGTTAATGGGGTCCAGTGAGGATGAAAATGCTGAATTGCCTCGGAAGGATATCTGGGTGCCCGTAAAAAAGCAGAAGAAGAAGAAAATTGCGAGCCAAACCATGACAGTTGGTGAAGCCGCCGCGGCCGCCACCCAGCCGAAGAGCTCTCGACCTAACAATCCTGAAGCTATGCGGGAGTTTGGGATCATGACGGCGTATGAGAAGGATGTTGAGAAGAAATGGTCCCGACTGCGTAAGGGCAGCGATCTCAATAGGACCATAAATCGTATATTTGGAATCGACACTAGTGTGTATCGGTTTTCTTTTTTCGATTATGAGAAGGAGGCCGACAAATTTAAGCCCGGGGATCACAAGGATTACGTATGTGCGCGCCGCTCCGAGGACACCCTTATCCTCCACTTCCATCATTTGCATGCGGTCTCGAGACCGCCTTTGATCCTTTCTTTGTGAAGATCTCGCAAGAGAGATGCAGCGCTTCCTCTCGATTTTGCCGTCGGGGCTATTATCCAGTTGATGGCTTTCACAGTTATGTGCCGGATTCTGAAGATTGAGCCGACGTTAACTTTATTGGGGCAATTTTATTTCTTCTGTGGGACGTCTGTTCCTGGACAAATCTCCCTAAGGGCGAAGACTCCCCGCCTACTATTCCCGCTTCCCAATAAGTTTCACAAATGGGGGCAGTGGGTACTGAAAGTCGAGTCGAAGGTAGGTTGGCCTTTTCCCAGGGCAGGAGTCCGCGGAGGCAAATCCACGCTTTTAATCCTTGACCCCCCTGTGAGTGAGCGGCGCTATGTTAAGGGGCTGATGACGTTAATTCAGTCGGATGGGGCGGCGCCATCTCGGAGAAATGTTTCCTGGGTTGAATTTCTTGACCTGGCCGAGCCTTTTGTATGTATGGCGGGCCTAGTAGGTAGGGGGAATGCCGTGCCCTTGGTACGAATGGGTCCTGAGAGCTGCGATCCGGACTGGATTGGGGAATGTCATATCAACAAATGTTTTCCCTCCGAGTGTCCGGAATGTGGGGGCGATCCTATACTTAGGCCGCTTTGTAACTTTCTTTGTCCACTTGTATTTATTTGTATATGCTCATTTTGTTTTGTTGGGTTCTAAACCGCTTTCCTTTTGTAGGTATGGATCCAAATGCTCGCAGGGCTCACAGAAACAAGCTTAATGCGGAGGCGGACAAGGCAGCCAATGCTCGACAGAGGCTCAAGAAAGCTCTAGGAGAGTGCCCTGAATCGTGGATGCCTCGGTTGTCGCCGAGACACATAACCCGGAAGCTGCGACCTCTTCTGCCCTTTGTTGCGACTTCCTCTCCCTTCTTGTTGCGAGCCCAGTCAGGCGGTGCCTCAAAAAGACTCATCCCCTGCTAAAGAGTCGCCACGGCGTAAAGCGACCTCAACCAGAGAAGGAAAAGGATGATCGCCCACCCAAACGGCCCGCTCACCCCGGTGCATCTTGAAGAGGTTGAAGCTCCGTGGGAAAGAGCGCCCACCGAGACACCGCCACAACAAACCTTGCCTCGAGGTTACTCTCGGGAAAGAGGCCCTATGGTTGGATCCGAGCTTTACCCAGGATCTTGACCTATCCAAAGCTCGCCGGGTTGGTGAAGCAATTGCTGATGTGATTCCTCTTGGGCCGATTCCTCTTGACTATCCTGATCATGTTCAAGTGGAGATTGGTCGGGGCATACTAGCCCGCTTTGCGGCTCAAGATAATACTCCGCCTCAAGATGAGATCGCCGAAATCAGAGATTTGAGCGGCCAGTTTGGGATTGCAGCTTCTATGGTAAGACCACCTCTTTCTTCTCTTCTTCAATTTTTCTTTTTTTTTTTTTTTTTGGCTAACTCCCCCTTGCTCTTCCCAGCTCGGTGCTCGCTTGAATAGGGTGCTCGAGGCCGCTGAGAGGCGCGAGGCAGAGATGATAAAAGTGACGGCGCGCAGCTAGGGGCGATCACTGCAAGAAATTACCGCCGAAAGAAAGCTAGGCACGCGGTCATGAGGTGGAAAAGATGAGATCAATCTGGAGGAGCACTCTAAATTGGATGTCAAATCAATGAGAAAGTTTCCACCTTGACCAAGGATTTTGGGGCGCGCAGGAGATCGCTAAGTTGAGGGGTAAGCTTGCCGAGGCGGATACAGCTTAAAAAAGAGGTCTAAGAAGAAAGTCTTGAAGAAGCTGCAAGAGAGCCGCAGAGGAAGTCGCGAAGAGAATCGCCGAGGCCGCTGAGGAGGCCAAGTCTGGGGCCGTCGCCGCCTACAAGAATTCGGGATGACTTCCCTTGACCTCATGGAGCATAGCTTTGATCGGGGTTTTAGTCACTTAGCTCATTGCGATCTGGCCGACCGAGGCGAGAGCACATTACTCTGGGCAGATATCTTTGCGGTGGGTGAACATGCACCAAGGTCATCCTGATTTGGTGGTTTTTCACCCGGAGATTCCTATGCCAGTGAGCTTATTACCTCGTCTGATGAGCAATACCGAGTCGTGGCGAGCCTGTTTGGGATCCCGCTCCCGTTAATCCTGTGAACTTTGAGGCGTTGAAGAAGCCGCCGTCCTCTCGAGCAAGGCGATGAGTTCATCGCCCCACCTACCCCTCATGATCTCTAGATTTTGGATTTTCCTCACGAGCCCTTTAAAAATTTGACTTGTAACCTTGACTATTTATCTTTGTGATTTGCCTCAATTTTGTTGTAATATCTTGACAATTTACTCTCTGCATTTCTGCTTATAAGATTTGATTTTTCCGTCCCTCGATTTGTGTTGACTATCTCAAGCGTTTTTAGCGAGGCCGTGATAGGCATTACTTTATCCTCTCAGATGCGGTCCTCTTGAATTGTGCGAGGTCTTTTACATAATTTGTTGGAGTACGCGGTCACGAAACGTCGTCGTCTTGTCCTGACCATGGTCGCTATGCGGTGTCAATTGTCAAGATTTCCGCGGCCCTACGAGTAGTGTTGTCAGAAATTTAGCCTCCCAGAGCAGCCTTTGACCGTGTTATTAACGCAGAGTTATGACCCCTAGTAAATAGGTGTCAGGTGTAACTGCAGCCATGAATTTCGGTCTCTTTATGGTCTGGCGTTCCTGCTGCCTTGGTTATATCCTCCTTTTAGTATAAAAAGGGGAGTACCTTGGGACTCATTCTGACTTTTGCCTTATACTGAATTTGCTTTCTTTCTTCTGCAATTTGTTCGTTATCCTCTTTATTGTTTTATCCCCCCTTTACTTTGCGCTATGTCTCACCTAGGGGAAAGCAGCCGGGTTCGGATATGAAAGCTCGTCCCTATTCGTGATGTATCCCTTTCTTCTTTCTCCGCCTCGACGTTGCTAAAGATCATTTCTCGCGCTATTTTGAGTGGGTTGAGCTCGAAGGAGAGGGGTTTAAATCGAGCAAGGTCGAGGGTGACGGTTCTCTTTGCGCGCGTCGTCTTTCCTGGGTGGGCGATTTTGTTGCACCACCTTCGCCAATACTTCCCAATCTTTCAATAGTGAGGAGCTCTATTCCATCTTGTCCGGTTGCTTCGGGGGATCGCCAATGTGATTACCCTTCGTGGCGTCGCGGTCATTTTTACTCCGAATCCATCAATGGTGCCTCCTGGTATACCCGCTATCGACCCTCATCCCATTATGAGCTCGCTTGGAACCTTCCCGATGAGTCAAGTAGACAATCTTGCTTGCGCGACGAGCCCTCCGCGAGCTCTTTCCCGATTATGAGCGACCTCGTGTATCGGGACTGCGTCGATCTTTCTCAGCAATCGTGAGTGGAAAAGGTTCATCAACTCGCGCGCCTCTTGTCCACGGATAACGAGGTCATTAGTGAAGCCGGCTTTGCTTTTACACGCTATTCGCGATCATCGCGTTGATATTGATTGGGGATCTTGATTCATCGGGAAGCGTTAATTTTGTGGTTTCTATGGACCGACATCGCCGCTTCCCTTTTGCTTCATTAATAACGGCTATGCAATTTAGCGAGGGTGCCAAGCATTCATCGATCGTTATAGGTACACTCATTAGATAGAGTGTAAACCCCCTTTTTTTTTTTTTTTTTTTTTTTTTTTTTTTTGGCTTGAGATCGCAAAGCATGGTAGGCCGCAGATTTGCTTTGGAAACAATTGTATCCTTTAATAAACGAAGATGGCTCTTTTATTTCGATTTCCTTTCCATATGCCCTGCTCAGACGCGGGCATACATACGCTTTACATATAATATTTTTCAGATTGTCCGCATGCCAGGGTCGGTCGTACTCGCGACCTTGGTTGTCACTTAGTACGTAAGTTCCTTTTTGACTATCCGAGCGATCCTCTCTCGGTCCTTCCTGGCTTTTCCGATAGTTTTCCTTCTTGGCCTCGTGGGCGGTGGCTTGTCTTTTTCGCAAAACATAGTCTCCCACGGCGGCGATGCCCGCGAATACGCTTTGTCGTGATGACGCTTCGCCGCTGCTTTATAATTGACTAAACGGTCAGTATGCCTGGATGCGCCGCTCTCTCTACTAGATCAAGCTCGAGTTTACGTGCGCGGTATTATTGACTTCGTATAAAACGACCTTTGGCTTGGTAAGGCCATTTCCACCGCGCCATAGCCTCGTGATCCATAAGTTAAGGCAAAAGGAGTTTCCTCGTTGTGATTTTTCGCGACGCCCCGAGTGCCCATAGAGCCGCCGAAGGTGATCCGCCGATGACTCCTTTCTCACCCAGGCTCTTCTTCAAGACACTTAGGACTGCTTTGTTGGCATTTTCACTTGCCCATTTCCTTGTGGGTAACACACGGATGATTGCCAATGTTTAATTCGTCTCTCAATCGAGGTCCGTGATCGTAAAACTACAACTCGGAACTCCGAATCTTGTCCATATTTGATCGAAAGCAAAAAGTATGTTATATCCCTGGTGTTGGTTTTTACTTCAAGGCCTTAGCTCTCGACTTTTAGTAAAATAATCCATCGCGATCGACTCACATACTGCATCCCGGAGCTAACCCTTCCTCAAAGGTCCGTGATGACGGCCGTTATAAAATAACTCGATACCTAAATAACCAACTAGCAAGAGAACTAGGTTCAATCGTAGTATAGCCAGATAGAGTCGGTCGATCCCACGTAGACTCGCTTAAACAAGTACAACGCTATTAAACTAAAATAGATTAAAATGCGCGGCCCACGACCAACAATAACGTAAAAAATAAAGGTTGACACGATAGAAAATAATAAAGACTAACAATACGACACAAGCCACTAAACACTCTGTTTTTAAGGTTTTATAAGACTTAAATAAACGGTATTGATTATGCTAGTAGTAATTACTCCTCATATATGTATATCTAAGCCGAGACAAAAAGACATTAAGGTTGATTATATTTTGGCTACGGAGCTATCCCCTAAATCGATCTACTTCGTGAACGGATAGAAGATCTTTATGCTTAATTATTAATCCTTCCCTGGAAGATATAGAACATCATATAACAAGCATGCTATACTAAAACCAGTGATGCCGATCTAAAATCGCCCACCTCTGCCTAGGCAACCACCGTGGATGTAAGCTGGCACACCTCCTGTAAACGATCGCTAACTTATGTCCTATTTAACATGGCAATTTTCACAATATATCATATTAATTTACGAGAACGATGTAACAAAATTGGCCATTGATCTATTACATGTGTATATGAAAATGTAAAGCACGATCGTAGCCGGTCGCTTGGGCGTAAAATTATTAGAATCTTGATGGCTAGATCTAACCATATAGACTGGGTAGATCTGAGACCGGTGACTCTAGAATTTGCTCAGAAAACGCCTTTCAGACGCTTTTAGATCTCACATGAATATGGGTTTGATAATTAACTACATCACTAAATCAATACACAAACGACTACTCCATACCCAAATAAAATAGGATCTACTAATAAAATGACATATTTGATAGACATTACTCTCGTAGGACTGAGGGGTCCTCCGGACCCTTTAATGCACCCTAATCGATGAATCCATCGCCTCCGTGATGAAGTAAATATAATATAAATACAAGAACTATATTGATAAACTAAAAGTATTGTAGTATCGTGTTTTGTAGGTTGTTCTTTCTCAAAGATCGTGGTCCGCTTATATGCAGAGTTGTAGCCATATAGGAGAATCCGTAAGATATGCACGATTAACTGATTAGGCCAAGTGACTGGTAACAGCTACGCCGGTCGATCGAATGGCATGGCCTGGCCGACCGAGCCTCCTCTATACGCTGCTTTTCACCTCGTCATTCACCGACTTGTTCCCTACTTCATTCTTCTATGCCGATCTCGATTTGTCTCTTCATTAATGTCTGATTTTCTTCCTTATTTATCTTGAGATTTCCCGATTGTGGCATGACAATTATCCTCCCGATTCGTTATGATCCGCTAAATCAGCATTTATCACACAATTAATTGCTCTTTATAATAAAAGCAAATAAATACCAATTATCACATTAATAATCACTTATCATTAATAATAAATATAAACACGTTGATTTAATATGAAATATATGTAATTAATCGATTTATATTAAATTGATGATATAAATAGTATATTTTAACCACATCAAAATGCCCTACTTAAACTTTGCTTCATTCCAACAAAGTATCAATTAGTCATTCCTACATAACATTTTCCGTGGTCAACCCATACTTACACAAGAAACTCGAAATCAATTCATACCTAAACATGCTCATCGATAAGCATTATTCATTACTCACTATGACATCAAGTGATTGTGTACGTGGCATTGGTTTTATATAAATGTAGCAAGATTAGAGTTTATGCAGACTTCATATCAAAATTCACCAACATCAAAGAGATTCATACTTATGCCTCGCAATTTAACATTGTTTTCTTCACAAAATTTGTCGAATTCGTCTCACGAATTGAGGTCCGTGATCGGAAACCACAACTCTCGAACTCCGAATCTTGCCCATATTTTATCGAGCAAAAAGTATGTTATATCCCTGGTGTTGGTTTTTACCAAGGCCTTAGCCTCGACCCATTTAGTAAAATAATCCATCGCGATTTACCACATACTGCATCCCGAGCCAATTCCTTCCTCAAAGGTCCGATGAGGTCAATTGCCCACATGTCGGCGGCCAGGCCGCTACCACTAGCTTTGTTCGACTTATATTGGCGAACCTCCTCGCAAACATCACATGCCTGGTATATGCTTTGGCGTCTTCGCTAATTTCGCCAATAGTATCCGCTAGAGTACTTTCGTTAGCGCTCGATTGGCGGGATGGCCGCCGCCGACATTCCTCGTAGTTCTCGTTAGAATGCCCGTTACCTCCTCAAGGTCGCACGATCGCAGTAGGGGTTTTGAGAATGAATGACGGTAAAGCACATCGCCCATAATCATATATCTTGCAGCCCTTTTTACCAAGGCCTTAGCTTCGCACGGATCACTGGGAAGCTCCCCTAGCTCAATGTAAGATTTCATGATGTCGACCCAACAAGTATTCCTAGGTTGGAAGTCCATGACCTCGACTTGAGAAATGGCGGGCTCACAGAGATGCTCGACCATGATGCTGGGATCGCACGACGCATCTTCATTGGTCAATTTGTATAAATAGTCTGCCCTATGATTATCCTCTCGGGATGTTTTTGAACCGCAATATGTGAAGTCGCTTTGAGTTTTGACGAGGTTGATATACCTTTGTAATATTTCGCAATGAATGCCGAAAGAGCCATTGATTTGATTCACAACCAATCGTGAGTCGCAAAATACCGTGATATTTTCGACTTTCATGGCTTTGGCGAGCTTTAAACCGGCGATGACGGCCTCATACTCGCTCAGTTATTTGAGGCGGTGAAATCGAATCTCGTGAGCTCGCCGATTTCCTCCGATGTGCCCGGCTCTAACAGATTATCCTCTGCGCCGCACTTTTGTGATCAAGCGGCCCCATCGACGTAGAGTTGCCAATAAAGTGACTTGGCCTAAAAGGCTCGCCCTCTGCGCGGGCTACCTTATCCTGGTTGCATTTGGGGCAAACTCGCTCCGTTGTTTCTTCGCTGAAGCTTGTTTCAACTATGAAATCTGGGAGAGCCTGGCTTTTATAGCCTTCCGAGGCTCATAACGGATGTCGACTTGTCAGAAGTTCGATAGCCCACCGGAGCAATCGACCGGACAAGTCTGGTTTATGAAGAACCTGCCTTAGAGACGCATTCTATAGGACTACGATGGTGTGCGATGAGAAGTAAGCCCTTAATTTGCGGGCAGCTATAACAACACAATAAGCTAACTTTTCAATATTAAAATAACGACTTTCACGGGCTTAGAGCCTTGAAACATAAAAACTGGCTTCTGCGAGCCCTCCTCTTCTTTTACGAGCATCGCGCTACGGCCCTATCTCGAGGTCGCCAAATACAAAACAAAATATCCCCTAGTTTTGGGTCAAGTTAGCAACGCGGCGGGCTTGACAAGTATTCTTTAAGGTCTTTAAAAGCCTCGAGAGCATTCCGCTGCGTCAAGAGAAGGTACCGCTTTTCAAAATTTTGAAGAAAGGCAAACTTCTTTCTCGCAGATTTTGAGACAAACCTACCAATGGTCCGTGATTCTCGCTGCTTAGCCAGTTTCCTTGACACCGGTGGGCTCGCCATGTTGATTAGGGCTTCGATTTTTTCGGGATTTGCCTCGATCCCCTCTCGACTCACCATGAAGCCTGTAAATTTTCCCTGCTGGACTCCAAAAATACATTTTGCGGTGGTTTAGTTTCATTGAGTGGTCTCTTATATTGGCGAAGGTTTCACAAGGTCCACCAGTGATCCTCGCGACTTGATTTTACGACCATATCATCAATGTAGGCCTCCATGTTCCCGCCTATTTGTGTGCTAAAACTATGTTCACCATTCTTTGATAGGTCGAACTCTGCGTTCTTCGTAACCGAAGGCATCATCTCGTAGTAATAGAGTCCACCGCCGCCTCTAAAGGTCATCATCTCTTTGTCTTCATCTCGCCATTTTGACTTGGTGATAACCGAATATGCATCCGTAAAACTCAAGCGTTTGAATCCGGCGATCCCGTCGACCATTTTGTCAATTCGAGGCAACAAAGTGGTCTTTGGGGCAAGCTTTGTTCAAGTCTCGTGAAGTCGACACACATCCGCCACTTGCCATTATGTTTCTTTACCATCACTACGCTTGCCAACCAGGTGGGATAATCAAGCTCTCGATTATGCCCGCCGCTAAGTTTTTTGATCTCGCTTTTATTGCGATCTCTTTTCCATAGAGAATCGCCGCGCTTTTTCTCAGATCGGGCCTGGTTGGGGTCGGCACTCGAGATAGTGCAAAGCGACCTCGACTCTACGCCTCATATCTGTTACCTCCCACGCCGGCGCGCGCCATGTTGGCTTTCGAAGCCCGATCAATTCTTCCTTTCTTCCTCGGTGGTCCGCGATCCTATTTTTATCCTTTGATCGATATTTGTCGCTTATTATGACTTCACCAACTCGCCCTCAAAGAGTGAAGTCGGGCTCGCCTCGAACTTGCAATGTTTCAACCTCCACCGCTTCCTTCCGGCATTTCACTCAACGTGGCGACTGATCCCGAACCGGGCAAAACCCTCCACTGGTCGCTTTGAGTTGACCTCGCTTCTTTGTCATATAATCGAGGAAAGATCCGGGTCGGCCGATGGCGACCCCAATCTCCTCCCTATGTGAAATTTGACCTTTGATGGGGAACGGACGCCACCATTTGAAATTTTTTCATGGTCGGGATCCCCAAGATAATGTTGTAGTATGAGGGAGATCAATGACTAGAAAGGTGATCATCTCGGTTCTGCGCATGGCTCGTAGTCACCCAAAGTGATGCCGAGGTCGACTGCCTTTAACCCGCACAAAGTGTCGTTGGTAAAACCTCGAGCACCCCGAGGTAGGGTTTCAACTTAGCCTCTCCAAATCCGATCTGCTTTTAAGCAAATAAATAGATGACGCCGTGACCAGCCCCTCGTGTCGCTCATTACTCGCTGACACCATGCTTGTTGTTTATTCCGACTTTGAGAATAAGAGGTACTTCCATGGGGCCCTCGCTTGGCCAATTCGCTTTTAGTGAACATGATTCCTTCGTTCTCCCCAATACTACCCGCTTTTCAAAGCCGCGTGTGATAACTGGTGCATCCGAGATTTCGCTGATTGTTGCTTGATATCCCCATGGATAACCTGGACCTCCTTCCGATAGACGCGGGGTGGCGACCTTTGTCCGGTACCGTTGTTCCCGCCTCGCTTATACTTGGTCGGGTCCTTCACGGATTAACCTTTCTATCTCTCGCCTTAACGTGAAACATTCGCCTGCGTGATGTGACCGTGGTCCTTGTGATAGTCGCAGATTTGGATTTGTCGCGACTATCGGGATCACCCTCATAGGTTTGGGCTTGTCAAAATGTTCGCGGATTTCAACAATATTTGAGATGCCTTAGTGTTGAGCGGGGTAAAATTGTCCTCGCCAATTTATAAGGCTTTTTGTCTCGCGGTCATGGTCGTTATCTCGCCTTTTTCCTTCTTACGATCCTCTCGCGCGATCCTCTTTCGTGAAGGTCGCTCGCTTGGGCTTCGCCTCCCGAGGACGGCGCTCACGACTCCCATCATTCGAGCCCTTTCCAACATTTCCTCGAGACCCGCTTTTGTAGGGGCCGCAGGTTGAACTCTCGCCATTGGACCCTTGGCGATCCCTCGTGAGGAAACATGTGACAACCGCATCGTCCGAATGTTTCTTGTCTGATCGTATATTCTCGATGAAACGCTCATAATATTCTTTTCCGGACTCATGTCCTCCCATGCGAACTTCGTATAGGTCCTCTATAGTTTTCTTTGGTCTACTTGCCGATTCAAACTCTCTGACGAATTTCTCGGAGAGATCCTCCCAGCCTTTTACTGAGCCCCGGGGAAGTCCACGTATCCAAGAGGCGGCCCTATCTTGCATGCTTCCGACTAAGGCGATGCACTGTGCAGATTTATTTTGGGTCGCCAGAGTGATGCGACTTTGGAAAGCGGTGAGCCGCTGCTTGGGCAAGAATTTCCATTGTAGTAATTATAGCCGGGATAGCTAACCTTTCGCGACCGGGTAGGCAATGTTTCAGTAATTCTCTTGGCGAGCACCTCGATTCCCGAGATTGAGCGGCTCTCTCGGCCCGGCCTTGAATTTTTAAATCATGCGAGCTCGCTTTTTATTCCATCTGCTCGCCAAACAGGGTCGAATCGCCGCAATAAATACCGTATTAGCCTTCTCTCGCTCAAGCGCTCGACTCCAGCGCAGCCTTCCGACTCCTCCCGACGAGCTCTTTTTTCACGGATAATCATGCGGGCGTCCGGTGCGCCCTCGCCTCGCCGGGAAGAGATCCTCCTTCCGGAAGGTCGAGACGACTTGGGGCCGAGGCCTTGTCCATCTCACCCAACCTTTGAAGGCCGAACCTTTTTCGTGTGATTTTTCCTCCCGATGATTGCGATCCGGGAGAACCGTAGTCCGCAATAACGCTTTTCCTGGGTCCTTTGCGCCCTGATGAGCGCACACTTTCTTCTATCTCGATCCCGTGAATCGCTCTCTACCGACCCTTATTCACCGCCGCTGGGCGATTTCATCTCTGGGGATTTGGGGTCGATCGACATTGAGCTTGGCCTTTGCTACCGTAGACGGAATTGGCTAGTACATAGTTTCCGTGATACCTCGCGTATTCCTTTATTTCCGCAATCTCCGATCCTCTTGAGATCCGCTCGCCTCTGGGGTTGATCTCTGGCTTTGCCGCGATCAAGATGATCCTCTGATTTTCCCATCCAATGTCGCTACGACCTCTCTTGACTTAGCCTTCTCGATTTATCAAATTTCGGGCATCGCTAGGGCCAAAACTCCCTTTGTGATCCTTCCCACCCGCTATGTGATCTCTTGTGTCTCCATCGCGACATCGCCTTGTATATGTGTTTGTACAATGCCTCTCGCGGGAGTTTGGGGGTTCAGTTGCCCTTTGCTTCCAGTCATAGGTTATGACTATACTTGTGATTAGGACTTGCCTTGAGTCGGACTTCCTGGAAATCTGATATGTAATTTCTATATGATGGAGCCGGTCAGGTGGACTGCCGTTTTTTGATTTTGTGTGGAGCTATGAGCTGATGAAGCTTTCATTTTCCCGGTAACGGAGCCAACTGATGATGTATAAATCGTCACAGGTGTCCTTGCGGTGTATAGATGGTGGATATCTGGCTATATTAAGGTGGTGTGAAACTCCGGCGGGAGGCGGTATGGAGAAATAAAAAATGGACAGAGCTTTTGCTTGCAAGTATAGTGTATATCTCCTTTTTCTCTAGTTTACAATGACCACCACCTTTTATAGGTGGGTAACTTAGTGAATAAGTAACCTATTAGATATTTTACTAATAGCTAGGTTTAACTTAGATACTAAGTAAGGCTAAATATCTAAGATACAAGTGGGGAAAAGATCTCGATCAATCGGCGGTCCCATCTTTCTCGAGGTCACAAGATCTGAGCAAGCCCTTTCCGGCCTCGTCCCCTTGGCGCCTCTTCTTAACTTGTTCGATGAGATCCACAGATCTGCTGTATTTGCCTGGGACCGCAAATGCTTTGTTCGCGGCGAGGTAGAGTCACCTTTTGACACAAGTGAAGAAACAAAGCGCTCTTTTTCTTGCGATCTCCTCTCTCATGCCGGAGGATGGCATGCAGGGGTTGTCTCCCACCGCTGAGGTGGTGGAATTATTTATACCCATCAGGCCTACTTTTTCATTAAATGTATATATGATTCATGTTACACAAGCCTTCCTTTATAGAAGAGGAAACTTAGGAGCCAAGTAGCGACATGTGTTACTAGGTAGCTTAGTCACTAAACTTGCTTAATAGCTAAGCAAACTTTAAATATTTGACCGCAAGTGATAGAATATCTCGGCGGCGATTTTCAGTGGTCGCATGCATCGCCAAATTCGTTGTCCCGCCTTGCTCTTGCTCCCCGCCGCCTCAAGTCTTAGGCGCCTTTTATCCAAGGTTGCGATCCGCCCTGGTCCTAGCGACGCCTCAGGCGGGGTTAGACAACAAATGACCTTGGCTTGGTTGATTACGCCGCCGACGCCTGGTCACGGGCCTTATCTGGTTTGATAGATCGTGAGGCTATTTCCGACTCAACGGTGGCGATATCATTTGTCACATCGTAGATATTTTTGAAAAAACGATGATATATTTGCCATCTAAATGTATACACTTACGCGACAATTTAATGAGAGGGATGTAGTATTAAAATTTGTGTTATTTGAAAAAACATAGAATAACATACGTTGTGTAACAGCCAATTTGATAGCTATGCGGGAAAAGAAAAATACTGATGCGAAAAAGCTCTGGAAACGCCTTAAAAAATAAAACCAGATCGACGTCTGTGCCGTGCTGGTAAATTGAATCTCCCTCCTCCGCTGCCCCACTGATTCCGCAAATTTCGCTCAGATCGGCGACGACGACGACGACGGAGCAACTGTATTGAACTCCTTGATTGCCCGACCAAATGGCACGGGCACGCATCTCCACCACTTCAATGGCAAATTCAGCACTGATTTTCCTCTTGTTAGCTGCTTCCTTTTCTTGCCAGGCCGCAATTTCACATCTTCACTTATCTCAGCTAGATTTCAATAAAACATTTGATGATCTCGACACTAGTGTTGTTGTCCAATCCTCCTCCACCCCCAGGAATACCACCATCATGATGCTTCCACTCTTCCTTTCTTCTGTTCCTCCTCCTATTGTCAACGCCTCCCCAAGCTTTGGAATCCAATACTCCAGAAGGCTTCTTAAAGACCGACTTCCTAATGCTCGAATGTATCTCCACGATGATCTCTTACTCAACGGGTGAGAGATTTATGTATTAATTGGATTTTTTTTCGGTTTTTTGCAAAAAATAAAATAAACAAGTAGCTGAATGTAAGATTTTAAATGTAGTTACTATACGACGAGACTCTGGATCGGAACTCCACCACAGAGATTTGCACTGATAGTGGATACAGGGAGTACTGTCACTTATGTCCCTTGTTCTACATGTGAACAGTGCGGGAACCATCAGGTACTAATCTTGTGGTAGCCAATTTTGGTAATAACATTTATCATACTTTAATTTATAATATCAGAATCTATCAATTAGGATTCTATTCGTTGGTATGATGTTTTGCCAGTTGACATTTATTTATAACTGATCTAATTAGTGGAAGCCACTCAATTGCAAATTTGGGTAGACTTTTGGAGTGTTAGGATGTGGAAGCACTAATATATGAATTGGCTAATTGCTTTCCATGGCGGATTAGTCAAGAACTAAATTTTCTTGTGATTCTGGCATATTTTTTGTTTTCGCGTGTGAAATGGATGATCGTTTGAAGAATAATAATGAAAGGGGTCATTGTTTCTGACGAATTCACAAAAGCAACTTTTCTGATAGTTATGATCATCTCTGTGCAACAATTGCTGAAGTAGTTTTTGATGTTTAATGAGATGCAACCATGTTCACAACAAATAAATTGGTTTATATTAATTCGAGCATGGAATTATGTACCATTAACTTTTTTGACTGTACCAGTTGACTGAAATTGATTATCATTTTCTTTGGAAATGCTCTTTATGAGCATCCAAGCCGTCCATTGACTATACTGTTGCATGCTTAGTTCTCGTTTCCTTTTTTCCCCACTTTTGATCATCAAATTTCTCTCTTCATCTTTTGAGATGCAACAGAAGCTTGTTATACTGTCATGTGCTTGAATCACTTTCCGGGTGATTTTTATCCCCTTTAATTAAGAAATGGTAGGTAAGTTATTAAAGACTTGTGGAAGTATAGTATCTTGTGAATGCCTTGGCATTTGCTTAATATTAGGAAGAAGAAACTTAGTTATGAGATGGATGTTGAAGTGCATCGGCCTGTATATTATGGGTGTCTCGAGACTTGATACTTGCTACTTGCTACATGCTACATTTTATAAGGAATGGGTAATTTGAAATTGCCCGCTCATTTCATCCGTACAGTGATGAGATTTATGAGGTCAGCACCTTGTCACTTGGATACTCTTGAATAGGGATTGTAATATCTTCATTGGATGAATGTGAATGTCCTTTTTCCCCTATTACGTGCAGTAATGAGAAGTATATCCTTTATGTTTATTTATTTGTTCATTGTTTTGTTCAACTGTTTCTTAGGATCCAAGGTTTCAGCCAGACTTATCTAGTACATACCAACCGGTTAAATGCAACATTGACTGCACATGTGACAATGACAATGAACATTGTACTTATGAGAGACAATATGCAGAAATGAGCTCTAGCAGCGGTATCCTTGTCGAGGACATTGTGTCCTTTGGTAATCTAAGTGATCTTGCACCCCAGCGAACGGTTTTTGGTTGTGAAAATGTAGAAACCGGCGATCTTTACAGTCAACACGCTGATGGTATAATGGGCTTGGGCCGTATGCGATCTCAGCATTGTGGATCAACTTGTTGATAAAGGTTATATTAGTGATTCTTTTTCCTTATGTTATGGAGGAATGGATGTTGGTGGCGGTGCAATGGTGTTGGGTGCAACTTCAACCCCTACTGATATGGTATATACCTACTCAAATGCTGCTCGCAGGTACATTTGAGCTTGGTTTTAATACCAATTCAATGTTATTTAATCCCTAGCAGGTACACTTGTTACATCTCACACATTTACCTTAGTATTGGGATGGCAACAGTCCATATTACAACATTGAGCTGAAAGAGATCCATGTAGCTGGAAAGGTGTTGGATATAAACCAGGAGGTGTTTGATCGAAAACATGGGACTGTGCTTGACAGTGGTACTACGTATGCCTACCTGCCTGAAGAAGCATTTTCGGCTTTTAAGGCTGCCGTAAGAACCTATCGGCTATAATTTGATTTTTTTTTTTTGTGTGGGGTTTTTTTTTTGACTTTTTCCTTATGTATACAAATTGCTATCTCATTTGTGGAAGAACGGTTATATTGTTGTATGAGCGTGAGGTGAGAGCTAGCTAGCCTGTTAGTAGACTATTAGAGAGTATGTTGACTTATATTTCTGCCCTTGTAGGTGGTGTTGATGGCATTTGCCAGTCACCACTTACTTTACTTGTTTTTATTATGCTTCATGTAACATGATATTTGTCTATTTTCATGCATGATGGTTTGATTTAAAGAAGTCTAAATGTCTAATCATTTGTCTCCTTTAATCTGTTTTGGATTTTGGAAACTTAATAGACACTTAGAAATTGCCTAATGTGAAGCTTAAATGTGGGCTTTCGTTATACCAAACATATTAATAGATAATGAGAATGCTGCTGCTATTTTTTAGCACATTATGTGTTTAAAAAATATTGAGCGAATTTTGACACTTTTTTTATGAATGCAGATCGTAAGGGAAGTTGATCCTCTTAAAAAGGTTCAAGGTCCAGATCCAAATTACAATGATATTTGCTTTTCTGGGGCGGGAAGGTACTTTTGAAGAAAATTATGAATCTTATCACCTTATGCTGTGGTTGTTACTTATATAATTTCTTTGTGTGTGTTATAGTGATGTTTCACAACTTTCAAAATATTTTCCTTCGGTTGAGATGGTATTTGGAAATGGACAAAAGTATTCGCTCTCCCCTGAGAATTACTTATTCCGGGTAAATATATTTCTCAGTTCATTTATCTTTTCATTTTCTATTTTCCAGATTGCTGTATGATTATTATTGTTTAACATTTTTTTTACAATTTATCTACATAGCATTCAAAAGTTAATGGAGCTTATTGCCTGGGAATTTTTCAGAACGGGAAAGATCCTACTACATTGTTAGGAGGTATAGTGACTAGAATGTTCATGATACATTCCTTTCAGTTTCAGCTCATTGTTCGCAAAATTTAGGTTTTAGTTTAAGTCGCTATTTTCGGAATGTCTACTTTTGTATCTTGTTATTTAACTGTTTGCTTATTGTTAGGTATTCTTGTACGCAATACTCTTGTAACTTATGACCGCGAAAAAGAAAGGATTGGTTTCTGGAAAACAAACTGTTCTGACTTATGGCAAAGACTTCAAGCATTTAGTCCACCCTCAATGTCAGATAATCCAAACGTCACTGCTGAAGTCGCTCCAGCATTGGCTCCTAGTGAGAGTCCACAATATAACAATTCAGGTTTTTTGTGCTCCAGAGTTATTTTTCCGAGATTTGTATAATGTTGTATATATGTGAAGGTGTCAGACAATATCACTTTTCTTTCATTTGGCTTACTTCATGTGTAGTTCGTGTGTTTATCCTTCTTCTTCACTACCGCTTTATTGAGTTATTGTTCAAACTCGTGTGTTCCTTCTCACTATGACTTTTCCTGCACGGACATGAATTGAGGTCACATTTTCAGTGATAGTTCAACTCCTACCAACCACAGTTAGATGATTTATACAAATTTGAATTATGTGAATGCATGTTCATTGTCAGGAGAAGTGGTCAAAAACGAGAGTATCTTAAAATTGTTGCTCACTGGTCAAGCACCTCATTTACCTTTATTTAATATCTGAATTCATTGATTGGTTTACTTTTTTTACCCAATAGTCAGTGTTCTAAAAAACGCCCTAGGCGACCTCCAGTCGATTCGTTTATCCCCTAGTCGATCATATCTAGGCGAAAAAACTCTAGGCGACGCTAGGCGCCTCTAGGCAACGCTAGGCGCCTCTAGGCAACGCTAGGCGATTAGGGTTTCTATTATATATATATATATATATATATATATAATCTGAAAATCATTTTACAAAAATCGCCTAGAGTCGCTAGGCGCCCACTTTCGTTTCTTAGCTGCCTTTTAGAACACTGCCAATAGTTAGCAGCTCAAGTAACAAATATATATATATATATATATATATATATATATATATACACACACACACACACACACACACACAGAGCCTCCCTAGGGTAGGTCCACTAGGCCACGGCCTAGGCCCCCTCAAAATCCACATTTTAAGGGTCTTGGTTTTTATATCTTAGTGGTGTATTTTAAGCTCAATAATATTTTTATATAAGCTAAAAAATTGTAAGACCTAAATCAATACACATATTTATAGTTAGAATAAAGTCTAACCTACTTATATACCCTTTTTTTACACCTCTAGCCAACCCTTTTTTTTACACCTCTAGCGGTCTAGCCAACCCTTTTTTTATGGTGTTCCTTTATATATCAATGTAGATGTGCATTGTCTGGATGCAATGCATTTGCGAATTTGAAACCGTAGGGAGAAATAATTCATTTTGGTTCATTATATATTACATGTGATATGAATTCTATACTAATACGAGTGGACTTCTTGAATTTCATGCCTTCGCTTTGTTATTTCCTGCTCTTTGTTTTTATCCTTTTTCCCCATTTGTTTGTTGAAGGAACCAGCATTTTTATTATAAAAAAATTTGAGAGGTATTTTACAGACCAGTTCCCTATGCTGTACACTGCTTCACAGTTCTTGCATGCTACCTATTGAATATCAATTTAGTCCCAAAAAGGTGTGTTAACAATTCATCGTAAATAACACATGGATCCATAGAGAGGCTTTTTTAACTAAAGCCATTTCCACTTTTTCTTTGACTTGAAATTTGTGCGCATTCTTACATGCGTCACCAGTGATAGGTGGATGGTATTGAAAAACTGGGTTGATTGGCCTGATTTGATCTTAATTTGTCTTCTGCAGGCGAGATTAGAGCTGGGCAAATAACGTTTTATATGTCACTGAGCGTCAATTATTCAAACTTGAAGCCTCACACGGCTGAGTTGGCTGAATTGTTGGCTAGGGAGCTTGATGTGAATGTTCCACAGGTTGATGAATTAGATAGATGAAGATTGTGTTTTATTAGTATGATATCTCTCTTAGATGATATTACATTGCATTACACACAACAATAGCTCATCTTTATGTTTTTGTTTTGCTCCTGACCACTGACTATAAGGTGAAAATTGCAGGTTCAATTGGTGAACTTTACATCTGAAGGAAATGAATCCTTATTAAATGGGTTATTTTGCCAGCTGAATCTGCAGATTCCATTTATAATGCAACTGTAAGGGTGATGTGGCAATTTTATCAGAGTATGTGTTCAAACAATAATGACACTGTAGCATTTTACTTATACATAAGATATTACTACACAGGACATTGTATCCTCGGTTAGCTGAGAACCATGTGCATCTTCCCAGTACGTTTGGGAGTTGCAAATTCTTTGATTGGAATATTGAGCCCCTATAAGACGGTAATTTACCTTTTCCTATCTTTCCTATTTGTTGTAGATCCTTTTAATCTTTATGCGCTTTCATTTTTCCCTATCTTCAGATTCTTTTGTTATTTTATTTTGTGCTTTTCCTGTCTATTTTTATTGTTTGGTGTTGTATGAATTAGGTTTACTACAGCTAGGCAGCCTGCTTTGGCGAATTGATTAGTTCTTTATCCTTTCAAAATGATACAAACACTATACACTTTCGACACATTTGTGAACAATTGATCATTCAATGGGACCCATTCTTTCACCGCTTGTGTGCAAATTATGTTGATTTAAGTAGTTAGGCGTTGTTTGTGTGGTTTTTTTAGACTTGTCCTTTAAAGCACCCCGAAAGATGAACATAAAAGATAACCAAGGGAAAGGAAAAACGCTAGTCTAATATTGTAGAATTTACCCTTCATACGCATTTAAGTACTTGTTAACTCCCGTGTCATAGCCTAGGGTTTCCCAGGAGCTGGTGACAAAAAGAAGCATAAGTTGTGTTGGTCACAGTGCAGACATTAAAGGTTCTTATTCAAAAGTCATAGTGCAGATTAGGTCTTGAAATATGTGCAATTGAGTCTTATCCAATGTACTTTTTTTTTTTCCATATGGATTGCATTTATTACCAACTGTTAGTGCTTCCGATCATGTAGTAATCTTCTTTAGAAACATGCCATTTGTGTTGTGTATTGTGAAGAGAAATTTAGTTTAGAAAATTACTTTATTCAGATGAGAGAAGCTATTTTATTCAAATTAAAAAGAGATATGAAATTGAATTACTATTCTTAGAAATATGCATTGCCTTAGCTTGAATCATGCCATTTCTTCCTCCCTGTCACCATGGGAATCGGGACCTTCAGTGGTAGGAGGAAGTATAAGATGGGAATCGACATATATATATTGATACTCAATTGGTCATCATTTCTCGTCTTTTACTTGTAACCTTTAATTTAGTATTGTTGAATTAGAAAGAAGAAAAAACCGCTTATTTTGATTGCATTTCGCTACTCCTTTTCCAGGGCGTGGTGGCACCAACATTACGTGGGTATAGTGGTGGCAGTCGCCTTTATCATAATAGTTGGATTATGTGTAACCGGGCATGGTTTATTCATCAGCAGAGACAACAATCGCCTGTTCTCTCATACAAGCCTGTAGATTCAGCTGTCCCTGAACAAGAACTTCAGCCACTCCAAAATCAGGAAACAACACCTTCTTCCTAGTGGAACAATGTCATGATCCAATACATGGTTGGTTTCTTCTTCCATTTAGCTCAATTTGATTTCTCTTATTTTTTTCCCCCCAAACGAATGGATTTTGCTGAGTTGAGAAAATCAAAGATACAATGTAACAGAGATTACACTTATGTGCAAAGGGCTAATTGAATCAACGATACGAAGATGGCTGAAGAGGATGTCTGGTCGGTTGACTTCTTGGTTTTGTGAATATTTGCAGATGATTCTTGATAACCGTGATACGAGTCAATTTTCAATCATTTTTATATCAAACCATTATTTGCAGCTCCACATATGGAGGGTGGAACTTCCCGAGTTTTATCTGTTAGTGTGTGGGGTTAGGTCACTACTAGTGTTGTAGGTCTCATGAAACTTTACAGAATGTGTTTACTGGTGAAAATGAATTTTTGTTTCCCTCCCTCTTTACTGCTTCTCTCCAAAATCGACTCCTACCTTTCCTTTGAATTGCGTTCTTGCAGGTGTTCTAAGATCTATGTAGTACAAACATATTTCACCACACGGACACGGCGATACATAAGAGTTAAAATTTAAAGATAGGACACGTCAATGACACATGTTATATTAACTCGAAGAAATCTGTATAGCTGGATTAAGTTATATAATAAATGACTCTTTTAATGTGTAAAATAAATATTTGACCTGACCTCTATGTGGTTAAAAAAAGAAATACTTGACAATATGTGAAGGGGTTCTATTGATACATCCTTTTTTTACTATTGCACTTATTTTTTGATTATTTTTCCGACTTAACAAGACGCGCACAGACGACGTCATTGCTCAAAAACTCAAGTCGATGACACTCGCTGTTTCTAAGTCATGACACTTTTATAACGTAAATGTTGGTCCCCACCGACGCTCGCTTTTTTAACTCCAACGTCAAGAAATAATAACAAAGACCACCGATGCTTTCGCTCATTAAAACAACGCAGTGCCGGAGTAATAGAATGCCAAGAGAAAACGAGCAATGGCTAATAGACTTTCTAGGTGAAAAATGGTTACAAATAATGGTTTTCTTACCAACAATAAACAGATATGAATACGATATATTTCTTGCCACATTGTCTTTAACATTTTTGTGGAAAAACTAAAATAAAGAACACAAAGAAAAAGAAGGAAAAAAGAAAAACAGATCGAATATTTGTAAGTATTATTTGTTTATAAGCGACGTTGCTTTGGGATTTAATTGGCACTTAGAACACCTAAAAGATCATCATTTATAAGACGATTTTATCAAGGTTTCCAAAATTACCATTTTACACAAATAACAACATAATGCAAAGGAAAAATATAGAGAAGCTTCATCGATTCGGAGAGGCCGGCGCGATTTGGAGAAGCCGGCGATTTGGAGAGTTCGATTCATCTTCCATGGCTCCGTGATTACGGAGAAGCTTCTTCGGCTCTCTTCCTTGCTCCGGCAAAGTTAAGACAATCTAAAATTGGAGTGGTCAATCCTTCTTTGACTCCTCCTCAAGCGATTTGGTGTGATGTTGTTCTCATTGATACCTGTGGTCTCTTGATACGGAATGGCTATCCTCTTTACGGCCGGGTCATCTATGAGCTAGGTGTCTTGATTCTGAGTAGTCCCTGTTCGTTGTTGCTTGGGTATGCTATAAGCTCTTCGCTGCTCCTCTTTGCTGTTGGGCTCTTTCCTCGTTTGATTTTCATTGGGTTTGAATTCAAGTAGAATTTGGGGTTTATCTCGCTTGTCGGTTTTGGTCGCTCATTTTTTTGTTTTGAGGATTCGCACTTTGATATTGCTAGCTTGAAGGTTGGTTTACTTTGCTCTCCTTGATTCTATCGGTTTTGTTACCATTTTAGCCTTGAAAGTATTGGTTACTACTACATTGTGATCTGAGTTGGCTTCTACTGTGATTTCTCGCCACTTCTAATTCTCGCTGCTTTTGAGATTGGCTTTCATTCACAAAGTGTGTATTACCCGCTAATATGATTTCCGTTTGGTTGATTCTCGATAATGTGGTCGCTTCTTTTGCTTCTCGCTTTTGTTATTAGTGTCCCCGTTGTTTTGCTTTGCTAATTCTTGGAGTTTCTTGGGTAATTATGTATAATTGTGAACTCCAATGCCGATTTGACTTCTCTTGAAGGCTTGCTTAGTTTTCAGGGGCCTCGGGCCAGGGTTTCAAAGTGTTGTATGTTGTCGCAATGATATCGCTTATGGCCTCTCTTTGCTTTTTAGTTGCACCCGCCGCTTTCTACTTCTTTTGTCGAGGCTTTCATGGTTTGTTTGTCGCTTCTTTGAGATCGCTTTGGCTCTACTTTGCAATTGGCTACTTCAAATGCTAATGTATATGTGATCGCCCTCCTTTGCAAATACATAAAATTGATGCAGCCGACCTTGATGTCACCGCATTTTCAATTGAGATTGATGCAATGACATTGATGTCAATGCGCATTTACAACTGATACAAAAATTTGGTAAATTTGTAGAATAAATGTAGTGTCATTTAGTGATGATAGTAAAACCTATCTTCGTAAAGTAGTGACCGTAGAGAACTAGAATTAGAATAAGCCTCCCGTTATGCCTCGCAAATAAGTTGCTCGATACCCTGCTACTACATCAGTACTCGGCTGCTCCAGGTTTGGTTAGTGTTGTTTGGTTTGGGCATTGGTGTCACCAAGATCTTTCTTCCGATAATGCAAATGTGTCTAATGATACACCTGGCCACTTTTTTTTCTCCCACTTGCCCGTAGCGACAAGCAACAATTGCCTTTCGGCACTCTACATCTAACAATCTCACACTTGCCCGTAAAGACAAGCATCAATTGTTTTTGAGCACCTCACCCTTCTTCTATCTATCCACAATATTCTCCCACTTGCTCTAAAATGTATGAGACATATCTCCCAATTTCATACCCGCTGCGCTCATCGATGACAATAGATGCCACGCGACTTGGTAAACCGATCACTTAGGTTGTCGGTTTGAGGCGATCTTTAGACCAAACGTCGCCTCTCGCACGATCCGTCTGACTGTGGTAATTACTTTCAATATGATCTTGACCTCTTGTGGATCAAGCGAAGATCATTTGCATGAGCTACCTCTCAACTGTTTTCACAGTAAAATGGTATCGGCTCATCGAGACCTGGAATCACTTCCCGATCCAACAAAGAACTTCTCAAGCCACACTGCCTCTTTAGCTGCTCCAAAAGCTGCTATGTATTTGACTAACATAGTCAAATTGGCAGTGCTGGATTGCTCCAGACTGTAGCTCCATCACTATGAGCAAACACTGATCCTGAGATCGATTCACGATCATCCTTATTCCGACTAATAATCAGAATCAGTGTAATCAACAATACTCCGGTTTGCACCCGAATACACAAACATATGATTCCTCGTTCTCTAAAGATACTTGAGGATGCACTATACTGCTATCAATACTCGAATCCATGATTCGATTACAATTGACTTTTAAATATCTGACATTCTCTATCCAAAAGAGAAGTTATCCTATTTTCTCTATCCTCAAGATTCGTAGAATTATTCCATGAGGGGTGGGTAGGAAACCTCTCGTTGAATCTTGCATGCAAAGAAATGCATCAACATCTTAACCAATAAAATGGATAGACATCACACAACTTGTTCTCATGAACTCGACCGAATCGATTTCGAGAATATAGTCCACTACTCCGATTTAGAAGCTTTGGCTCGCCGGGCTTCTGACTTCGTGATAATACACTCATGTTGTTTCCAACTATTGCAAAGGTTATCTTTTATTAGCACTAACGTCTACTACTTTTCCAATATTGATTCTCCAGTCTACAAAAGACTCATCAATATTATGGTCAAGCCCACACATTTCAAACATGTGACTTTTAGTGACCTAGAGGTTTGCTTTAATCCTCCAATAGATGTAAGCACTGACAGTCAATCTGCAATTGGATTTAAGCTAAAAACCTTCTGTTCCGAATGAATTCAAGCTCCTTTGTACGGCAAGAAAGTTTCAGGGCATCACCCATGTTAGTCTTTCTGCTTTCCAGGGAGTCAAGCAAGGCGGAATGGTGAGAGAGTTTTAGAGCATCACCCATGGTTAACTTTCTTCGTCTCAGGGAATTACCCCTAGACCACTTGGCTTTGCTTTGAAAGTTAAACTTTCTCATTCATTCGACTCTTTTCAAGTAGATCCAATTTCTCCCACTGGGCCTGAGACACTCAGGTGGTTCTACAAGAGTGTGAATGTAACCGAGTACCAAAACTCCATTTACAAAGTTTATGGCTTTAAACCAACCTCTATTTATCAGAATCCTATACAGTCCTTCCAGAGGACCATAGGTTGTCAATCACCCTCGCAGCTATAAAGTCTACATAATCACAAATGGGTCAATGGTTAAACCATACTCTCACCGCTTTTTTAGGGGTGAATTGATATTCTGATCTGGTTCAGTAGTATTTATCAGCGTAACCCCCAACGACCAATGTTGGATATGGTCTGATTAAATCAGATAGTAACTCCTTGAGAATATTTACTTCAAGGTCCAAGGTTGTTATCTAAACATTCTTTTTGAAAAGATGTAACAGTGTAACCGTCACTATCCAATCTTAAGAATATTATAACCACTTTTTACTCATTGCATTAAGATATTTCACTTAACAAATACCATCTCGAACGTGTATGCAAAATCTCCATCCTACCTTCAAGCACCAAGCGCTAAACACATCTATTTAAGAAAGTGGAGTAAACGTAGTTCACTCCTTATCCATAAATTCATAAGCATCTTCTGTAGACTTCTCGGTATTACATAATAATGTAAACCGTTATTTTGCAAATCGAATATCTTAATTGAGTTAAGCAAAGGTATCAGAGCATATCAATAACTATACAAGACAATCTATGGTTTATCCGCTCAAAGAAATCATTTCACTCGTAGTAGCCTAGCATCGCCAAACCATGCCATAGCCTATATCCGAGCATGGAATACTCAAGCTTTCTCTGGTAATATCGAGATTCCTCCAAATATTTAGATAAACTAATCGATGTTTCGAGTAGTTATCGACAAATTGTCCACTACTCAAAAGCTCCCACTAGCTTGTATCTTCATAAGACCCGAAAGGTCAATATGACAAGTCGTGATACTTCTTCGCCTCTATTACCTTTTCCTAATTGAAAGGTTACTTAGTCATCTTTGCTTTGAGATAGTATTCTTTAGATTGGGAGATAGTAATCACCCTTAGCCGCCTTCGATCTTATCTTTAGAATATATGCACTAATTAATAGATCTTTGAAGAATCGCTTTATCTAAATACGGAAACCATTTGTCTTAATAGCTTATGATGTGTTACATATACCTTTTTCAACATTACTTAGTGGTTCTCGACTTTATCGACAAAAATCCGAGTCTCGTAATCGTATACAAATGTCATATTCACTTTCTTTAAGGCAACTATATTATCGATTTAAAGTGAATCCATTCGCTCCAACGAATCAAAAAATAGAAATTAAATTTCTGCGATATTCAAGGATTAAAATCCAAATTTGTTTCCTTATATCACTCCTACTATCTTAGTTGAAATAATCGCCGTTGTCTACTCTTCATCATGAATGCCCACTTACCTTGTTCTTACAAAAGAACTTTAGCTTATGAGTCAAATTACTCGGTTAAGAGAGTCTTTAAGGATTCATAGGTTGGTGATCCAAATCACTTTGCTTATCCTTTACTTTCTTTTATTAATATTTCGGTTTAGCCTTTGACTTATTTAGTTTAGATGACTTGCACTTGTAGACATTTACCTTCCCATTTTTGGCTTTCTATAAAGGAAATGGCCGTGAACTAGCAGTTCATTTGAGTAGACACTACTTGTAAACTATGGGATGTCTAGTGAGATTGATACCAAATCATTCTCGTCGTCTTTGAAGTAATTTTGTATTGTCTCTCGTTCAACACGAGTGACAGCAGTGACATACTTATTAATGTCACTTAAGTTTGTAGGCTTAAGAGGAACATCATTTTCCGAAAAAATTAATTTGCATTCTCGATTATTGAGTTCAACGTTCTTGTTACTTTTCCACTTTTACGAAGTCATCATTAGTCAATTTATCATGTTTAGCAGTTTAGATACCTTGAGATGGTATGTAGTTGCAAAAATAAATTATGACAGAATTATAAATCAAATGATACACTACAACAAATAATAAATTTTAGGATTTATAAACGTGATGTCATGCATGCAGTTTATCCTACCATTCCAAGGATTTAATCTCACACCTACAGTGTCGCCTCAGGGTAGGTCAAAGAGGTGACGATTAAATTGAGACAATCTCTCTCAACAACTAACTGAGAGTCAGACATCTCTATTTAATTGCTGATTACCTTCCTATTTTAGCCAAGATATTTCCTAAAATATCCTTCAGAGTGTTACCTACTATTTCAGATCTCAAAGTACGCCGCCGTGGGGTCGGTTGTCACATTCCCCGCTCCCACTCGTTATTTTGAAAATTAGGTAGTCTCATTGGATTTTCAGAATTTTTTAATCATCCGAAAAACAATAAATCATGAATATTTAAATTAATCCTCCCACTAGTTCATCGGTTCCAAATACCGTCTAACTAGTGTCACTTATTCACGATTTTCCAATTTTATGGATTTATTAAAATTCCTCGTGTAGACGCTACACAATTAAAATTCACCAAGAATTTTATAATCTCAATACTTTAGGACTTTATGAATTTTCTAATAATTCAAAAAACAATAAATCATAAAATTTAAAAGCTTCCATTAGTTTATCGGCCCCAAATACCGCCTAACTAAATGACACTATATTCATGATTTTCCAATTTATCTATTATTTAGAAATCTTTCGTGTAGACACTACACAATTAAAATTCCCGAAGAATTTTATAGTCCTAATTTTGTCATGATAAAATTTTATAGGATCGTAGAATTTTATCTCAATAATTTGAAAACAATAAATCTTGAAAAGCAATCACCAACTTATCGGTATAAACCCTGGCTGAGCTTTAACCGAGTTCACCGAACGGTGTCGGGATTGGCTAAGCCGACCCGTCCTCTTCGTTGGTTCATGTACGACTGCTAGATGAATCGGGCTAAGGTTGCCCCATTGATCCTAGGCTCGCCGGATAGCTTGACCTTGCCGGACCCCCGACGCTAACATCGCACTTGACGGACAAGTCGAGTCGAGCCGAAGCCCTGTTGACCGCCCGAACCAATTTTCGAACCTTTTGCTCAGTTGGTGTCCAACTTTTCCGGATTTTCCAATTTTTTATTATCAAAAATTCAAAATTTATATAGACACTACATAACCTAAACCCGTAGGATTTATTATCCAAATTAAGTTTATCGTGTGAATTTTATATCACGGTAAAATTCCGTTCGTTTTAATTAATTTAATTAATTACCTAAATTAATCTAAATTAATTACGCTTCATACATGCCTAATTAATATCACGATTAATTATCTACATGTATTTATACGCTATGAGCTGGAATTCATGAATACGATGACGTTATTGGCGATTATTATTTTACATAAATTATCAAACATGAAAATAAATATGTAAAAGAAACTACCGAGATGACTAATTTCTTATCCCGTATCTAACCTATTTAAACTAGGAAAAAAAAAAAAAAAAATAAATAAATCCTTGATACCATGTTAATTTTGGATAATAATTGAAAAAGTTTTTGATTCCTTTTACTTTTTCTTCCTTCTTTAGACGTAGTGCAGCGTCCCCCTTTTTCTTCTTTTTTTTTTTTCTTTTTTTTCGTACGTACAGTGCCTGGAAGCCCTTTTGCAGCGTCCCTTTGCTTTTGCATTGGAGATATTTGGCCGACGGATCTGACGAAAAAAAACACTACTACTATGAAAGTTGAAATACCAAAAATTAAATTACATATATCCTATACTCGTATAATACTAATTATACGAGTTTAAAATAGATCTAACGGTAAACAAGTATCAATCTCAATCCATCTCGTCAACCACAACATTCAATCATTCAACAAAATAAAAGATGCAACATAATATGCAATTCCACTCCTAAATTAATTATGCTCTCGATATCGTAAAATTTAACCTGTCTCTGATACCACATGCTAGAATTAGTAGCACCGATCGAGACAATCGATCTTAGCACAGCTGAAACTTATGCGATTTACGATATGAAACATAACTAATTAATCTCTACAAGAAGGTTAGTAGATTTACCCAAACCGGAGAGAGATGATAAAATCAACTAAGGGAGAAGCCGTAGTCTTTCGGATTGTATCTCCTAGCGACGGCTGGTGGACGTCAATCCTCGCCGTAGAACCTCCTCGAATATGCACAAGAAACACCCTAGGTTTTTCTTTTCTATATGACTAAGGCAAGAAACTAGTTTTTCTTCCTTTTTAATTGATGTGTGGCGCAATTATGAATGTGTATTGTGTTAGGAGGAACTCTCTTTATATAGGAAAATAACTAGTCAAGAGAGTTATCCTTTTCACACCACAAAAACCTATTCACATAAGGAAAATATATTTTTCTCATAAAAAAATAAGAGATAATTCCCAAAAAATCAATCTCTTAATTTATCCATTAATTATTTAACAAATAAATAATTAATTTACACATACGACATAATCTAGAAAAAATTCTTCTCCTAATTATCTCAAATGTCAATTTTAATAGAAAATGTCTTTTCTATTTTACATATTATTTACCAAATAAATAATATTGCATATTCATTAAATAGACCAACTATTTAATTTATTCTCTATGCCCATAAAACGAAAAACACTCGCGTGTTAGAGCCAACCCTAAACCATGGACCTTATAATCAGAAATTTCTAATAAATTAAATAAAATATTCATCGAACGTAATATTTCTACTTAATTCATTAAATTAAGTAGAAATATTTTGTTCGATTAATATTTTATTTAATTTATTAGAATATCAGAATTTATCATGCCATGGTTACTACATCAGCGCAGTATTGGTAAAAACACATATTTCAAATACGCTTGCTTTTGATTAAAAAAATGTCACTGCATAAATTGTTGCAAATGTTTTTGTCATCAGATCGCGCGTGGTTAATTAATCGGGGTGGTGATCAGATCGCGTGCTTTCAATGATTAAAGGTGATCAATGATCGGTTGGGCAATGATCGCGCGGGTCACATCGTCATCGCGCGGCCAATGCATTGCGGTTGTCGCCGCCATGGGTTGTTAGTGCATCGCGGTGTCATTTCATCGCGGTGTCTCAGATCGCGCTGGTCATCAGATCACGGTTGTCAATGATCGCAGCGATTGTCAGATTAATATCGCGCGGTCAATGATCGGTATGATCAATCAATCGTCGCCAATGAACGATCATCACGGCAGATCGATGAAAAATATATAAAAAAATCACCGTCCAGATCCAGAAAGAAAAAAAAAATAAAAAACACAGAATTTGAACGCCCAAGAAAGAAAATAAAAAAAAATAAAAATAAAACAAAAGACAACAACAACTACAACGTGAGATTCTAAATAAAAACTAAAAATAGATATACATGTTCCTGTGTTGCCGCTTTTTTTTTTTTTTTTTTTTTTTTTGTTTTTTCATCATTAAGATATTTGGGCCTATCTATCTAATTTTGTCCTTATAACTAAATGTTTGCTTTGGGTGTTTTTTACCTAATTGCTCAAATATGCTATTATTTTAGATAATCATCACTATTTGTATTTTTATGGAAAAACTAAAATAAAGAACAAAAAAGAAAAAGAAAATTTGAATATTTGTATTCAGGAGTGGTGTTGTGTCGGGACTCGGGAGTTGTCGACAACGGGTAGGAGGAGTTTTGTCGAATATTACAAATTTAATGAATGGTATTTTGCTCAATCGACCACGTGTGCAAATTTAATGAATGGTATTTTTGATCTGGTTACGCGCTAATTTAATCTCAACCCGCTTTACACCCGAACAAAGAAGAGCGTGTCCAGTGTCCACTAAGAAAATCATCTGCGCTATGCAACAAATTCTCTCTTTTCTCCTCCGCATGTTTAATTTTCATGTGAACATCAACAGAAATCAACTAAACATTCAAAAATTCAAATATTTGTTTTAGAAGAAAATTCAAATACTACTTGAAAACCATAATTGCACAAAATACATTCATGTTGTTTTGATTCACCCTTTTATCCTCGCTCAAAATCTGCCACTTTTTATCTTCCCTCAAAATCCAGAAGAAAACTGCTTTTTTTTTTTTATTTTTTTTTTTATATAATATATTTTTCACATATTCCCATAAATTTCATCTACGATAAAATATGTGGAATAATTAAGGCGAGAACTCAACAGACTTGTAGCAATAAAATCTGAAGAAAAAAAAGTGAGTAACTAAGCATTCTCATTAGAATAATGCAAAATTTGAAACCGTGTTTACACATTACAATGCGAAAGCTCCATGGATTTACCACTTACCAGAGCTTAAGATGAATAGAATGAAGACTACTACACATGGGTTCTCTTCTCATAAAAGCCAATCACTTGGTCAGCAACAGCCCAAGTAATAGCTTGCCCTGGTGGAATCCTCATAAGTCTAGGTAAAAGCCCCTTCCACAAAGACCGTAACCCTTCCTCTACGTATATTGTAGATATAGCATGGACCATCCCCCTGTACTTCAACTCACCACCTCCAGATCGGCTCTGAGCCATAAGCCTCGTCTTCACAACATCAAAAGGACCTGTACAAATGGGCCCGGCTGTTCCTGCTAGAAATCCAGATATCATCGACTCCCAAGGCTGTAGGACTTTCCCATCTCCATCGTGTTTTTTCCACAATGTAGCATCAAAAGCATTTTTTGCTGAGAACATGGCTGCCTGATTGATCCCATTGCGCATGACAGTTGGGGCGGCTCCTGCCCACAGGCCAAAAACTCCTTCTTCACGAATAATAGTTGCAGCGCACTTTATTGGTCCCTTGTATTTCAAAAGCTCATGACTCATTCCTCTCTGCTGTTGCAACCTAATTTTCACAACCTATATATATGCCGCCCACAAAATTCATTAGCTTTCAGAATCCAGCTGAATAAATATACAAGGATATTTATTCAAGAAATCAATCACTATTATTGCCAAGCACATAACAACTGGATTGGATGGGACACAGAGTTGGACCTTATAAGTCAACCATGCAGGGGGTGGGGAAAAGTGACAAATTTCAGAACCAAAAGAAAGGGGGGCATAAAAGAGACACACTGCCTAAACTGACATGTATTAGGAGGCTGTAAGAAGAAACCAACAAAAATCAAAGATTGAAATTCACCACCCTCATCTACAATGGTCTGGGTGCTAAGAAACAATCCCAAACTCGGACTGCCGAGCTCTTCCTCCAAAGGAGTAGGAGACAACAAAATACTTCATGTTATTATGAATTATACAATCATTCCCTTCATCTTTAGAAAAATCACCGATACAAATACTTGCAAGTTTTATTTAGAGTTTCCTTTACCTTATTTGTGATCATTATATTCTTACAAGCATATATAAGAGCAAACAATGTACATTGAAGCCTTTACTGTAAGTTGTCGACCTGTGGCGAAAAAACTCTCTAATTTAAGGATAAGTAAGGTTGTGTACGATAGACTTAAATGGAATGTCCTTTCTCGGGAACCTACGTAAGTATAATACTTTCCATACAGCATACTACACTTTTTAATAGTGCCTCCAATATTTGCTAAAGAATGCAAACTGAGATACTTCTTAAACCATATTAGCCGCTCTTTCTAATAGACGGGAATGTAAATAGAAAACATCCCCTGGGAAAGCCTCACGACCTGGTGGTCGGATCTTGCTCTATCCTTGATCAGAGATTTCTCTATGAAAACTACGAATCGGAGTTTGAAGAGGGGAGGCGAAGGACCCTTGACCCGCAAATGTATAGAGGAGGGTTTATTCAATCACATAGGTTGGGCTCCTAGAATATGGCGCCCTTGGGCCTTTCTATTTGATTGTATCGAAAGGCCAGTAAATAGATGCAACTCATTCTCAAAGTTATAGGAAACTTCATATTAGCATTTGTCCTTGGAATTTTTTCACATTTTTTTGCCAGATAAATGAAGTTTAGGATCATAGGAAGTTCACTAACTGCTAAAAATAAAAAGAAGCAGCAGCTTAGTCTCGATTGCATCAGGTCTTCCCATCTCCAGTAAATTGAGTTTTATAAATAAACAAAAAAGACTATACAAAACACCCCATCTGTTCCTAATTGTATAACACTTTATGTTGGAAAACCCTGATTGGAAAAGTGATCAATTAGTAGTATGAGAGTTTAAAGACTAAAATATCCTTCATTGTAACTACTTAACAAGTTCTGACATCGCTTTCTCACCTGATAGAAAAGAGCAATTGCTGCATTGGTAGTCTAAAGTGTCCTACAAATTAGAACTAAGAAAATTCTTGGAAGTGTTATTTAATTTGGAAGGAAAGGAGGTGGTGAATGACAGCCTAACGCTCACCTTCTGATACAACGCAGAAGACAGATTTTTGGTGAAAGGATTAGTCCCAAAGCGAGAAGACTCTAGCTTAACATCTTATATTGTAACTGCAAAGGGAAGAAAGGACACATGTTATTTATCATAATTCAGGGAAAAATATGTCGAATGGTTAGAGCCAACATCAAAAGCTTTTCTCATCAACGAACCATTTCTTAGTTAACAAACATTGTTGCAATAATAGTGACTCAAAGGTGATAGTTGTACTTGGGACCAAATTTTCTAGCAACCAAAAAATGTTTTTAAAGATGCACGGTTTCCACTTTTTTCCAAGCAAGTGTGCCTTTTGGGACTTGTAATAATTAAAATAGCGTAAAGAGTTGTTGCAATTTTCTGATAGCATCAATATATCATAAACAAGGACCAGCATAGATGTCATTTCACTTTAAATACTATTTCCGAAGAATGCTTGTCCATTTGATAAGGACATGGAGTCCACAATGAGAGTGAAAGAATCACACAAATTACAGAAAAATCAAGTTACACACTCTTTCTCACCTCTCATCACCAGAGTCACACTATAATTATCTTTATTATCAGCCAAATCATTTCCTACATGGAAATGCCAACACAATTTGATTGTTTACTAGCAAGACTGTCCACTAGGAACCTTCAGTTGCAGTTCCCAGGTACTCAATTTGTGCGCTTAGAAGTAGTTAAGCAGATTCGTTTTGAGACCGACAAGTGATCAAAATGATCTTTCAATCCAAACATTGCAAAAGTCCAGAATAGGAAAACACAAAATTTTGCCACCCGAATGGAGAACTCTCAAAGCATGATCTAAATATTGGTTATACATATCTAATCTAACCCAACATTTCAAAATTTTGACAGTCCAAACACCCTAAGTAAAGGACTATGTTCAAATTTCAAGAACTACATGGTTATGCAAGGGAGGCAAAAATAGAAAGAAATAAGTGTATGCAGAATTCCCCCAAATTTTCAACCAAATTCACTTTATAGATTACTAGCACTCCCAAATTTACGGCATGCCGTAAAATGAGAGATGTGTCGATAAGAGAACAAAATGAGTTAAGTATAGAAAAGACATCAACTCATGTTCGGATATCAACATGTGTGCACAAAAAAACCCATTTTTCAACCACTTCCACTTCATACATTACCCCCATTTCCGATTTTCTGGCAACTCGTAAATTAAGAGGTCCGTATCTCTTTAACAATCGAGTTGGAGAACATCAGGCATCATGATTTCGGATCAATATTGAAAATTTATATACAAGACTAACCATTTCGTAAACAAAAAGAAAAATATAGAAGACAAACCTCAAACGGCGTGACGATAACAAGAGCTTCGAGCACGCCAGCACCAAAACCAGAGAAAAGCCTAGCTACAGGGCTAAGATTCCCTGTTTGTGAGTCCTTTAAAAAGGATTGAAGGGCAGCGTTAGTACCCATCCGGAGAGCATACTTGAGGGTCAAATGGGTGGCGAACGGAGTCAACCCCTTCCATAAAGCTCGTACGCCTTCGGTTCTGGCAATAGTTGAGCCGCAGTGGATAATCCCCTTGTAGTTGCCAGAACGGTCTAGCTGAAGCCGGGTCTTGATGACGTCAATAGGTTGCAGGCAAGTGGCCTCTACGATTCCTCCAAACGATCCCGCCACAGCTTTCACGTACGGAGGAACCGGTGTATTCTTTTCACTCTGAATGACCATTGTCCTCTGTCCCTTTTCTTAGGTGATTTTCTTCCCCTTTTGGAATTTCAAACAAAAAATAAAGAAGGCGTTGATGTGCAGAATTCTTCTATCCCAAGTTCGGTAGTAGGCCTGAATAGCTGTAGGAACTGAATTAAATTTCAGTTAGGAGTTAAGAGTCAAGAGTTGTAGTCTAAGGCTTACATTCAATACCCAGAAATAACGCAAGAAAAGTTTGGACGTAAACTTAAGATGTACATCAAAAACAACAAAGGAGGACATCATACGAAGTTGCCACGTAATTATTTTACTTTGGATGTAAATTATAAATCTAGCTATAATAACAGTTACTACAACCAATGTCTTATGAGAAACGTGAGGGAAACCAAACAAGACACAAACACATAAATGACTCATCTTTAGACACTTTTAACTGCACTGTTTACTCATGCGCATTATATTCAGCAAACTCCCCTAATGCTGATAAATGTGAACCGGGTTATTCAAGGGGACAATTGCAGCTTTCCCTGTTGAAACGTCCCTGGTTAATGAATCTGTTTTGCTTCAAATAATATGTGTTTGGACACCATATCTTTCTCTTATTCACCCAACAAAAAACCAACTTTATTCATTTGAAAAGTAATCTTCTCTCTCTTACTTTTCTCTTCACAATACATCACATCCACACGAAAACCAATACAATCCAAACACAGTTCTACCAAAATTTCATTTTTCGAATAAATATTAACCCAAAAATCTACGTCAAAACGAACAAATTAACGTTGAACCTCAATACCACTTTTGAACAGAACCAACCATCACTATAGGGCTCACATTCAAAAAAAATCACTAGCAATTTCAACAAAACATACACCACATGGGAGTAGATTGACCAAGGACATAAACCTCGACCAATATTTTTTTGAGAGAATCAACTCATATGCAAAGTTCCCAGAAGAACTTTGCAAGTTTATCACGTAATCTAAGAGAGAATAATTGTAAATGTCCATGTTATTGAGAAAAGAAGAGCCCCAAATCTCTTCCAATTCCAAACACAAATCAACCAACATTTAAGAATGAGATAAAATCAAATTCTCACCAAAACCCCTATTCCTATTCCAACATGCAAAGCCTATCCCTACCCCACCCCCACCTTCACCCCACCCCCTAAACACACAAAAAACACTTGTTACCGAAAGCCAGAAAATACAAAACAAACCATCAGTCCAAATTTCGAACGGATCCAAGACTCAACAACAAGCTGACATAGTAGAGAAGCAAATCTCTTCAATCACCAAACACAAATCATGAACCTTTAAAACGAATGGGAACAAAACAAACGCCGACCAAATAAGACCAAAGCTCGTTCAAAAAAAAAAAAAAAAAAGAGGAAAACCCAAAAGTAAACCAAGAAAAAATACCATAGGCTAAGAAAATTTATGGAAAACTAAACCTAGAAAAAAATACCTTAGGCTAGGAAAATTTATGGGATTTGGATCTGCCACTTCTAAAACTGCCATGCCAGTCCTCCTTGCAAACGCCCATCTACAAGAATTTAGTGTTACATGCTTAAAATACTTATTCTTGAAGTATAGAACCCGACTGAAGTCCAAATGCATACTCAAACAGATAAATTTTCCCGCACAGTGAACAAACATAGGCCATCAAACCAACAATAAAATATATATCTGTACCACCACTAACAAATACCCTTCTGGAAATCATTTCTGCATTTTATACATCATTTATGTTATACGTGGGAAAGCTACCAAAAGATAAATAAATAATCCATCTAATGATCTAAATCACTTTTCATTGAATCAATGACAAAACAATTCTATCAGCTTACCAACAGGTCAAAGTTAGTCCCTTCAGAATGCTGATAGAAATGTAGTCAGATAAAATATCAATAGAAAAAAGAAAAGAAAGGAAAAAGGGAAAGGGGGAAAAAAAAAACTAATGAAGAACAGAATAGATAAACAAGTTTTATGCATACATTAGTCCATATATAAAAACTTAAAATGCAAATTAATTAACCAAAGAAAAACCCCCACCTTGAAGGCTTCAAAACTTAATTGTCTACATTAGGGTTGTAAAGAGGAACCCGCTACTGTACTTCTAATTTCAAAAGGAGTTTGACTCGATCCTATTTTTTTTTCAAGTTCGAGCTCTAGTCGAGCAACTCGAATAGTTAACCGAGCGATCTCGAACATTCAAATATAGTAATTGAGTAGCTCACGAGTTAATCGAGCAATATTAAATAATTATGTAATTAATTGTATTTATAAAATTTGTTAGTAAATAATTTATTTATAAAATCATTAATCATTATTCGAGTCGAGTATTAGACGAGTCGAGCTCAACTTACCCTATTTTAATGAATACTAAAAATTAATCGAGCGTACGAGCGGAGACGAGTTCGAACGTCGCTCGACCCGAGTTTCAGTCCCGAGTTTTTTTCGAGCTCGAGCTCTAGGGAGTATGGACACGACTCGGCTCAACTACATTATACCAATACAAAACCAAAGATCACAATCCAAGCAAGCAAACAGCCACACTTGCTTCCATACGACACAACGGACACAACGGTTGTGTCACAACGAATGACACAACAGTGATCCACACCGTTGATCTCAATCATGTAAATTCACACCTGATCAAGTTAGACACATTATTATCAACGGTGCGGATCACCGTTGTGTCACTCGTTGTGGCACAACCGTTGTGCCCGTATCATTACTCCATCCATACCACATCCTAGAATAATAACAGCAAAATTAACATATCTAACCCAAACATCACAAGATCAAAAACACCTCGTCTGAGTCATTGTAAACCCCTCATGTTCAACAGGCTGAGAAGCAGATTCATACTTAGGAATAACTAAATTCAACAGTTGATCAGGTAAAACGAACAAAGGCCAAGAGGAAAGGAATATTCGCCGGACCTACACAAGATTCGCAATGGCACTATACACACATCATTCTAGATAAGACGTGAAATCAGGTAAAACGAATGATAACAAAATGAATGCGATTACAAAAAGAAGACGGGGATTCTGCATTCTGTGCGTTGGTGGCTTTTCTGCTTGGAATGGCGAATTAAAGCTTCACGAATCAGGAAAATCAACAAAATAGAAATTTAGTAGATCTATTAAACATGTGAAATTACAGAACATACACTGGAGAAGAAGATAGTACTTATCAACCACTTGTTCTAGCAGACGGAAAAACTGCATCTTCTTCTTATGAATATGGATTTTACATAGCCCCATTTGCACACATCAATGAGCAAGATGCCGTCATAGGAAGTATGGGTAAACGTGTTAGTTACTACAGCAGATATGAAAACAAATAAGGGTTTATAGGTCGATCGGGAGGAAAGAAGGAAGGGAACGAAACTCGTCGAATTGGAAAAAATAGTCGAATGTAATGATCGTCGTTAAGGTAATTCTTACCGCAAACGTAATGATCGTCGTTAAGGGCACTCTTATCAAAGGTCTTAAATTTTATTCTTAAAATAATATAAAATAATACATATTTGTTATAAAACTAATATAATAAAGAATGTAAAACAAAGTAATAAAGAGAAAGAGAAATCGCCACAGATTATTTCACTTAGATCACGGGGTATTTATAGTTGAGATTACGGTGTGAATACAATACAATGAGATATCTTGTAATCAATTTGAAGAATAGATAAACATAATATTATCTTTTATAACACTCAAAAAAAACCGGATATCTATTATTCAACAAACAATAGATATGATATCATCAAAACCTTACTAAAAAAAAACCAGTGGGAAAAAATCTTAGTTAAGGAAAAAAATACATATTTATCTATGTTGATTTACTCACTGAACTAAGCATTAACTAAGGTCTTTCGAACGTCGCATCTCAATTCTATTCACCGCCTTTCGAATGTTGTAGTTGACAATGCCTTAAGAAATAAATCTGTAAGTTGTCGGTTGATCGGATGCATTTGCGCATCAATTTCCTCATTCTTTTGCAAGTCTATTATATGACTAAATTAATTTATCGATCCGAGTTGCATAACGATATATGTATGTATCTTATTGACTTTCTTTAGAAAAACCCAGTGGGAAAAAAACTAGACAAGGAAAATGGTTCATACCATATGCGTTTTTATGTGTTGCACTGATTGCCTCGTTAAAAACCTTTAACTAAGAAAACCATGTGGGAAAAACTTGGTTAAAGGGAAAAAAGAAGACGACGGTCATTAATTTTAAGACCAAATGCTTAAAATAGTTTTGAAGTTGCCGCTCCCGACGGCGACAACAATCTTCCTTATGTCACGCATTCCAAGATCTATCAACACATTTTTCTCCGTAATGATGCATGAATGGTCTTAGTGAACAATTCTTCAGATTATTACTTAGAGCGTCTTTGTATATTCGCCTCTTCTAGACTTCATGTAGATAATTGAATGAAGTGGGCTAAATCATCATCATGTCCACTACTCATTCGTTTGCAACACATAGAACTCGATCATCACTATAATTATAAAAACAACGGGGAAAGTAATACAATCACAATTTGCATGCATATATTTCCACTATCACATGTCGTAATGCTATAAATTCATAACATTAAGTTTGAGTTACTTATATATTCTATCCTAGTAGGACTATACTATAGCCATATTACATTCAACATGAATGTTAACGACATTTTTAACATAACAGTATGCATGTTGCAATTGTCATATTAATTCGTTTCTGAAATCCACCAAGGATTTTCATATCAATATTAATGTCCAACGACCCATAAATATGCGGTCATGACATCTGAAAACACAAAGTTATTGCCAGATATATTAGTTAGCGGAACATGACATTGTCTATAATGGGAGAATATATTTGATCAATAACAAACAAATAATTTCTATTCAAACTCAACCTCAATTGCTTATTTCGTTTTTACCTAGTCTGAGTGTTTCTGGCACTCTGCTAAAGACTTAGGTACTGGATCCAGATATAATAATAGCAATTAAAGAGGCAAATATGTCGTCGACGACTATTACATATTATTATAAATTTCTCCCATAAAATTCATTGCTAATTCGATATTAGCATAAACCAATTCCTTATCAATGTATGGATTGGTTGTTCCGCAACCCCAATATTTAATCATTTGATGCACGTGCAATTTTATTTTGGGGTTTTCGTCTTCAAGACGAATCTCTTTAAGAGATTTCATGAGTGACTGAATATGAATTCATTTTCCGCGGATTTTTATCTTTTACACCGATCGGTCTTCTACGCTTCTGTCGTAGAGATATATTATCAATAATACTTTTGGTGCATTTATAAATAGTCACTCTTATTATTCAATTAAGACATCTGGCAAATTACTGATGCGTGGAAGATCTTTTATGTTGTTAACATTTCTCGGCATTCTTTTATTCTAACATGAGGTTTTCTTTATCTCCCCCTAATGCCGAGAATCGATATTCATCAAACATGTTGCACCGAGCTATACTTTGATGCTCTTTTATTCGCTTCAAGCAATTTACACATTTAAAACATAGTGGTTTCATTAAATATCTCATTCTATGATATTTTTGAAAGCATTATCTCTTTTACGATTTATATACCACTAATGTGATTTCAGATTCTTCAAGAATCATTCAAATTATACATCATATGTAAAGAAATCACTAGAAAGAGACATTGAACTTTTGGTTCATTTCTCTCTTTTTCTCAGAATGATATTTGATGTATACAAAATGTGCATAAAAGCTACCCTTCGGGGGTTTATGTCAATAGATAATATATGAACTCATAGTTCATTTATGTCAATGTTTGTCACAAGATATAATTAACAATGGACTTTCCTCCCCGTATTCTCGGACAACATTTTTCACAATCGATATCCAGAAAATTTGCAATAACCCGTGACGGATTCAAATTTTCAATATGCAATCCTCTTATGCGGGTATCAACAAACATATTTTCATGTTTTTCAATCGTGGGAGTTTAGATAATCACTTCTGGCAAATTGATATTTCAATATCGATGCATCTATTGTCTCATTTTCATATGACCACAGTGACTGATATCTTCAGAATAATTTTATTTTATCACGTTCGCTTCATGGAACGGATTGAACCATCTTAGGTTTTTAACTTGGTCACATTCACTTCATGGAATTGACTTGTATAACATGATGCATCTTAATATCTAATACAATAAGATACATATATCATTGCATATAATATTGGTCACAAACTCTTATAGGAATATACAAGTCTCACCGTTTTCAAGCATGTCTCGATATGATATCCATTTTTATGAATATCTCCAATACTCAATAAAATCTCTACGAGATCCGAGAGAGCACAGTGTTTTAATTCGAACAAAATTTTCCGAGGGCTCTTTCGATTATTATAGCACTTGTACATTATCATTTGCTTCTCCCATTTATCTATTTTGAGAAACTCACTTTATTTCTCATTATAACATATGTTGCCAAACTATTGACGAGACAAATAATATTATCATCAACAATAATTGTTGAAAGTGATAAATATGTAACCATCGATTAATAAATAAATGATAGAATTCCACAGATTGAAAATCAGAATGCTATATCAGCTAATTCAAAGCAGTATGTCACGATATATATACACACTCTAGTGCTGAGACCTAAAGAAATGACTCTAACTGCGGAGATGTTTCTATTTATTAAATCAGTTTACACAAAATGGCTCCAGACCATATAACCTTTCTGCTACAGATTCAAAGCTCCCCTAACTTCCTCTTTTCAAAGGAATCAGAGCAAGTACGAGATTCCGATGTTCAAAAATACCTCAGATGCAACAAATAAGAAATCTGAATTGGGTTTTGGTAAAACAACAGAATAATAAATTCATTATGTTAAGACCATTACGTTTTTATTTGTTTATTTGTTTTATAGCAAATATTCGAATACATCTTTATAAGAGTTCTTCTTAATTAACACCATGTTATAAATATACTCGTAATATGTGGATGTCCATTAGATATAATATCTATCTCCTCCGTGTAAAATACTAGCCCGCAGCTAGTTTACTTAATAGCTAAGTCTCGACGCAAAATACAACAAAGTGGATAAATATCGACGTTAATATATGGTGTAATCGATTTAATGTATTAACACCATCAAACCACGTGTAATATGTCGTGTATTTATTAGACGGTACCACGTTAGATAATTATCTCGAGATAACTATCTATAGCCGCTTTATCATGTGATGACCATTGGTAAATCTTTGTAACATCACATGAGATGATAAGAAATTTGAGCCGAGTCTTATATATATATATATATATATATATATATATATATATATATATATATATATATATGTGTGTGTGTGTATCATCAGTAAAGGAATACAGAGAATGAATAACAATTTCCTCTGGCTTGTTGAAAACTTTACTGCTAACTTTAATATCTTTTATAGATATCTTTTCCGTCTGTTCCTTAATATATCACCTTTGCCTTGCTCCTTTGATAGTTATTTTATTTTATAACACGTTATCAGCACGAGTCTCTACCGTTTGAGCCGTGCCATAAAATACTCTCTATTCGATAAAGCCACAACTATTATTCCGAGGTCGCCATGGAAGCTAGCTAGAAAGTCGGTTAAAGAAGTTCCGACGACCGATTAATCATCATCGGGTTCTTCCGAAAACACCTCAAAAAAAAAAGCTCTCAATCCTTTTGTGTCAAAATTCGAGGTTATGAAGCGGGAGGAAAGTGAGAAAATTCACTAATAGAAATGATGAAGATCAAAACATGATGAATGGGAGATTATGCTGAGGCGAAGGTGTTGGATTGGATTTTGATGAACACAGCAAGGTACACGGAAGGCTTTGTTGTGTAGTCTTTATTTTAGTTGAACACAAAAATAAGGATGTTTTTGTGGTTTAACATGTACCGTATTCGGGTATATTGGTATTCTGGGCTTCTATTATTTATCATCAATTGATCAATTGATGGCTATATCCAATCGACGGTGATCGATTATTCGGGATTTCTATATTGATACACACATGGATAATCTATGGATCCATCTTATACAATATATGGATATCTATTATTAGCCGACGGAGTCAATAAATTATGATCTTGATCACCATTATAAATTATTGCCTTTGATCGATCAATAATGGTGATCATATTCTATACCTGAAATAAACTATGGAGGTAAAAGTTTATTTTATTCAATTTATGTATTATGATTAATATATCATACGGTGATATTATTATATATTGTAATGTATAAATTATTGGTAAAAACGATGATGCATTACCATTCCTCGGAGTGAATGTGTATAAACGGTTTAAATGCATCAAATTATATAGATCCGTTCCCAGAAGTGAACGTGATTAAATTATTTAAGATGTGTCGGTTGACCCAAATCCATTCCCAGAAGTGAATGAGATGAAATAAAATATTTGAGGTGTATCGAATTACCAGAGTCCATTCCCGGAAGTGAATAGGACCACTTAATGAAAGTATAAAAGTTACACCAAATTTTATAGGTTCATTTCCAGAAGTAAATGTGGCTAAGTCATATATTTGAGATATATCGAATAACACGAGTCAGTTCCCGGAAGTGAATGTGACCAAATTATATTAAAGATTCATCAAATTATACGGTCTAATTCCCAGAAGTGAATTTGAGTAAATTTATTATTTATGATGTATCAGATTACGTATGTCAATCCCTAGAAGTGGATATGACTAAACTCGAAATTTATGGAATGTCATATACGACATGTCCGTTCCTAGAAGTGAACATGGATATTAAATATTCTAGATGTGTTGAGATACACAAGTCAGTTCCATGAAGTGAACGTGAATCTAGATATCGTATATCGTTATTTAAAGATGTATCGAATCACGTCAGTCAGTTCCCTGTAGTGAGCGTGACATAGATAAGACTGTGATTTTAAAATCGTCATAATAAATATCACCAGAAGTGAGTTGATGAAGCTAAGGGAAAACGATACATCAGTAGAACCCGATATACTATGAGTTCGTTTTATAATTTATTATATATTAGATATATACATACATATTTATTTATGCATTTATTTATTTATGTATTTACTTTTGCATCTCTTAGATTGAGTCCTGAAGACCGAGTCTAAGATAAAAAATCATTTTGTCTTGCAGACAACTTTGATTAGAAGATTTTATCACCTGAAGATGATTATTCATTTATGGTATATAGTGATGGACCAGAAGCTCATCGGAAGCACTTGTATGCTCGTAAAAGTGAATCTGAAATTCACAAGAATAAACACGGACTCGAAGTCCTTATGAAATGGAATGACGTTCCAACGAATGACCTGAAGTCTAATGATAAGAAAATTCAGTAAGAACATCGTGACACTTCTTTAATCCTCGTAAAAGGATTGTGTTTATCGTTGCGATAATATGCTCCTGTAGTAGCAATATTAAAAGAATTAGTTTATATTCAACAAGATGGTTATCATAGAATCATCATGAAACACGATCTTTTTGGTTTAGACCATTCCCTGAAGTGAATGTCTATAGATTCGTGATATAAAAAGGATCAAAGAGTACTTTGATCAGTTGTATTAATAATATAAATTACTTGTGCATTAGTTTTCATGATAGGATATAGATAGAATACGAGTAATAGTTTTACTTCATAAACGTGTCTATGTTCATAAACTAGATCGTGATCTATATATCCCTGATGGATATCACAAACGTTTGTCTCCTTGGAGGGGAAGATTTGTCCACCAGAAGTGGAACAAAACGATATTAAATTCCAGAAGAATAATGAAAATCGATTTTCACGAAGTGGTATTGAAAGGCCACTGGTCGCGTACTTGTCGTACGGCGAGATATCCGGATGAGAATAATGAAGCTTCAAAATCGTAGTAAAGGCAATGTCATGACACATATACTATATGTTACGGTCATCTTGAAGATGATCTAGATATGATAAATTTTGTTTATCATTTTTCAAAGTCTCAAGCGCAGTAAGTTGTGCGGATATCCCCTGATGTGGATATTAAATTGAGACATCGGAAGAATTAAAAGGATGTAAATCTCTCGAAGAGATAATATACTTCTTCCTGATTGAGTTGATATCTCGTAATGTTTGTTGATACTCATATAAATGGATACACATTGACATGTAGAGTCCCACATAGGGATATCACATCGAAATGCTGAATCCCACAAAGGGTTATTGTAAACTTACGTAGATATGACTTATCATGAGATGTTTTCCCGAGATTAGGGGGAGGAAAGTAAACTTGAAGTTTATAATTAAATCTCGTGGGAAAACATGTTAACGCACATTTTATCACCGGACGCATTTAATTACTCTTGAAAAGTGAGCAGCTGCAAATGCCCTGGTTGGATTAAATGTTGCATAAAAGTTTGTCCTAGAAGGATAATATTTATCCCAGAAGGAAAAGTCCCTGTAGGACATGAGAAGGAAAAGTCCCAGTAGGATATGAGATAATACGTATCAAATTAATGAATATAACGCTATAAGCATTAAAGACCAATTGGCTCAATAATTAAAATTCTCTCAAAGAGGTTATGACTATATTATTTATGAGAACTCTAGAAGAGTTAGACATTTAGAAAATGCTTGAGCAGAAAATGATATAGTTTAAGAAACTCCGGAAGAGAAGTGACGTACTCTAGATGAGTAACGAAATCATAAACCCTAGATGAGGTCAAGGCTAGAAATGTCAACAAGTGTTAATATATAATATGTGTGGAACAAATAATATGCAGTTGTCATACATACATGAGGTGGGATTAAACGAACCTGAAGTTCATTCCCTCATGTTATTTTCGACCCCCGAAGAAAATGTAATGATTCCCGACGAATCAGAAATTACATATATAGTGTTATATTGTTAGTAATGTTCAACGCTTGCAGCGTGAAAAACATATTAGTTCCAACATATATAAATCTCATAGTGTTGAGATAATAAATTAATGTTATCGTCATTTGAATAATGAGATACGATAATGAATACAAACACTTGGTTTATGCATAAAAGAGGCAAACATGTTTAGAAATGTTGAAATCGCTTGAAGCGAATATAGTGAGGCAAGCATGTTTTCGAAATGTCGTAATCGCCTTTAGCGAATATAGTGCCTGAAGCACATAAGACGCTAGACGCGTGCTTGAAGCATATAAAACGCTAGAAGCACATAATACGCTAGAAGCGTGCCTGAAGCATATAAGACGCTAGAAGCGTGCCTGAAGCATATAAAATGCTAGAAGCGTGCCTGAAGCTTATAAGACGCTGGAAGCATTAAATGCATGAAGCATACAAAGTGTGTGAAATGCACAATATATGTTGCATAAAGTACCCCATAAGGGAATAGATAGTTTTGATCTGAGAAAGTTTGGATCTGTAATTAAGCTCCGGTAGAGTTACAATGATGATAAAGTATGAGTATTTGACTTATACTATTAAGATCCAATACTTGCACATGCAAGATGTCATTTGGCCATGAAGACCAATGATTGTACTCTTTTTCCCTTTAACAGGTTTTTCCCACTGGGTTTTCTTAGTTAAAGGTTTTTAACGAGGCAATCAGTGCACGAGAGCACATATGTCATGAATCTTTTTCCCTTGGCTGGATTTTTTCCCACTGGGTTTTTCCAAGCAAGGTTTTTTTTGGTACATGCCATATATGTTATACAACTCAGATCAAACAGAAAGCAAGTCGAGGACTTGTTTGTTACACGTATGATATCAAAATCCGACAAAAGGCAAAGCCTCGAATTGGTTGCCCTTCACCTGTGATGGTACATTGATTTCATGGTGCTGAACATAGCAAGATCTGGTCGTGATATCTTCTAATCATGGCAAAATAAGTAGCTACTCATGAAGCAAATGATTTTCAAAGAATAGCCAAATTGATGTTCAAATAATCGAGATCAAGCAACAATCCGAAGATTTATTCACTAAAGTATGGACTCTTCGCTATGTTCGAGAGTTTGATCCGTAAGATCGGGATGTACCAACTTAAAGACACGAAGAGATGTTCAAATCGAGAGTAAAACACAAATGAAGGTCAGACTCTTTTCCTTCATTATGATTTTTCCCACGTGGTTTTTTCATAATGAAGGTTTTAACGAGGCAGATTCTTTGTGGATGGACATCCAAGGGGGAGTGTTATAAATATACTCGTAATATGTGGATGTCCATTAGATATAATATCTATCTCCTCCGTGTAAAATACTAGCCCGCAGCTAGTTTACTTAATAGCTAAGTCTCGACGCAAATACAACAAAGTGGATAAATATCGACGTTAATATATGGTGTAATCGACGAATGTATTAACACCATCAAACCACGTGTAATATGTCGTGTATTTATTAGACGGTACCACGTTAGATAATTATCTCAGATAACTATCTATAGCCGCCTTATCATGTGATGACCATTGGTAAATACTGTAACATCACATGAGATGATAAGGGGGGCTGAGCCGAGTCTTATATATATATATATATATATATATATATATATATATATATATATATATATATATATATATGTGTGTGTGTGTGTGTGTGTGTGTATCAGTAAAGGAATACAGAGAATGAATAACAATTTCCTCTGGCTTGTTGAAAACTTCACTGCTAACTTTAATATCTTTTATAGATATCTTTTCCGTCTGTTCCTTAATATATCACCTTTGCCTTGCTCCTTTGATAGTTATTTTATTTTATAACACACCAACAATTTTCGGATGCTAAAACAATGTAGTGAAATGATGTTTTTTTTTTCAACGATCCATAATTTAAAACATGATATACATCACTACTATAGCATACATAGCTAGTTAATCTTATTTCCCAATAATTCAAAAATGGTACGTGTAATCCAAAGCAAACAAAAAATATGTTTTAAAAATTAAAATCATAGTGAAATATAAATCGTTAAGAAGTGATTCCATACGGATTTTTACCGGACAGAACATCCTCCCATTTTGACTTTCCGTTGATATGAAGATTATTGAACGCCTTCACGATCTGACTAATCTTCTTCTCTTTGGCTGCTATTTTTCCACCGATCCACAAAGATCTAAATCATGTGAAATCTCCTTTTGCTCTGTGTATGTAAATGTGCTTTATGAGGCTTGGTGCTATTTGCCTAAGTATTGTAAACACAATAGCAAATACACACAAAAATTAGCAGTTTTCAAGATATCATCAACAAGATTTGCAATAAAGATTCAATTTTAAAAAGCCTTGAAATAATATAAGCTTGTCTGCAAATATGAAATAATATAAGCTCGACATAAAACATCAAATTGAATGAAATACTCCCCTTTCAGATTTAGCCAAGATTAATCGTTGCCAGATCTTCTGTCAGGCTGCCATGTATTTGATAGAATGGGTCAGGCCTGTTCAAAGCTCTGTTCACTCTATCGATCTGAACAGTAAAGCGATCATCTTCTTTGAAATCCTTTTGTGAGAATTGAGTCGGCTGATAGGAAGCTTCTCCCGACAAACTCCGGGTAGAGACTCGTGCTGATAACGTGTTATAAAACTAATATAAGAAAGAATAGAAACAAAGTAATAAAGAGAAAGGAGGAATGCTTGTGTATTATTTCACTGGTATAATGGGGTATTTATAGTTGAGATTACAATGTGAATACAATACAACAGATAAACCAGAATATCTTGTAATCAATTTGAAGAATAGATAAACATAATATTATCTTTTATAACAATATCCCTATTTTACAACATCTTAATTTAAAAACCTCCACAACAACATCACTATCCTTATCCCTATAACATTTTAAATAATATTAAATAATACATATTCTACCTCACAACCCTATTCATACACATTAAATATTTATTATTTTACTCCAGCAGCATCCCTATCCCTATCCTCTGCTGTGGAAGCTATTTTGGGGTAAACTGTATTTTTTATCTTCATTTTAGGGATAGGGCACCATATAAGGCTTCTGCTACTAGTGCCCTAAGTTTTTTCCTATACCCTCCATAAATGAAAGTGTACAGTATGACACGATCTACCCGTCTGTTTTTAAATTGAATTTAAGTTGTTTCATCAGATTAAGTTGTTCCACCTTGTTAGAATATAGGCTGCAAGGGTAGTTTAGTCACTCATTATTAATTACATGTGTAAAACTAGATAATGCCAAGTGTCCACAAGGTTGTTATGATTGTGTATATGTACACACCAAATCTTGTAATTGGATTTTATGCTGGATAATATCAAATCCTTGTTAGATTCTTTCTTGGTATCAGAGCCAGCTCCATGGCCGACGCCGCTGGAACTCAAGCCACCGGAGCACCTACTTCTGGTGTTACCATCTCCATCTCTTCACCACCCACTAATAGCACCACCTCAATGACGGTGGCTAGTTCCACACAACTATCCGAACCTCTTATCACCTTCGGTTCCAATTTTCCCTTCACCGGAGGAAGCTTCTTACACACTTCTATTCCGCCGATGACTAACTTCGGAACCACAGTTTCGTCTCTACCAAACTTTGGACATCGGTTTGAGCTGCCATCCATGTCCTCTCTGCTGCGACCTTCGTCTCCGATTCCAGCAACACCTTTCACTGGTCATCTCTCTCAAACATGCAATGTGAAATTGACCAGGGATAACTATCTTCTTTGGAAATACACAATCCTTCCAGTTGTTCGGGGTCATCGGCTCGAAAACTACTTGTTGGGTTATGTTCCTCCACCACCACGACAGACCCTTACCGGAGCTCCAAATCCGGCATTCGATTTGTGGCAACAGACAGACTCTCTACTTATGGGTCAGTTCATCGAGCTCCATGATGAGCAAGCCCTCCTTGAAGTCGTTGGCTGTGCTAATTCTCATGAAATCTGGAGCACACTGGAATCCCTTTACAATTCACAGTCAGAGGCTCGAATGTTGGAGTTTAAAGCCGCTCTTACCAAATCTGAGAAGGGTTCTCAGTCAATGGCTGACTATCTTGCCTTAATAAAGTCTCACTCGGATAATTTAGCAGCTGCATGATATCCCATAAGTCGATCTGAACTTATTCTTGCCACTCTTGGAGGTCTGGGGCGTGAATATGAAGCCGTGATTGTAAATCTTACAGCACGTATTGGCTCTCTCACATGGCAGGAGGTCCAATCTCAACTTATCACCCATGATAGACTCTTGGCAAGGTTGGCACAACAGGATTTGGAAATTTAAATTTGGCAACCACAGGGTCTTCTGCACATATGGATCAAGCAACAGGGAAGCAATCTAATCTCAACTCAAATTCCCAATCATATGGTAATAATCGTGGTAGAGGTGGTAGATCAAGAGATGGTGGTCATTCTAACAGAGGTAGAGGTGGAAGAAGCTCTAGCAACTCCAACAACTGTGGCAACTCTGGAAATAGACCTACTTGTCAGTTGTGTGGTAAGGCAGGCCACATTATGACTGAGTGCTGGCACCGTTTTGAGAGGGACTTTGTTCCTCCCAGTAGCAATTCACCAAGACAGATCTCTGCCTTTACTGTCAGTCCTCAAACTGTTGGTGATGACTCCTGGTATTTGGATAGTGGAGCATCTGATCATGTGACTGCAGACATGAATAACCTGCACATCAACATAGATTATCATGGTAATAATGCACTCACTGTAGGTAATGGTGAGAAATTGTTTATCCAACACATTGGCACTAGTGTTATTCCCACTTATCCTACACCTTTGCACTTGGATAATCTTCTCCATGTCCCTCAGATCAAGAAAAATCTTATTAGTATTTCTAGACTTGTTCATGATAATCCTATTAACCTTGTATTTGAATCTTTTTATTGTCTTGCTAAGGATCAGAAGTCAGGGATGTTTCTTCTCAAAGGTGAACTCCATGATGGTCTCTATCAAGTTCCCAGTTTCAAGAACTTCCTTCACTCCAAATCCTCCTCAAGCCCTAGTTCTGGAGCTGTTACCTCCATCAATAATGTCAAGTCTGTGTGTCTTAATAAGGATCCCAATGTCCGACCCTGAGAAAACTTGCCTACTAGAGCATAACGAAACGGTGTTGCTAGATAGTCCACCACCCGAGTAGTTCAAAATTTCACTGTAGATTACACGGTCGGTCTATTGGACTTCAAACATGTCTTAATCAATTTCAAAGGGGAGCATGATTACATTCGATTTTACTCCAGACCGCAATGGTATGTTACTAGTAAGCCAATGAGAATATTGAAATGGACCTCTGATTTTCATGTAGATGTAGATTCGTCCATTGTTCCGGCCTGGATAACTTTCCTTAAATTACCCGCTCATCTTCATGAGAAGGAGGTCCTGAAAATAATTGTTAGGGGATTTGGAACCTTCTTACGGGCTGATGCTGCTACAAAAAGCTTTAAGCGTCCTTCAGAGCTGAGGCACAGTAGAAATTTGGATCTACTTAAGCCAATTCCGAATAGGATCTGGATTCAACAGGGATCTTCTGAGGGCTTCTGGCAAGAAATCTGTATTGAAATGGAGCTACCACAATATTGTAATTTCTGTAGACATGTGGGTCACAATGAAGAGGTCTGTCGATTAAAACACCCAGGACAAAAACCCCAAAGGGCTGATGCAGAGCCTACTATGGCTAGTGAGGAGCAGCTAGGGGAAAAGAGGTATACCCAAGTTTGGCAGGAAAAGAAAAAGGAGAATCTAGTTCTTCCAGAGCAACCTTCACTCCAATCTGCAGTAAATGTTGAAGATAATCCAATTACATCAATCAATACTGATGAGAAGACAACACATGTCCTAACAACAGAACAGGGGCCTTTGCTATCTATGGATATGAGCATTATGTCCTATTTAAAAAAGGCTAGGAAAATTAAGGAAAAGAGGGACAGTGGATATGTCTCTGATAAAGATCTTCCAAGTACTATGGATTTTACAAGGGAGGCAGATAAGATGGATTTCCATCATGCCAAACAGATGTTTGAAGATCGGCTTCATCAAAGAGAAGTTCAGTTGGCCCGTATGGGAAAGGTAATTGATATGGAGGAAACACCTCAGATTGCTGAGTCTGACTTTATTTATGTTACTAGTAGGAGGAAAAATAAGAAACCAACAGATTTGAACATAAGGGCCCTTTCTTTAGATTTTCGTTCAAAAATCCAACAATGTTGAATTGTCTTTTCTGGAATATAAGAGGGCTTGGGTCTACAAGCTCTATTAGAAGACTAAAAAAACTTATAAAAATCAATAAATTTTCTTATGTGCCAATTTCTGAACCAATGCTACAGGATAATTCTCTAGATCCTATAAAGAATAAGTTAGGTTTTCAGCATGCTTTTGCTGCTCCTCAGAATAAACTTTGGGTTTTTTGGTCTTGGTTGGGACATTTTGATGTCTACTGCATAAATGAGCAGGCAATACATATTAAGTTTTCAGGTTCCCCAGCTTTCAGGTCACTTGTGTTTATGCAAAATGCACTAGATCTTCAAGACACAGTTTGTGGGATGACTTATGTAATAAGGTGGAACCCCAGATGCCTTGTTTACTTGGTGGTGATTTCAATGTTATTAGATCCTTGGATTAATATTCTGGTATGGCTCAGCCTGATGTTGGATCTATGAGGGACTTTAATCAAATGATTACTGTTGTTTCCTTACAAGAACCCCCTACTTCAGGGCCTCTTTTTACTTGGGCAGGATGGAGGAACTCAGTTTATGTTCAAAAAAGATTGGACAGGGTGTTGATAAATGAAGCTGGGTTGATAAATTTGGTTATGGTCTTGTTAAGGTTTTGGGAAGAGTTGTTTCTGATCATAGGCCTCTTTACTATGAGCCATGCCTTAGTAAAAAAGGTCCTACTGTTTTCAGATTCCAAAAGATGTGGACCCTCCATAAAGATTTTTACAATATAGTTCAGCATGATTGGAATGCTCATGCTGCAGCTGATTCTATGGCTAGTTTCATGTATAAACTTAAGCAGCTGAAGCAAACCCTTAATAAGTGGAATAAAGAAGTTTTTGGTGATATCCATAAAAAGGTGCAGAATCAAGAGAAGATAGTTATGGAGTGTGAAGAGAGGTATGATCAGTATCCTACTCCTGATAACAGAGCCACTCTTCATCATGCAACAGCTGATTACTATCTTTACTTGTCCCAGCAAGAGGAGTTTTGGAAACAAAAATCTAAGCATAAATGGTTTACTGAAGGGGATAGAAACACTAGCTTTTTCCATGCTTCTGTTAAAGACAAGATCAGAAAAATGCAGATTCTGAGAATAAAAAATGCTAAGGGTGATTGGTGCACTGATCCTAGTAGTATTTCAGAGGAGGCCATTAGATTTTTCTCCACCTTACTTAGTCAGGAGGAGCAAACAGATGAAGAAGCTACACAGTATCTCCTTAACTTCATCCCTACTATAATCACTGATGAGGATAATACATCCTTAACTTGTACTGTCACTTTAGAAGAGGTTAAGGGTGCTGTTTTTGACTTAGATTCCTCAAGTGCCCCTGGCTCAGATGGTTTTTCTGGGATCTTTTACAGAAGTTGCTGGGACATTATAAAACAGGAGGTTTTAGCTGCTGTTCAAGACTTTTTCACTGGCAAATTTCTTCCTAAATCTGTTGGATCCACCCTTATCACTCTTATTGCCAAAAAAGCAGCTCCTATATCATTTGCAGATTATAGACCAATATCTCTTAGTACTTTTTTCAACAAGGTTTGCACCAAAATTTTGACCATGATCGCAAACCAATCCTATCCTCTATCATTTCAAGAACAATCAGCATTCTTACAAGGAAAAGATATTGCTGACAATGTTCTCCTAATTCAAGAGTTGGCCCAATTTATTCATAAAAAAGCTAGGGGTCACAATATCATTTTTAAGCTTGACATAATGAAAGCTTTTGATAGGGTTTCTTGGATCTTCCTTAGTAGATTACTTCGTAAGTTTGGTTTCAATAAGCAGTTTATTCTTCTGGTTATGAACAATCTGATGGGTAGTCATTTTTCTATCCTTTAAAATGGCTCTCCTTGTGGTTTCTTTCAATCTTCAAGGGGCATCAAACAGGGGGATCCCCTGTCTCCTTACCTTTTTATTATTCTGACTGAAGCTATATCTAGAGGTCTTAAAAAGATCATGAAGCCTGGTGTTGACACTTATGCTACTCCCACTGGTTTTACCCCTGTAACACATTCCCTGTATGCTGATGATCTTATCATTTTTGCTAGAGCTTCCAGATAAACACTGCAAAAGCTGGACAATTTCTTGGATATCTATGAGAAAGCTACAGGGCAAAAAGTTAATAGAGAGAAAAGCTCTTTCATAATGTCTAACAAGGCACCTAAGAAGGCAATTCAGGCTGTCCAAGCAATCACTAGTATGCAGCAGACTTCTTTTCCTTTTCAGTATCTTGGGTGTCCTGTTTTTTATGGCAGGGCAAAATCCACTTATTTTCAACACATTGTTGAAAAATTTGAAGCAAAACTTTCTAAGTGGTACAACAAATACTTATCCCCTGGGGGTAGGCTAATTCTCAACAAGCATGTCCTATCTTCTATCCCTATAAATATTATGTCTGCAGTGAAGATCCCCATTGCTACTGTCAATAAGTTGGAGCAGATTATGGCTAGTTTTTTGTGGCATGATTATGATAAGCATAATAGAAGGCATTGGAAAAGTTGGGATAAAATTTGTTATCCTACTAGTGAAAATGGTCTAGGGGTTAGAAGCATCAGAACCTTCCAGGCTGCTCTTGCTTGTAAATTATGGTGGAAGCTTCATCTTCAACAGGGTTTATGGGCTAAAAAGGTTATGGCTGGATCCTATCCTCTTTATAAGTTGCATGCTTGGAAACTTTTAGGCCCTGTACAGAAGTATAAGGATCAGCATATGATTTATCTTACTGATTCTATTGGTAAATGGGTCTGGACTCCAATCAGTTCCGGGGTTTTATCTGTTGCTTCTGCTTATGAGATGATCAGAGACAAAAGAAGTACTTTGTAAGATCTTGGTGAGATCTGGAAGCCCTATATCCCACTCAAGATTGCTTTGTTAAATTGGAGAATTTGTAATGAGCTTCTGCCTTTTGCTCCTCAGCTAATCAAGATGGGGATCTATGGACCTTTTAAATGTCCCTTCTATGATCAAGAGGATACTATAAACCATGGATTTTGGGAGTGTTCTAGAGCTCAATCTGTTTGGTCTTTTTTCCAGAAAGCTCTCCATTTTGGTCCTGCTGTCTCATCCTTGCAAGAAGCCCAAAAAGCTTGGTGGAACACTTCCATCAAGGGGGCCCTAGGAAAAGTACTCCGGCTTCTACCCTCTCTTATCCTATAGGGGCTTTGAAAGAGTAGATGTAATGCTTTGCATGATGTGGATATGGGTATTAACCAGATTACTAAGGATATCATTGCTAATTTACAGTATATTGGTCAGAATATGAAGATTACACATAAATATAAGGAGGATAGTATTCTCATAGACTCTGGGATGCTGAAATATCTTGATCCTAAGCCAAAAAAGACTGCAATATCCATCAAATGGCAAGCTCCTCCTCATTCTACTTTTAAGCTTAATACTGATGGATCATCTCTCCACAACCCAGGATTAGCTGGAGGAGGCTATATTATTAGAGATGATTACAGCAGACTGGTTATGGCAGGTATGTAGGTATAATGCTGGTATAAATCAATGCATTGAGTTGAATTTGGACAGGGTTGAAATAGAAAGTGACTCTAAGCTGCTGGTTGATGTGATCTAAGATTCTGCTCAGGCCCCATGGAAGCATATGGCTGATATTTACCAGATTGCAGACATGATTCACAAGCATCATTTTCAAATTAATCACATCTATAGGGAAGGGAATATGGCAGCTGATTTTCTTGCTAAACAGGCTAGTGTCACCCAGCAAGACAGAGTTATAACCAGAGATGAAGTTGATCTTGGAATGAGATCCATTCTTCATGAAGATATGCTGCAATTGGCCCATATAAGATACAAATGAAGGAGATGATTTTCTATATGGCTTTTCCCCTTGGAAGCACCTTTCAGTTCTTTTCTAAAGGGTGCAAACTAGGTTGTATTTTTTATATATTCATCATCCTCAGTTTCTATTCTCTGTTCCATATAAGCAGAACTTTCTCTCTTGTGTATCTTAATTCTAGGGACAGAGGAGAGGTTGATCAACTGGCAGATTATCAAGAACCAAGAAGGCAATGGATTATAGCTTGGCATTTGATGCTGTTTTGTTTGGGAGTGGATGCTGTTTTGAAGACATGATGACTGCCTGTTTCAACTTAATGATGGTTTGTGGCTTGGTTGATGCTTGCTGCTGGCAGATACAGAAGGGGCTTCAAGTTGTAGCTATTTTTCCTTTTTTTTTCACTATTTTAGGATTTGTTTGTTCATTGTATTTTCTTTTTTTGGGCTGGGCTTGCCAATGTGTGAGGCCCATACTCTTTCCCTGGCACCCGATTTTTCCCACTCCAGGTTTTTCAGACCAGGGTTTTAAGGAGGTGGGGTAGGACATTGATGAAAAACTTTAGAAGGGAGGAGGCCAAGGATGGTAAAAACTTGTAATGTTTTCTTTAAAAAAAAAAGGGTCCCAATGTCTGGCATAGCAGACTTGGACATCCATCTAGGGTCATCCTCAATCATGTTTTGAATCAGTGTAATGTGTTTGTTAATGATGAATTAAAGTTTTGTGAATCCTGTCAATTTGGGAAAAATCATGTTTTGCCTTATTCTTCTTCTGATTCTCATGCTGCCTGTGTTCTTGATCTAGTGCACACTGATTTGTGGGGACCTGCTCTTCTTAAATCTAACTCTGGATATGTCTACTACATTCACTTTGTTGATGATCACTCCAGGTTTACCTGGATCTTTCCCTTAAAATCAAAAGCTGATGCCATGTCTACCTTCATTCAGTTCAAAAATCTGGTAGAAAACCAATTCAACACTAAAATTAAGTGCATTCAATCTGATTGGGGGGAGAGTATAGAATCTTTGAGAAATATATAAATGAGTGTGGCATCCACTTCAGGCACCCCTGTCCCCATGCTCATTCCCAAAATGGAAGAGCTGAGAGAAAACATAGACACATAGTTGAGCTAGGTCTCACTCTCCTTGCTCAAGCTTCTATGCCCCTGAAGTTTTGGTGGGAAGCCTTTCAGTACAGTGTCCATCTCATCAATCTCTTACCAACTAAATTTCTAAATATGCAATCTCCTTACACTGTGCTGTATCATACACAGCCTGATTATCATAGTCTTAAAATCTTTGGTTGTGCTTGTTATCCACACACTAGACCTTTCTCTCAAACTAAGTTTAAGTTTCATACCACCAAATGTGTCAACTTGGGATTAAGTCCTAAACACAAAGGGTATTGTTTACGACAAATTTCATGGTTTATATCGAGTTACTTCGTAACGATATCTTCCGTGTTTTAGTGATTTTTATAGGAAATCACTTGCTAAAAGGATAAATTGAAAGAATGGGTTTAGAATTCATTAAAGTGTAAAAACCAAGCCAATTATGTGGTTTAACGTTGATTATTTATCTATTTGTATGATTCTACATTTTTGCGTGTTTTTATCACCTTGTAGGTATGCATGCATGGCATTGGAATGAGCTAAAAAAAGAGATACTCAATTGGAGGTTTAAGTAGAAGAAGAAGGATGCAAGTCGGCTTGGGAAAGTAAACTGGCGTTCACTACCCCGTCCAGGTGGACGGGCGTTTAGAGCTTTGGACTGGCGTCCAGAGAGGGAAGTTGACTCAGGAAGTTCAGGTTTTTGATGGACGAGCGTCTGTTGTTCCGTCCACTGAGGCGGGCGTTCTAATATTGACGAAAGGCCCAGAGGAAGAATTGGATTCAGAGTCTTATGATTTTTGCTGAACTGGCGTCTAGTTTTGCATAGGACGGGCGTCCAAGAAGACTCGGCCTGACTCGATAAATTTTACACGCACCTGGACGGGCGTCTACCTTTCTGGACGGGCGTCCAATCGCCGACTTAACCCTAGCCGCCTCAAAATCTTATAAATACCAAATAGCATATCAAACCCTGGGGGCATCATACGCATTATTCATTCATTCAAAACCCTAGCAGCCGCATATCCAAAAGAGCAAACTCGAAGATGAACTCTTCCATCCCAACAATCATGATCACCAATATGATTGTTGGCTAAGCATATCGCGGTGGGACAACGGAGGAAACCAATCAACAACCACACCAATTAGAGGATCTTTAGCTATATCTTAGTGAGTTAAATTTACGATTTTTCATCAATTGGATATTGTTATATTGTTTATGTTTTATTTGAATCGAGAGATCGATGAAACTATCTTTTTGATTGAATTTATATGAGAGTATTGATTCAAGCTTTGATCTTTTCAATTGATGCAATTAATTGTGATTCAAGAGATTGTTCATGATTAGTTGAGTAGAGTATTGGAGACAATCTCATGATCTTGTTATGCATGCTAGTTTAGTTTTGCTTGAGAAAGAAAACGAAACCCTAGAAATTGATTAAAGAGATTTAATCGAATTCGTGATTTGATCATTACTAAAAACCGTATTTTTAGCTCACAATCTAGTTGGGGTTGGTTGGTGGATTCTCGTTGCCTTGCCGTTATTTTAAATCTTTGATAAACCAAATTCGTTCGTATCAATTGTGATTGCTACGTTTAGTTATTTTAAAAACCCTAGTTGTTACCTGTTGTTTTTTCTGCATATTTCTGTTTTTAGATCGTAATCGGACGCCCGTCCACCTTAAGTGAACGGCCGTCCAGCATCGAATTTTTCTATTTCCTGTTATTTTAGTCACTTTTCATTGTTTTTAGATTACAAGTAGCATAAACCTTAGTTTTAGGTAGTAATCTGTGACATAATCGATATAATAACTGTACTCAAATCCGATAAACGTTCGATTCCCTTAAGACGACCCGTTAACATCCTTTACTACGAACCTTATACTTGGGGTGTTTCGGTTTATAAATTTAAAACTAGTTTTTACCGAACAGGTATCAGTGTCTTGATGAAAATGGTAGGATATATATATATCTAGAGATGTTGTTTTTAATGAATTGTCCTTTCCTTTCAAGGAAGGTTTCAGTTTGGGACCCTCTAGGGAAGTTGTTGTAGATCCTATACTGTTTACCATTGTTCTACCATCTCCAAGCATCCAAACAGTAACTGATACTGCCAATGTGGAACCATCTTCTAGTTCTCCTATCTGCCCTAACTCCCTTAGTCTATCCAACGTCCCAATCCAGTCTCCCTCTCACCACTCTCCTGGTGCAAACTCAAATTCCTTGTTCAAAAACTCTCCGTCACAAAGTTCTTCTTCACCAAGTGCACCATTGCCACAACATCTGTCCTCTGAATCCTCTATCTCTAATTCTCCAAATCATTCTCCAACTCCACCTCCTGAACCAGTTGTTCCTGTGAACCTTGAACCTCCTTTAGCCAAACACCCCATGTAGACAAGGTCCAAAGTGGCATTTTCAAGCCCAAGACTTTTGTCCTATCCTCCTCCACAATTTCTCACCACTACCCATCTGAACCTGTAAGTGCATCAGATGCCTTACATAGTTCTGAGTGGAAAGCTGCAATGGAAGAGGAATTCAAGGCCCTTTGTGTTAACAATACCTGGACCCTAGTTCCTCCAGCATCACACCAGAATCTTGTAGGCAACAAGTGGGTATTCAAACTGAAAATCAAGCCTGATGGATCCATCTTAAAGCACAAGGCTAGACTGGTTGCTAAGGGGTTCCATGAAAAGTATGGTGTTGACTATACCGAGACATTCAGTCATGTGGCCAGATCATCTACTATCAGAGTTGTCCTGTCATTGGCTGTCACCTCCAACTGGGGCATTAATCAGGTTGACATAAACAATGCCTTCCTTAATGGGCCTCTTCATGAAACAGTCTATATGCCCCAACCAGAGGGATTCATTGATCCCAAGCATCCCAACTATGTTTGTAAGCTTAACAAGGCATTATATGGGTTAAAACAAGCCCCTAGGGCTTGTTTTGAAGTCCTGAGAAATCAAATGGTGCAGTGGGGGTTTAAGCAATCCATGGCAGATAACTCCATGTTTATCCTCAAAAAATATGACTTACTAATGTTGGTCATTGTTTATGTTGATGACATTATTGTCACAGGCACATCAGCAGCAGTGATGAAGAAGTTTATAAACCTTCTTAATTCAAGGTTTGCCCTCAAGGACTTGGGGGAGCTGTCTCACTTTCTAGGCATAGAGGTCCAGAGAGATTCAACAGGTCTTTTTCTGTCCCAAAGCCACTATGCTCGGCAACTTTTCCACAGGTTGAACCTTGACAACATGAAAGAATGTCCTACACCTATGGTCACTGGAAGACAGCTGGATCCAACACAGGGTACACCAATGGAATATCCCTACTTATATAGAGCAGCCATAGGAGGTCTTCAATACTTGACAATCACAAGACCAGACATCACCTTTGTAATGAACCATCTGAGCCAATTTATGCAACAGCCAACTGATGTTCATTGGCAATCCTTAAAGAGGCTGCTGAGGTATGTAAGGGCAACATTGCATTTTTCCTTACATTTTAAAACTGAGCACCTTATCATAATGTGATACTCGGATCTTGATTGGGGTAAGCACATATATGAGAAAATCATGCTCTTTGAATACCTGTGTTTTTCTGGGTGATTGCTTGGTTTCTTAGAGTTCAAAGAAATAACATGTTGTCTCTAGATCCAGTTGTGAGTCAGAGTATAGGGCCTTGGCCAATGTAGCTGTAGAACTACAATGGATACAACATTTGTTGAAGGAAATTGGAGTTAGCTTGCCTAAAACACCAGTAACCTGGTATGACAATACCAGTGCAGCAGATTTGGCTCTTAATCATGTTAATCATGCACGGACGAAGCACATAGAGCTGGATGTTCATTATGTTAGGAATCAAGTTCTGGAGAAGAAGCTGAAAGTTCAGTACATTCCAAGCTCAGATCAAATAGCTGATGTTCTGACTAAACCCTTGACTACCACAGCCTTTCAAATTTTCAGGAGCAAACTCAATGTTGTTCCCACACCATCTAGTTTGAGGGGGGCTGTTAGAATATAGGCTGCAAGGGTAGTTTAGTCACTCCTTATTAATTACATGTGTAAGAACTAGATAATGCCAAGTGTCAACAAGGTTGTTATGATTGTGTATATGTACACACCAAATCTTGTAATTGGATTTTATGCTGGATAATATCAAATCCTTGTTAGATTCTTTCTCACCCGCAGTAGTTCAACTCCCTTACCGAGGTTATGATCAAGTTTGCACAAGCAATGGTCATGGTATGCCTATTTCTCATATTGGTAACACAATTCTTCGCACTCATTCTTCGTCTTTTACTCTTACTAATGTCCTTCTTGTGTTGGGAAAACAAACAGCCGCAATACCACACGTATCACAAATACCTACAAAATCTTTCCAATGATACGCAACGGAATTAAACGAGGCAGCCCAACGAAGCTAAATCACAAATAAAGCAAAACGAAAACACAAAGAAACAACACCACAATTTTAACGTGAAAACCCCTATCGATGTGAGAGAGTAAAAACTACGAGGCCGAGACCCACAAAAATCTCCACTGATCAGCAAAAGATGATACAAAGTGTTCCAAACACATCAACCAACTCAACTACAACAAAGCATCAACTAAGAATGCAAAATACAAGAGTTGTTGAAAAATATCACCCGAAAACGCAGCAGACAAGTCGCGGAAGATTGCCGAAAATTGAACCGTTGGAACGAAAATTGGGGTTCTATTGGCACACCCCTTTTTACTTCTGGCACCACCACATTACTCCCGGCACCACAAAAAATTAATCCGGCACCATGATGATTTTTTATGACCGAAACGTCAGCGACACTGACGTTGCTATTAAAAACCAACGTCGGTGACACTGACACTGACGTTAGCAACACCAGTGGTGCCGACTGACGATTCCAAAAATCGTCTATATAAACCTTAGGGTTCTTTATCTAGTGATAACCTATTCAAAGCCTCAAGAACAACGGAAAGACAAAGAGGGGGTGTTATGGGGATGTTTTAGACTGCACTTGATAGTGATCAAGCTGCCTACGTATCAAATGCTGGGATTGGAATCAAGTCTTCGTAGTTCCTTAGGGATCGTTTATATAGAGGGGCTTGTGCCCTGGAGTTAGCGTGTGGCGTGTCCATGATGGACATTGATTGGCGTGTCCCCTAAGGAAAAGGATTATGAATAGTTTATCTCCTTGATTTTAGGAGATAATTGTGATGTTCAAATATTCATATTAAATGATAAAGATTTGAGCCTTTATGGCTCAGGATTCCTTCCATAACTATCTGATTTAGAGCGTGTGCAAGGGGTTTGGCCCGAGGGAGCCTAGGCCAACCTTATAGGTAGGATGTGGGTAAGTTTGAACACAAGCATTGGCCGACCTACAGAGGCCGGGATAGTGTGCGTGCCTATATCGCTCGGAGATTGGCCCTAAGCATGGGCCAACCTAGAGGAACTGGGGAGAGTACCGAACTACTCTAGTTCGGCTACTGGGAGTTCTGGCCCTTTAGGCAGCCTTTCTCTCTCTATACGTAATGTTGGGCCACTAAAGGGGTGTCACATAGGTGCATTCATTTTTTGGCATCGTCACCGACGTTTTGGTCAAAAAAGCACTACAACTTAGAAACATTAGATCATCGATTTTCCACTGACGTTGATATTGAATAGCAACGTCAGTGTCAGTGACGTTGTTCTTCAATATCAACGTCAGTGCCACTGACGTTTTTTTCATCAGAAAAAACAATCAAATAATGGGTGTCAATAGTAAAAAGTGGTGTGCCAATAGAACCCACCAACGAAAATTCCACCGTTATGATTGAAGAAGAAGTTGAGACGAACAACCTCTCAAAATTTCGTGCCGATCGGAGTCTGTTTCGATACCCGATCATCACCGGAAAGTTGCTGCTGCAACACCAATAAAAGCTGCGAATTTCTCCTTCTTTTTTGCCTCTCCTTTTTGTGAAGATTAGGAAAATTAGATTAGGGCAAAATTAACCTAACTTGTTCCCTTAAATACTACTTGACATATATTTTTTTTCTTATTTTCTTTTATATTATTCAGTCGCTCCACAATGGAGTGATCTACCCAACAAATCTCCCCCTCACGACATTATGGATGAATTCGTCATTCCCACAATAGAACGACATATCTCAAGCTTTTTCCTTGTCAACGCTTTTGTCAACATATCCGCACCATTGTCATCCGTGTGCACTTTTTCAAGTGCCAACTCCAACACATCCTGAATCCAATGATAACGAACATCAATATGCTTGGTCCTAGAATGAAAAGTTGCATTCTTAGCAAGATGGATGGAACTCTGGCTATCACAAAGCAATACATATTGATCTTGATTCAAACCAAGCTCCTGGAGAAACTTCTTCATCCACAACAACTCTTTACATGCTTCAGTTGCTGCAATATACTCGGCTTCAGTAGTTGAATGAGCAACACATTTTTGCAACCTCGATTGCCATGACATAGATCCCCTTGCAAATTTAACCAAATATCCTGAAGTAGACATGTAAGAATCAACATCTCATGTCATATAAGAATCAGTGAAACCAACCAACACCGGTTTTTCACCACCAAAAGTAAGGCATAAATCCGTAGTACCCCTGAGATATCTCATAATCCATTTCACAGCATTCCAATGCTCTCTACCAGGATTAGGAAGAAAACGACTAACCTTACCAACTGCATAAGCTATGTCTAGTCTAGTATATAACATGGCATACATCAAACTACCCACCGCTGAAGCATACGGGACCTTCTGCATCTTTTCCATTTCATCATCGCTAGAAGGAAACTGTTTGATACTCAACTTGAAATGAGATGCAAGTGGACTGCACACTGCTTTAGCATCACTTATGCTAAATCTCTGATACCAGTTATTAGGATCAAGCGCTTACCGTTGTACTAAAACCAATTGGTGGTAGTAAATGTGCTACTTTATTTCTTAACACAATCCAGTTTTTTTCTAGTTTTTTTGTGCCTTAGTCGAATCCTCTTACGTTTGAGGTTGCTGGTACACCCCAACAATCCCCCCAGCATTTGCAACCGTGGAATCATTACGCAGCATGCTGCTGCCGGGATTCGAACCGGTGAACTCGCTCTAATACCAGTTGTTAGTAAGGTTGAAGGAACAACTGTTGTACCCCATTTAGTTTTTAAAGGAATTGTAGTTGCAAATGACTTACCTACAAGCAATTCCTTTGAGATGCTTTCTATACGGAGCACCGATGAAAACTCAACAGGTATAGATAGCCGCAACCCTGTCTTGGCTGAGTTACAAAATATGCATTTCGATTGCCCAAAGGCTCGGTTAATCGAGTTACGATATCGAGAGTAAGGATGCCAAAAGAAGTTAACTACGGCTCGAGAAGGCCGTTAGAGTTCGAAAGCCAAAGATAGTTTCGATCTTTAGTTTTATTGGTTTTCTTGTTTTGTTTTCTTCTGGCCATATCTAAAACTGTAAACTCCTGGCGTTGTGAGTTTGAAAATGTTTTATGAAATAATATATATATATATATATATATATATATATATATATATATATAATGAAGTGAATAAAATATTGGTTTGAATCCAACCCCACTCGAAACCAAATAAGCCCTTAACAAATCATTTTTTTTCTTCAAAAGATACCTTTTGATACATGCCTCAAACGATGTGATACCTTAATGATTCATTACTTTTCTTTGAAAGATGACCTTTTGATACATGCCTCAAACGCTTTACACACACATCCGTTTAGGCTCATAATAAAATAGACACAAGGAAAAAAAAAACAACACATCTAACAAAATTGTTTAAATATGTTGTGTCAATATTATTGTGTCTTCTTTTTTTATTACGGAAACATTTTCTAGTTACAAATTAGATATACAATCAATGCAATTTAAATGTAGTTTTTTTGTTTTTTTTTTTTTGGGATCATTTTTCTTTCATAAATTTTTTGTGATTCGCTACAAATATGACCGAAACTAATTAAATTTAATTACTCCTTCAGTTTTTTTGATGTGTTACGGTTGAGAATTTGTTTTGTTTTTATTATCTGTCATTTTACATGTTCAATGCATCATTTCTTAGTTTTTTTCCTCCCATACCAACAAGTATTTATATCTTTAATATAAAAAATATTTTCAATACTAAAACTCTAAAAATTAATTTGACTCACTATTACTCATGCATTTATTCAAAAAATCGAAGTACAACTTAGTCATTTTATATTATTTTTTATTTTTAAAGCGCCGGTTCTCAGATCCTGAACCCACCTGGTCCGACTAATTCGAGTTCGATCATGCCTCGTGCATGCAGTGCAAATTTTACTCAGGGGTAGGCCTCAGTAAAACTTTTTTCAACATGACGGCTCAGAGGAGAATCGAACCGGTGAACTCCCTAGATATTTTTAAGTCATTTTATATTATATTTTAAAACTAGAAATATTAATTATTTTATTAATCTGTGTAATTCTTCTCTCTGCAATAAAAAAAAACGGAGAGAGTATTTTTTTTTTTTATTGCTGCCACATGTATAGAAAAAGAAAACATGACTCATCCTAAAATTCGTGATCGGCGAAGAAGATGATTACATGTTTGGGTATGTAATCAAATATTTGGAGTATAGTATAGTAATAATATTTAATATAGTCAATAGCAGCAGTCGATTTCCAACTATTTCCTTATAGACTTTGTTATTGTTACTATTATCTTTCTCCGCCTGCCTTAACCAAATCCCCTCTCCACAAATGTTTTCTTCATTACCTACCATCCGGTGTAGTTCTCAAGAGAAAACCTACGCATCTTTTCTTTAGCGAAAACCCCAAAAAGCTGTTACAATATCAAAATGAGCATTTTCGATAATTTTTCTTCCCAGCAGGAAAAGTTCTATCCCCGACCAATCTTTTACCAAATTTTGGTTTTAATTTTCGAAATTTCCATGGTCGGATCTCAGCCGACTAACACATTCAATCCAAATAACAACAGCAATGATCAGCTACAAAACGGGAAATTCAGCCCACCGGTGGCGATTGTAATAGTAGTCCTCGTAGTGGCTCTTTTCTTCATGGGATTCTTCTCTATTTACATCCGTCAGTGTACAGCTACAAACAATCCCACCAACAACAGCGTTCGAAATGCTCTTGCCATAGCCCGACGAGCAAACACCAACAACGCTATCCAGGCGGAGGCGCGTGGGTTAAAGCTTCGGTGATCGAGACGTTTCCGATGTTCTCCTACGCAGAAGTTAAAGATCATAAAATCGGGAAAGGGGCATTGGAGTGCGCTGTTTGTTTAAACGAGTTTGGAGACGATGAAACGCTCCGTTTGATACCTAAATGTGATCACGTGTTTCATCCCGAGTGTATTGATGCTTGGCTTGAAAATCACGTGACCTGCCCCGTTTGCCGGTCGAACCTGACCCCACAAGCCGGAGATGAACCGTATCATCCGCCGCCGGAGCTCAACCAAGAGAACCCGGAAAATAATATTGCCTCCGGTAGAACCGACGACTTGGCTGTTCACGTTGGCTTGGAAGAAGAGCAAGTGGAGGTGAAACCGGAAGTTAACCGGATTTGGAGTTTTAAATATCTGAACCGACCACCGAGGACCCAGTCAGTGAAAAGAGAAGGAAGAAATATGGTCGGTTTGGGAAAGTTCCGGTCTCATTCAACCGGGCATTCATTGGTTCAACCAGGAGAGAATCTGGACCGGTTTACCCTGATATTGCCTCATGAAATTAGGAAGGAGATGATGAACCGAGCCTTACTAAACCGGGCTAAGAGTGTAGCTGCTGTTTTACCCAGGAATGGAAGTAGTACCAGAAGATGGTATAGCACCCGGTTCGGTAATAGAAGTAGTAAGGGTGCAAGTTCATTTCAAAGGATTGAACCGCCGGACCGACCGGCGCCGTTCTTTTCAAGGGCAAGATCAGGTAAACCAACCAAAGTTATGGCGGAGAAGGGGGAGACTTCAACCACAAACCTCTTAAAACTGCCATCTTTAACATGTTTGGGTACGAAAAGTACTGATGAAATGAGCTTAATGCGTGTTGAACCGGTTCAGCCACCAGTATAGGTGCAGGGATGTTCGGTTTTTTGCTGCTGAAAAGTTTTATTGGTCTTTTTTTTTTTTATTAGATTGTAAAGGTTACATGTCCAAATGAGTATATTAAGGTTAACGTTTTTTTTTTTCTTTTTTTTAACTCAAATTAAACTTTTCTTTTTATTGATAAATACTCAAATTAAACTTCAAACTCAATATATATTCTTTTGCTGGCCGGTTAATTTCTGGGTCAATCGTGTGGGTTGAATTGTGTTAAAATCTTTTGACTGGTTCGAATTCATAAGTTCAACGTTGCCTGCGGTCCCCTATACAATCACAAGAAAATAGATACATAAAAAGTTAAAAACAAAGAAAGTAAACACGAGCAGAGAAGTTTTGTCTGTTTTTCGTAATAAATAAAAGAAAAGAAGGTTTGGCTAAAGTCGTGTAGGACCGGGTAAGGCCCACAAAGTTTAAGCTGAGGTGTGATTGAGAATGAAGGCCTAGCAACGATTCTGTAAATTGTTTCAAAATGTGTTTGGCATGTACTATATTAGCCAAAGATCTTTGCGTTTCTTTAATCAATTGTTTATCATTGATTAAACCTTTGATATATATAATAAAAATGTGATGATGATACCTTAACATCCTCAACAATTGTACACTATTTAGATTGAATTGAGTGACCTCTCATTTTGAAAAGCAGATACATAAAGTGTATAAGGGCACTTGTAGCAGATGTTCTATTAGGTGTTCTATATCTAAAATAGAAATGGAAAGGTGGCCTGGTTAGAAATATGATTTACAATGGATGAGTTTTATCATTGTAATAGAAATAGAAAGGTGAATAGTGTTGTTACATATATGAAACAAACACTATTCACCTTTCTATTTCTATTTTGGTGTGATAAATTTATCTATTGTAGGCCATATTTCAATAGGTTTTGTTTTATTTATTTTAGATATGTAACACCTAAACACACTTGTAGTAGATATTCAATTAGGTGTTACATATATCTAAAATAAATATTTTAATGTTATAGATATATGGATAGAAATCTTTGGTGTGGAGTGTTTTGAATTGAGATGTTGTATAATAGAAATATGTATTATTTTATATTATTTTGGTGATGTAAAATAGGATAAATGGTGCAAGTGCCCTAACCGTCTAAGTATTCGTTGTGAAAACAAATCGTCGTAGTTCTTATAAACACTTGTGGCTATGGAGAGTCAATTTAAGTCATGTGGGCTTATGACCCACTAATGTGTGTCCCTGATGAGTATGAGTTTACCGGAAAGGATATTGGTGTGAATTTACGTGACGATATGAGTTTCACCTATTCACTGCAAGCCTTGGACCTAGCAAAGGCCTTGGTGATGGGATCAAGTAACTCAACATACGCAAAGGAGTCAAGAGCATATCCATGACTTTGTAGATTATACTAGATTCCAAACCGAGTATATACGTGATTGTGGAACTGCGAATCGAACTCCATGCCCGGTCTATAAGTCACGGAGTATGTCTCTGTTTGAGATGCCAACAATCGTGGAAAGGCTAAGGTATTATATCCAAGCCCTCGGAGGATAAATGTTAACAAGCATGTATCGTAGCTTGAAGGTGCTGTTTTCATTTATTGACAACTTGAGAAATATCTTTATCATGTGTTGTGTATCATTCTAGTTACAATAATTTGAAATGTGAATACGACGGCGGATGGAGCTCCTCTGGCATCAAACATGCATACTCCGCTAGTAACTTTTGCACCTCGGTAGGTTACATTGCAAACCACTGAGGATCTTCCCCATTATCTTCTGGAATCAAAGCATAGATTACATTATCATCTTTAATCTCTACAAGAAACTTAGACATACAAAGTAGATTAATAATTCAGGGGCATGGTGAGGTTTATCTAGGCTGGGAGCCAACACAATCTTCTTCCCTTTGATAATAAAGGAGTACGTATTCTTCCTCACATCATGCACAACACTCATGTCATACTGTCAAGGTCTACCCAATAAAATATGACAAGTATCCATGGCCACAACATCACACCCAGCAGAATCAAAACAATTCTTCCCAATAGAAAAAGAAACAAGGCCATGCTTATCAATTTCTACCCCACTTTCCATTTTCAACTAGGAGAGACTATATGGTCGGGGATGCACCTTTGTCTTTAATTGAAACTTCTAAACAACTTCCTCGAAAACTACGTTCTAACAACTGCCTCTATCAACGTTCAACGTGCAAACATTGTCACCAATAATACAAGTGGTTCGAAATATATTAGTCTGCAACTAGTCATCTCCAGAATCCATTTTTTTGTTTGAATGACTAAATTTGTATGACAATCGCCATACAACACCTCATCGTCCTCATACTTATCATACAATGGCTCATCATTGGTCTCCTTTGTCAGATTCTCCTTACGCAAAAGACTTTTGGACTTTCCTCTGTCATCTTGAGTAATCTTACACTTTGTTGCCTTGTGACCATGTTCACCACATCGAAAACTCTTCATACTAGAACTAGACGCACTTTTTGATTATGATCGGCTTGGGTAAGACGGGACGACACCACAGGCCGAGACTCCTGTGGTCTAGCCGTTGATCGGGTGACTTGGTTCGCCATGTATGATGGCCTCCAGTTCTATTGTTTTTCCACGGTCAAAGCACGCCGGTGTGCTTCAGAAACCGTCCAAAGTGAATGAAGGCCGAGAGAGTCTTGTATGGGTAGATGCAACCTTCCCAAGTATCGAGCAACTAACTGTTCCTCCATTTCATAATCATCAACAGATCTATTACCTTGTCTCAACGCGTGCAATCGTTGATACAATGTTTGAGTGTAACTGAGTGGGAGAAACTGAGCCCTCGTTTTCTTTTTCATCTTCTAGTTGTCGGTAATCTTCGACTTTCCTTGACGCTCGTGAGACCGTTTCAACTGTTCCCACCAAGTGGATGCTCTTCCCTTCAATTTGATGGCGACCGGTTTTACTTTATCGCGGCTTGGAACCTCTTTGTATTCAAAGATCTGATCAATCTCAATCAACCAATCAACAAATGCTTCCGGCTGCATTGTACCTGCAAATCCAGGCAACTCAATCTTAAACCCAATACCATGGAGGCTACGGTCTCGGTGGTGATCATCCCGTTCATGCTGATGATAGTGATACATATTCTCAAAAACAGAACCGGAATCAGAGTTGTTGGACTCCCGAATGCTCTGTTCTGACAACTGTCAAGTCAACTCCTCAACTTGCCTTTGCAGTTCCTCCTCCCTCGTCATCTCTCGAGCAGGGGACTGACGTGTCTGGGTTTCACCACGTCCACGTCTTCCACGACGACCAACAACCATGATTGATAGTGATCACTACGTTCCTAGAAAACCAGAAAGCTCTAATACCAACTGATGCCAAAGCGTGTTAGGAAAACAAACAGGGAAGCGAAAAAAAAAAAGATGAACGCACAAACATGGTTTCAGAATATGCTCAAAGAAGCAAAATAGTTGTCTATTATTGAAGTCTCTAAAAAAAATCCCACAAGCCATGATTTTATAGTCGCCGATTTAAGACTTTTGAAAAATAAAAATTATAGAATAATAATGAAAAATAAGTCAACGCGGGAATCGAGACGCCGATCACACGGACCTTCCTAAACAAACGGATCTCATGTCGGATCTTTATTGAATACGCAATTAAAATAATAAAAACATGCTAAAATATTCGGAGCCCAAATGGAAGGGAAAACGGCTAATTTTGACTTCGAAACGGCAATGTGGTTCACCATGTCGTCGGCATTGGAAAGAACTTTCCGAAATGGAGTCCTGCGTGCGAAACGGACATCAGAACCGAAAGTTATGGCCAAATTACTATCACATGCCCGAACGTTCATTTCTGTCCGTGTATTCATTTGCAGTTAATGTGGAATCCGACAACTCCCCATCAGACGAGCCCGCATTATGGGAATAACGAGTAGATCAACTATGGAGTAAATAATAAACCCCTAAATATATCATTCTAAACATAATATAAAGTCATGCTAGGAACATAGCTATTTAGCCACAACGAATAATACAAGATGCTTATACATAATTGATCATCGTATATGGCTTATTGATAATGATGTATACTCATCATCATAATTAGTGATGTAAAAAGATATTGCGTGACTGATGCTATAATAGTGAAGACCGTAACATTATTCAATAATTTATGATCCAGTGGTCTTGAGTGTGGATCCATCATTTATCTAAAGACGACTAACCATAAGAAGAGTAATGATATAGGTATAACAGTTGTGTCACAACGGTGATATGTATCGTTGATTATGTTAGATTTACATAATAATCAATTTAAATACATTATGATCAACGGTACATATCAGTGTTGTGTCACTCGTTGTAGCACAACCGTTGTGCATATATCGTTGCTCAATAATCAAACACAATTAAGCAAAAATCCTACAAAAATTCCACCAACCTCCATGTCCTCCTTTCCCCTCTCAATTTCTCCGCCATATATATAGATAGATATCCAATCAAGCATTCCCTCCTCTCTCTATCTTCCTTCCGATCTGCTTGAAGACGACAATTACAAATAATAAAAACATTCCGCTTCCATTGAAATTTGATCACCGGATAACAAAGAAATTATAGAATATGGAGGTAAGATCAAGAGCTCCAGGAAAAATAATACTAGCAGGGGAGCATGCTGTGGTCCACGGATCAACCGCAATGGCTGCAGCCATTGATCTCTATACCTATGTTTCCCTCCGCTTTCCCACCCCTTCTGGTAATGTCATTTTGATTTTACTATTATTCTCTCTCCCAATTTTAGGGTGACATTTTGAATTTGAAGGAATTAGTAGTGATGATTGCAGCTTAATTGTCTCTTGCTTCTCAGTTGGATTTTATGCTTTTGTCAATATAGACTAGATACTTCAGATTTTTCCCTTTATTCTTCCATTAGAGTCTCTCATTGATTCCATGTTAAGCATATTATTGCAGAGAATACATCCTAAAGTATGTTGTGATAGTGGATTAGGATCCATAGTAAACCATACATGTGACAGTTTTTTTCTGAAAAATTTGGGTACTAAGTGAAGACTTTTATTGTGACTCTTACAAACTCGACCAACTAGAAAAGTTAAGTTGAAGGAAATTGTTAACTGTATCATGTCCATATAGTCAAGAAGTCTTTGAATGACTGTGTTCTAAGTAACTGCAAAGATCATCCAAATCCTTAGTCCTTTGCAGAAGTAATATGGAACTGTTTTTTTTTTTTTTTTTTTTTGTATAATATTCTTCAACTTCTTGTAGTGATCCAGCTGCTTTCCGTTTTCTGGAGAGTTTATTGTGTTCTGTTCAGTCAACTCCTACAAGTAGTACAATAATCCGTTCTTTGTATTTGACAGGAGTTAGTCTTGGCCCTTCCATTTGGGATTAGAAAAGCATATCCTTTATCTGGCTTAGGCCCCCCTGGTGCTTTTGATTTGAATTAATTCCATGATTGCGTAATCCGGTACATATAGGAGTTTTTTTTTATTAATCCTAAGCTATAATTATTCATCTGAAGGTGAGGAGAGCTTGCAGTTGATCCATAAAAAATTAAAAAATGTTTTATGACTCTATTTTCATGTCCAGTGTTCTAATTGTATTCTGTTTTGTTTGTTTTCCAATTTTAATATTTGGCTGGAGTAGAGAATGATGATACTGTGAAACTCCACCTGAAGGACATGGATTTGGAATTTTCTTGGCCTGTTGGAAAAATTAAAGATGCTATATCAGATTTGGGTAGCACTAGTGCATCTTCTCCAACATCATGCTCACTGGAGATCACCAAAGCAATTGCATCTCTAGTTGAAGAACAACAAATTCCAGAGGCGAACATTGGCCTGGCTTCTGGCATTTCCGCATTTCTTTGGCTCTACATTGCCATCCATGGGTATCAACTATTTCTTCTTATAGGTGAACATTTTCTCTTATTGTAGACTTTTGAGATGGCTGTTTCTTCATGGTTATCAGATGCAAACCGGCAATAGCCATTGTCACCTCCGAGCTCCCACTTGGATCAGGCTTGGGTTCCTCAGCTGCTTTTTTTTGCTCTCTCTGCTGCTTTGCTTGCTTTATCAGATTTAGTAAATCTGGATTTCAGTCACCAAGGCTGGCAAATGTATGGGGACTCTGAGCTTGACTTGGTCAATAAATGGGCCTTCGAGGGAGAGAAGATTATCCACGGGAAACCATCAGGAATAGACAATACAGTAAGCACGTCACGGTATGTGATCAGTAGATTCAGATGATGAGTTATGGTTGTAGTAATTATTGGATAATCTCTTGGTACATTCTGCTCATGCCCACGGAATTTTCTAATGCATATAGCTGCTTTTGATTTTATAGTTTACAATCTATGTTGCAGGCAACATGATCAAATTTAGGTCTGGGGAGTTGACACGGGTAAAGACTAACATGCCGCTGAAAATGCTGATCACGAATACAAAGGTTGGAAGAAACACCAAAGCCTTGGTTGCAGGTGTTTCCGAAAGGACAATGAGACATCAAAATGCCATGGCTGCAGTCTTCAATGCTGTTGATTCCATCAGCATTGAAATGGCTTCCATTATCCAGACACCCGTTTCTGATGATCTTGCAATAACTGAGAAGGAAGAGAAGTTAGCAGAACTGATGGAAATGAATCAGGGCTTGCTTCTGTGTATGGGAGTTAGCCATTCTTCAATTGAAACTGTGCTTCGAACAACTTTGAAATACAAGTTAGCTTCGAAATTGACCGGAGCCGGTGGTGGAGGCTGTGTCTTGACGCTATTGCCAACCTGTATCCTTTGTCATTTCCTTTCTTTGCCTTCACTTACCTTGATGTTTTATTTTTGTGTTTTCTGCCCCCATCTGTTTTGTTTTTGTATTTCTTTGACCGCAAAATTCAGTATTATCAGGAACAGTCGTTGATAAAGTAATTTCAGAGCTAGAATCATGCGGATTCCAATGTTTTATTGCTGGAATTGGGGGAAGAGGCATGGAGATTTCCTTCAGTGGATCTTCCTAATGTATATTTTCTTGCTGCTCTCAATGATATCGTAAGATTTGACTTTTCCACTTGCTTTCCAAGGTTTCCTTTACTTCTTTTCTGTTGGTGGCCTTCTAAAACGGTACATATATGGCAATAATAATTTGCTTCTCCTCCTGTTGAGGCATTTATGTATGGCTCTTTTGAGTTGAATTCTTCAGATTTTTTGAAGGGCATTTGTTTGTAACTTTATCCTAACACTCATCTTTTTCCTTCTTTTTAATGGTAAATCTTGCTTGAAATGGGATTTGTTTGTAACCAGCATGATTGGTATGAGACGTATGTTTATTCAATTAATTTAAAAAGTTGCACTTAATTTATTTTTTTGGTTGATCCACGTCACTCACTCACGTTGAAATGTGTTGAGATCAAAAGGACCTGTTGTTCTGGGAGATGTAAAACATGATAAGCAACAAAGACTGTTGATGCAATTTCTTGGTTTTGAGTGGCGGCGTCTGGTGGATGATAAGAGGGAAAGGTTAAGCACATTGAATATGGATGAAAATCTAGAGAGAGTCTGATAGATCGATAACGTAGACATTGCCATTAATCCTCGTGATGACATGAAACATGCCTAATTTCTTTGGTTTTAGCGTGTTGTTGTGTCTGTAGAGAACCTCTCCTTGCATAGGTAAGACCAGCAACACGTTAAAACCAAAGAAATTAATTAGGCCAGATCAGCAAAGTAAAACAATATGATCAAATTGCAGAGATTGTGTTCAAGTTCTGGTGAACTTCTGATGTAATGTGCTTGATAATGCTTGGATCATACAATGTAGCAATAAACGAACATTCAAAGCATTCAGACAAAGCAGTATAAAGTGAAGAAGTAGAGATCGCGATGATGTAGACGTGTTTCAACAAGTAGGGTTTAAAAAACCTATGCAGTCAATCAAATACCAAGTTGTGAGACTTGGATTTGTAAACATTACTTTAGCAAGTTATTACAAGAATTTACAACACAATGTAATCCCCACAGCTTGATCACACAGACAATATTCTCTTAACCACTCTCATGGATGTAGTGGATTAAACTACACAAGTCTTTCAATCCCAAAACACTTTTATGGTGAATTAAGAATAATACTTAACTTCTAAGATGATCAAGATTGCTTATGATTATCAGCAAAGCACTCTAATCAGCACAAACCACACTACAAATGCAAACAGTGAACAAAACCAACAATATGTCACTTAGTCTTAAGTAGAATTCAGGAGATATGAAGATTGAGATAATTCAGAGTTCAGAGAAGATCAAACAAAGCAAAAGAATTGCAAGAATGGAAGTAGCCTTTTCCAAACACAAGAATTTTTTTATAAGTCAAATGATGCAGCAACTGTGTATTAGCAAGTAGTTGTTGCATTCAAATTTGGATCAAGAAATAAACTGTTTGAAAGCATAGGAAGCTTCCTACTTATTTCCTCTTTTTGTCAAGATTCATCAAATGAAAATTGCAGCTGAAAATAGCAAGCAATCCGTTGGGGATACAAGTAGTGGTGGCCAAATGAAACCGGAACCGGCGGTTTGTGTAACCGCCGGTTTGGATCATCGGCGATTTGTGTGACCGCCAGTTGGACGGTTAGGGGGCGGTTAGGGATTTTTGGTAACCGGAACCGGCGGTTCAACCGGCCCCAACGGCTACAATTACAAACGCCTATCTTTATTTTTTATTTTTTTTTCCAAACACTTCAAAAAATTTCTATAAATACTACCCCATTCCATTTCCAATTTCTTACACCACTCTCCTCTCAATTCTTACATCTTCTTCCCTCAAAAAAAAAAAAATTTCTTACATCTTCTACTCATTTTCTTTGATTATTAAGTTTGTTTAGTTGGTAAAAACAACAATCAAATTACTTTATGATACCGATTTTTGAAGTTGTTCTAATTTAATCGTTAATTCAATACGGTTTTAGTTATAAGTAAAATTGGTTTGTAATTTATTCAACTAATTTTTTTACAAGTGTAAAAAAAATTCCATTTTATAATCAAATTTACTTTACTAGACCGATATTTGAAGTTGTTCTGATTTAATCGTTACTTCACCTCTTCTTGACATTGTACAAAATCTAAATTAAATTTAACGGTTATAAAAAAAAATTAACTAACCAATTTTACTTTCCGTTATGACACGGTTGTGCCGGAATCGGATGATTTTGATGGTGGCTATAGACCCCAACATTTTACAAACCCTATCACTGGTAGTCACATTTCAATTCCTCACTTCGAAACACCTTTAGGTTTCAATCCTGATGATTTTGATAGTCATTACGACGATATAATGTCTCAACCTGTAAATTTTAACATCAACCTTAACGAAGCTGAAGATAATGAGCCTCATAATGATGAAGCCGATGTTGATGATGATGTATTCCCGACTGCTTCCCGTCCTAGACAAGGATGTGGTGGGAGTCATGTGACTGTAAGAACACCGCGTCGTGATAGGGCAGATACTACTCCTACTCCTGAGTCAATCGATTTAGATGGTGATGAAAGTACCCCATCCGGAGCACAAGAAAAATGGTTAAAATCGAAAAAATTTACGGAATTTTTCACAAAGGTTCATCGGACTGATGAATTAGCATTAGCTAACCCCGGAAAGTATTTCTACGGGGTGTGCAATTTCTGTGGCACTAAATACAAATTTAAAGGGGGTGGTGGTTACGGATCGATGCGGACTCACATAATAAACAAACAAACCGAAAATTGGAAGGCAGTGGCGTCTCAAACCCATTTAAACATGCCGAGCTCCAGTAGCAGTAACACTAATCCACTTTTTATTTACACTCGTGATAAGTGTAGAGATCTAACCACGAATCTTGTTGCGGGATGGGTCTTCCTTTAGCTTTCCGAGAATCCTATTTTCGAACGTTACGCATAAGGGCTTTGCAACCGGCTTTTAATCGTATCCTCGTGGCAACGGTTACTAGGGATTTCAAAAAAAATAATTAAACGACAAAATATTATAAAAGAAAGTTTGAAGACAAATAAATTCCGAGTATGTGTATGTGCCGATATTTTGGAGGATAGGAGGACCAACAATTATTATTTGGGAGTGTCGTCTCACTGGATTGACAACAATTGGATTTTCCAAAAAAGGTTACTTGCTTTCCGTTTATTTAACGAAACTCATAATGCTTAATTCTAACATTGCATCTTTATTACTTGATATTTTTTACGCATACGATTTAAAAGATAAAGTTTTTTCTATTGCGTTTGACAATGCTTCAAACAACACTGCTTCGATTCCCGAGTTATCCCAAAATTGTGAACCTCTTTGTAGCGGTCAATTTTTTCATGTTAGATGTTTTTGCCATATTTTTAATTTATATGTAAAAGATGGTCTAAAAGTTTTTGACTATAATATTAAGCGATAAAAAATTCGATTGCACATGTGTTAGGCAGAAATATTCTTGTTAATAGGTGGTATAAATATCTTAAAGAGAAAGGTCGTCGCCCTGTCAAACTGCCGCAAGATGTACCGCATAGGTGGAGCACCACTTATGCTCTTTGGAAAAAAACAGACAAAATTAAAAATACTTTGTGCTTTTTTAAATGAACACCGTGCGAGCGAATATCGTTTGTTTCCCTGTACTTGGACTGCATGCAAGACATTGATGGATGTTTTTAAAGTATTCAAAAAATTTACTGAAATATTTTCAAAATGTTATCAACCCACAACACATTTAGTCTTGCCTGCTAGTGTAGAAATAACTGTCGAGTTTGAAACCTTGGAACACGACCCTGCATTATTTCAATGTTTAGGGCCGATGGAGGAGAAATGGAATAAGTACATGTTGCGTATTCCTGACACTTATCTCATTTCTTTTATTCTCGACCCTCGTTTAAGACTAGTAGGTGTATATAACATGTTAAGTGTTTACTATGATGCTTTGTCTGATATTCATAATGTGCCCCCGGTAGATTATACGGTTGAAGTAGATAGACTTGAAACTTTATTAAACACTTTATATGTTGAATATGAGCGTATGTATGGAATGAGAAACGACGCGGTTCCCAATCCATCCGCAAGTGGTTCTATTAACCGTGCAGGTGTTCGATAAAACTTGTTTTATATTTATTTTACCGGAACACCCCAAGTATAAGGATCGTAGTATAGGGTGTTACCGAGTCGTCCTAAGGGAATCGTACAATTATCGGATTAAAATATAGCTGTTATAAATAATGTCACAACTTATTAACTAAAATTAAATTTTATACTAATTATGATCTAAAAGGCAATGAACAGTAACGATGAACAGTAACGATGAATAGTAAATTTGCAGAAAATTAACAATTAACAACTAGAATTTAAAACAACTAACTTAGCAATCAACGATTTGTACTAATGATTCGATTTATCAAGTAATTAAAAGAACAGTAGAACGACACGAATCCACCAAACAACCACCACCCAACCAAGTCATGAATTGAATTATATTTCTTGGTATGATCTAACCTAAATTCGATCTAGTTTCCTTAATCAAATTTACTTAGCTTTCGTTTTCTTTCTCAAGTAAAACAAAATTAACAATTTAAGAACATGATCACGAGTTCGTCTCCGAATCTCCTACCCAATTAACAATAAACAATCTCTTGAATTAACATTAATCGTATCAAAAGAAAGGTTCTCATATGAATATAATTCTCATTATAATTCAAACAAATAACTGTTTCATCAATCTTTCGATCTAACAAAACAAAACATTCAAAGCGTTCAATTGATAAAGAAATTACAATTCAAACTCACGAAATAATTGCTATTGGAACATCCCTTGGTTGTGATGGTGTTGAATTGGCTTCATCCCGTTGTCCTACTGCGAATCGCTTAGCCTTCGATCATCCTTGATCTCCAAGAATAAATTGAAGAGAAAAGACTCATCTTTTGTATGATAAAGTGCGGCTGCCCTCTAGGGTTTTTATGCGGGTAATGTGTATGATGTTGTGTTCTTTCTCTCCGCATGGATCTTTGTTTTTATAGGGATCGTGGCCGACATAGGAAGATCTAGAAGATAGCGATGCGAAAATCCACCGACCTACCGAGCCGACACGTTCGGGTCGATCGAGTGTCATGGCTCGGTCGACCGAGCCTACCAAATGCCCGTGTTCACACTGCGTAGCCGTATAACGTGTTCCTCACTTCACTCTTTCGATCAGATTTGATTTATCCTTCTTTAATTGCTCCGAATATCTTCTTTATTTCTTGAGATTCTTTTGATTGAATAATATTTATCTTCCCAAAATAAAATCCAAATGATTGAATGAAATTGATCCTCTTGATTAAATAATATCACCCCTGCATTTCTTTATTTTCGCAAAATGTTGTTACACCAAGTCATCGAATAATAATAATAGTAAAAATGTGCAACAAAAATAACAATTAAACCCATAATTTACTCATAATTAAATTATAATTCCTCAATAACCATTATAGGAATTTAACGGTTAAAACACGCTTTTCTCATTTATTTCCCTTAAAAATAAGGTAAATTGTTTAGGGATTAAGCCCAAAATATAGTAAAATATACCCTAAAACAAAGGTAGAGAAAATAAATGAAGCTTCTGCTACTCGTGAGCTACTCGCACTCGACTCGGAAGATAGATCGACTCGATTCGGTTTTTTTCGAGTTCGAGCTTGAGTTGAGCTACTCGAATAATTAACCGAGCCGAGCTCGAGTTTTAAAATATAGTAATCGAGTAGCTCGCGAGCTTAATCGAGCTTGATTAAATAATTATTTAATTAATTTAATTTATTAAATTTATTATAAAATATTATTTTTTATTATTAAAAAATATTATTCGAGTCGAGTATTAGACGAGCCGAGCTCGAATTTACCATATTTCGTTAAAAATTAAATGAATTCTAAGATAATAATCGAGCTTCCGAGTCGAGTTGAGCTTTATCGAGTACTTAACGAGTCGAGTTCGATCTTGATTTTTTATGGCTCGATCGAGCTTGAGCCGAGTTTCGAGCCTGAACTTTTTTAGCCGAGTTGAGCTCGAGCCCTAGAGAGTATCGACTCGACTCGGCTCGATTACACCCCTACGTGCAGGTGCCCTACGGGGAATTCAAAAAGTTCTGGATAAAATGAATTCGAAGCAACATAAGGGAGCGACAACGTCATCCGATCAACGTTCAGAGATAACCAAATATTTAAACACAAAATTTGAAGTCTGTGAATCCGGTACCTATGATTCGACTTCGACTTATTGAAGTGGTGGAAGAGACATGCTAAAGAATTTCCAGTGCTAGCAATGATGGCGGTCGAGTTTTTAAGTTGCCAATGTTTCGACCGTCACTGTTGAACGAGCTTTCAGCATGGCAGGATATGTGATTAATGATAAAAGATGTTTGCTTCATCCCACCACTTTAGAGAAGCAAATGTGTTGTCAAAATTGGGTACGAGCCGAGAAGAGGGTACAAGACAGTGAGTCAGAAGATGAGTCACAGTTCGAAGTCGGTGACACTGAAACTTCAGGAGGAGCAAGCGCTCGAAATACCGACATCGATAATTTTGAAGATTAAAGTTACGCAATTTATATCTTACTTATAAAATTGTTACAATTTATAAAAACAACTATAAAAGACTAAAAAAAACTATAAGAAACTGTTAAAAACTATAAAAGAAAACCGATAAAAGACGATAAAAGACTACAAAAAAAACCATAAAGAAAAATCCGATAGAAACTATAAAAACCTATAAAAAATACTATAAAAGACTACAAAATAAACTATAAAAAATTACAGAAACCTATAAAAATACCATAAAAACCATATACAAACTATAAAACACTATGAAAAAACTATATAAAAAACTATTTATAACTATAAAAACCTAAAAATACTATAAAAGACTACAATAAAAAAACCTTTAAATACTATAAAAACATATAAAAAGACTATAAAAGAATACAAAAAAAACTATAAAAACCTATAAAATCCATAACAACACAATACAAACCAAAAAAAACTATAAGAAACTATAAAATACTATAAAAACCTATGAAAAAACAATAAAAGACTAAATTAAAAAATAAGAACTACGTTCGCTTTGATTTTTTTATATGTGTTGTGCCTCCGACACGATTATATACAAAAGAGACGTAGGCAACCGAATTACCGGTACAAGCGTTGAAAAAATAACATAATTTACATATAAGAAAAATAACACAATATATATCACGTAATATTTAATAAAACAACATTGTAACCAACTTATACTTAAAACCGACTAAAAAAATATGTGAAACTATAAAAACCTATAAAAAAAACTATAAAAGACTAAAAAAATTATAAGAACTACGTTCGCTTTGATTTTTTTATATGTGTCGTGCCTCGACACGATTACATATAAAAGATACGTAGGCAACCGAATTACCGGTACAAGCGTTGGAAAAATAACATAATTTACATATAAGAAAAATAACACAATATATCTCACGTTATATTTAATAAAACAACATTTTTAATCAACTTATACTTAAAACCGACTAAAAAAATATGAGAAACTATAAAATACTATAAAAAAAAACTATAAAAACCTATAAAAAAAACTATAAGAACTACGTTCGCTTTGATTTTTTTATATGTGTCAGCCTCCGACACGATTACATATAAAAGATATGTAGGCAACCGAATTACCGGTACAAGCGTTGAAAAAATAATATAATTTACGTATAAGAAAAATAACACAATATCTCTCACGTAATATTTAATAAAACAACATTTGTAATCAACTTATACTTAAAACCGACTAAAAAGCTACAAGAAACTATAAAATACAATAAAAACTTATAATAATAAAAAAAAAACTATGAAACAACTATAAAAAAACCTATAAAAAAAACTATGAAAGACTAAAAAAACCAATAAGAACTACGTTCGTTTTGATTTTTTTATATGTGTCGTGCCTCCGACACAATTACATATAAAAGATACATAGGCAACCGAATTTCTGGTACAAGCGTTGAAAAAATAACATAATTTTTAAAAATAACATAAATTACATATAAAAATAACACAATATTAATATTATATTTAAAACCGAATAAAAAACTATTTATAAAAAATATATATTACATTCACTTAGTGAAAAGAATAGTAATTTGTTATTGTAGTGAAAAGAATAAGTATTATATGAAAATGTAAAAAAAAATATTAATAATATTTAAAAACCGTGATCTGAACCGGAAGGAAACCGTGAACCGTATTGAACCGTCCGCCGGTTTTTAACCGTCAACCACCGGCGGTTCCGGTTAAGGTTCGGTTCGGTTACACCATTTGCCCACCACTAGATACAAGAGGAGTTAGGCAAGTGTATGATGTGACATGGTACTTACAAAAACTTTATGCAACTTTCCATCCCTTATATCAAAAAAACGGTTAAACCCTAACCGGAAGGGTCTCATCGCCCCCGTTCCCACAGGAGTGCGATGAGAGGTTAATCAGGGACCAAACAGCTCAGGGAAGAGGCTTGCTGTTTTTTCCGCTTACCGAAAGGGGACGGCCCTTTACGGGACTCGAACCCCCAAACTCCGGCTTTCGGTCCATCGTGGCATTACACCACCCCAAGCGCTTACCACTAGGCCATATCCAGGGGATTCCATCCCTTATAGCAAATATTGATCCAAGGGTTCTATATGTAGCTTCTCGGCTGATTAATTAAGGTAATAAAACATTGATAAATGATGTACAAACATCAAACTTGTATCACATGAAGTAGTTCTTGATAATGTTCATGATCAATTTTGAAATTCATGTTAAGGCATTTGATCTTGCGATGTAGCTTGATATAATGTGCTAGAAACTTGTATAATACCTGTCTAAGATCGATAAAGCTTTGTGTCTTGTACTATAAGTAATAAACTTTAGTTGGCATTAGTATAAGATACATTATACTGATGCAACACATATAATGAAGGGGGAAACAATTTTGATGACAGGAAATATAATCACTCATTAAGATCAAACCATATGCTTATTATACATGTAGATTTCAATCCCAAAACCAATTACACCTCATTACCAATTGTTTTATCTTTGAAACAATCAAAGAAACAACATCAAACAAGGGTATCGAGAATCAATACTCAATAGGTAGTGCTTCAATTGTTGGAGGTCTTTGACTAAAGCATAGAACTCTCTCTTGTAAGTAGTCAACTTTGACCTTGGGTCAGAACACCTTTCACTAAAGAAGGAAATGACATCTTTCTCGCTCAAAGATCCGATGTCATTAGTAGATGCATCATTATCCACTTGAAAAACCTTATCGAATTGGGTAGAGTCAAGGATGAGGTGGACGTATGCATGGACGTAGCTGTGTGTATTGTTGAAATAGTGTCCTAAACCCAATCGGGTTGGACCGGATCTGACCGGGTCGGGTCATTTCTACTATTTATTTATATTTATACATATATTAAATGGCTTTTCTATTGTCACGTATTTGTTTTTTTAAAGAACCAATTATGAATTGTTATATGATAACATCCTTAGTATTAAACTGTGATAGAGAAACCATGAATGGCGATTATGGTTGATGAGATCTCTAATCACTTTAATAAGTTTGATACTTAAATGTCTTTAGGCTTATGTACTATTAAACAGGGCATTGATAGTACAAACATGCTAGCACGTATTAGATGTATTTTGTCTTTAAGGGCAGTGATAGATCTCGTCTATCGAAGTGTAGAGACACTTGGACTGTACGTGGACGTGTATTAGAGAATGCGTACGTAGGACTGACCCACTTACACTGTTAAGTGTCACACTATGTGACGGTTGTGTAATTATCCTTAAGACCGGAGTCTACATGGCATCACGGTGTGGATTGTCATTCTTTGACACTATTGAGGTTTCCCCTAGCCATGGGGCGATCATGCGGTAGTGATTGGGTGTGATACGAAAGCATGCGGAGTATACATGTTTGGTCGTCCGGGAATCGCGTACCCTATCGGTAGGAGTGAATATCCGAAGGGCCTTCTTATAAGGAATGTCTTACTTTCGTGAATCTTTGCAAAGTGAAAGTAAATGAGTTACTTCGAGAGAGCATGATATTCAGATTATAAGATACGATCGTAAATGTATTGACACCCGACGTACGACCGTATGGCTATTGTAACAATGATAGGATTCTATTTACATGGTAATTGTTTCACATGAAAGGTAGTAGTCATTGCATTTGACTTTTCCGATGTTTGGGGGTCACGGTGTGTTGCTAGACGCTATCCCGTGATCATTAGGTATGAAGGGCATTTTCGTAATTTGCACTTTGTGTCATCGGCCAACATATTCGGAAGCCTATCGGGTCACACACATAAGAACATCTAGCCGGATTAAAATGCGGTTATAGTGATAACCAAATAAGGAAACTTTATCTCGACTATAAAGTGTTATATTGATAAATTAATATGGTAGTATTTATTTATTATGAATAAATTAAATACAATATATTAATTATATTGATTAATTAAAGAATATTCCGGAAGCCAATTTATTGGCTAAGAGGCGCAGACTGTAGTGTATTAAGATACACTTGAATTGTGTAATTTAATTAATGGTATTATCATATTAATATTAGATATCAATATTTATATATACACATTCATATGTGACTTGCACATATGATGTCCATGTGCGCATGTTGTAGTAAAATACATACATACATATATATATATATATATATATATATATATATATATATATATATATATATATATATATATATATATATATATATATGTGTGTGTGTGTGTGTGTGTGTGTGTGTAATATTTATGTGATATATACACATGTGTAAATTAATTTATGGTAATAAGATAAAGATAGTCAATATTAGATATTGACAAATATCTTGGAAATATTTAATAAGAGATATTAAATTAAATGAGATAAATCAATCAAATGCATTTTTCTTATCTTATTAGGAAAATGTTTTCTCTCTCATCTATTTACTAGGAAGCTTTTCTCAATCAAATTGGGAGACATAAGTGGCGCATCACTCCCTATATAACCAAGGGGTTGACTAGCTCTTTTGTACATCACAATTCCAATAGCTAATAGTTCTTGTAAAAAATATAGAGCTTCTTCTGGAGAGATTTTGAGAGAGTGAAAAGATCGGTCTAGCATCCGAGTTTTTTTGGTAGCAATCCATGATGCAATTCCGGTTAGCTGTTCGTGTGGATCACCGGTAGAGGCCGAACACTTGGGCGGCTCCGTGTATCACTACTCTCCCTAGACGGTCAAAGCGTCGATCCAATTGGATCAACCAAGGTATTCACCGACTACTACTTATTTGTTTATCGCTTAAACGAAGTCGATCTTAGGTAAAAGGAAATCAAATTTTGAATTCCGCTGCGTTCTCGTGTAGATTTCCTAACATGTATCTCTTGGGGGGCTAAGCCCACCCCAATAAATTATTTATGCCTAATATTTCGTATAAATTGACATCTATATCAGCCCATCCGATCATCATAATATAGTCTATCAACCCATCCGATCAACATAATATAGTTTGCTAGCCCACCCGCATGTAATTTCCTGGCTTCGTCCTTGCACGTATGTTTGGTCTTCAAGTTCTGAAAACTGTGTTTTTAAGGTTGTTTCCATTTGAAACCTCCTTTATTGAGGAAGACAGTGGCATGAGATGCAATAATATTAAATACTATGATAAATTTCCAATATATGAATAGAAAATCTCAAAGAAACTTCTAAATTCTTATATAAGAAGGAAAGCCTCGGTCTGATCTTCCTCATCTGATATGATCTTTCTCGACTGATAGACACATCTTATGATCTTCTGCTCAATTGATCTATATTTTTACTTAATCTTGTCAGGTCTTATCGACTGACCTGATCTGAACTTGTATTCATCTGGTTCTTCTCATAACTGGTCTTTTATTTAAATGATCTTCTCTAATTAACTGACATTCTCTAAGTTGGTCTTCTAGTCTTCTCGTTTGAATCTAGTCTTCAAGCTTCTCGTCTGGATCTGGTCTTCAGCTGATCTACTGAACTTACAATTGAAAGACTAACAAATTATCATATTACAAAGACACGTCCGAGTATAACAAAATCAATTACAATATCATACCATCTATTCAGAAATCAAACAAACCTATTTGGCAAGGGTTTAGTCATCATGAAAACTAACAAATCCCAACAAGTGGGGATGAAGGCCAAAAATGAGGGGGGATATGAACCAGGACAATGGAAAAAAATTTGGGTAATAAGGACAAATGAACTGTTCGCTACAATGTTTTATGATTGAATATACCCCAAATCTATTTTTTCGGTGTTTTTTTTTTTTACTAAAATAACTTTGAAAAAGATATTGAAAAAATATCAAATAGAATGTTATATGTTAAAAGTGTTACAATATTTTGACGCTTAAATCAAAAGACATATTTATTTTTGTAATTAAATATGGAATAACGTAAAGTATTGTAATTTTTTTTCCGTTTATCTAATTTATCAAGAGGTTGGGTGTGTCGGCACGAATATTACTATGGTGTACCATCAATGTATCGTCCTCGATGTGAGCACTAGGATATAACCTGACAAGTGACCAGGGTTTGAATCCCGTTAAAGGCAAAAATATGCATGTGTAAAATCTTTCGTTTCCGTTAAAAAGAAGAAGAAGAAGAGTATTCTTTGGCGTCGATAATAAGTTAACAACTCCTCCTTTTTGTTTCATTTTGTTTTTGAAAATTCTTTTACCCTTCCTGTACATTATTTTTGTCATTTTCTCCTATTTATATTACTCCATCTTTATTTAACGCTCGCAGTTGTCAAAAATATTTTTTTTTTATCAGACGTATGACGAGGGTCGGATCAGCACCTCGTCACGTGTCGCCTCCACATCAGCACGGTAACAAATATAGACAGAAAAAGCCAACATCATAAGGGCCAAGTGTTGGAAATAGCGCCCGAAAGACAATTTATGTAATTATTTTGAGAATTAATAAATGACAGATTTATTCTCATCTTGTTCTTTGCTTCATGCTTATAAGTAATACACTGCTGAAAACCCCAAGTCGTATCATATGTAGCCATATAACTTAGTGTGTGTGTCACACATGAGGATTAAGTTTATGGTGATACACTTGAAATGTTAGTCCGTGGTGAAGTTAATCAAAGTATGAGGTCTATTGATTACACCACCATTAATGCGCCCAGAACACTTTATGGTGTGACCATCCATTCCGGACTGTCGACATTGGTTGTCTAAGTGGGGCATTTATATATGATGAGAGTCATATAGGGACTTGACCGATTTAATCTACGTTTCTCATATAATTCCGTGATTGAAAAATCTTATTAAATCACAAGATGATCATATATGGATTAACCTTAATCCTGAAGTGATTACAGACTCCTACTGGTTTCAAGATAGGGTTTGATGTGTTCGTTAAGGATCGCTAAGAGGCGCAGTCCGAATCACTTTCACGTTGGCACTATTCTGGAATGAGTGAGTAGTGTGTGTCTCACAAATATGAAATTCATTTCTTCCTGCGGGAAGTAGAAAGACAATCCCCTTATTTGTTAATCCTAGAAACTGATCGATCCGCAGAGTTCGTATTGGTTATGAATTAATTGATCACTAGTGGGCTAATGATAAATAAGGATAAGACGTATTGAAGAAGGTTTACGGAAATAATCCTGCTTCGTTACGGATAGTCTATGGAGGGTTAGTTTGTATAAAATGATTATATCAATGGACACTTATCGACTCGACTCGACGTTTTGAGAATAAGTTATATCTATAATCGATAGAGTTCGGTTTAATTTATGGTGGCGTAATTCGAATTAATGAATTAAGTAGAAATATTCTGCTCGATGAATATTTTATTTAATTTATTGTAATTCTGATTATAGGTCCATGGTCCCCTGGTTGGCTCTAACACGCGAGTGTTTTCTCGCTTTATGGAACTCTCGAGAATAAATTAAATAGTTGGTCTATTTAATGAACATGCAATATTATTTATTTGGTAAATAATATGTAAAATATAAAAGACATTTTCTATTAAATTTAATGATGTAATTGGCGCCACATTTGAGGATAAATTAGGAGAAGAAATTTTCCTAGATTATCTCATATGTGTAATTAATTAATTATCTATTTGTTGGATAATTAATGAAAAAATAAGAGATTGATTTTTTGGGAATTATCTTTTATCTTTTGGCAAAAAAAAAATTTCCTTAGGGGAATAGATGATTGTGATATGAAAAAGATAACTCTCTTGACTAGTTATTTTTCTATATAAAGAGAGTTCCTCCTAGTACAATATTCATTCACAAATTGCGCCACTTATAATTAAAAGAAGAGAAAAATTAGTTTCTCGTTCTAGTCATTAAAAGAAGAAAAACCTAGGGCTTTTCTTGTGCATATTCGAGGAGGTTTTACGGCGAGGATCGACGTCCACCAGTCGTCGCTAGGAGATACAATCCGGAAGACTACGGCTTCTCCTTTTTGGTCGACTATTTCTTCCTTTCCGTTGAGGTAAATATTCAACATTCTCATAGTTAGATTAATTGTTTATGCGAATCGAATCGTGGTAAAATCGCATGCGAATTTATTCGTAGCTTCTGTTGTGCTAGATCGAGTGTCTCGATCGGTGCTGAGAATCAGATTTGACGATCCAATTATGGATCGGATCCGGATTCGGGTTTCTGCATATCCAGCATGTGGTATCGGAGCCAGGTTAAATCGATTTTGCGATCATGATTGCATAAATAATTAATAAGGAGTGGAATAGAATAAATATTGCATCTTTTAAATTTAATTTATGCGATTGAATGTTTTGGTTGACGAGATGGATTGGGGTTGGTACTTGTTTACCGTTAGATCTATTGTAAACCCGTTTTTTCCGGGTATAGGATATTTTGCAATTTAATTTTCTATTTTTTTTTAATTTCGGCCGAGTGGCCTTCTAATTAAATTCTGATGAAGACATGAAGAGAAAAAGACGTAGCGTAGTGGTAAAGACACAAGTTCAATTGTGTTCAGATTTGAGTTTGAATCCCCTTGGCAATATAATATTCTAATTTTTTTTCTATTTTTTCTGTTCGTTTTTTATTTTTTTATACGAATAAAAAAAAGAATTAAAAAAACGAATAAAAAAGTGGGGGAGGGGGGAAGGGAATCGAACTCAAGTGGTGATGAAGGAAGAAGGATTTTCAACCAACTCAACTACAAGGGTTTTTATTAAAGATCTCGAGCAGAAAATTCTTATACCCGTCGGCGGCTGCACAATAATTTAGGGTTTATTTGTTTATTTATAGATTAGATACGAGAGTACTAACGGTCCATCTCAGTGGTTTATTTTTCGCATTTATTTTCTTGTATGATTATTTATGTGATATAACCATGCCATGACATGCATCATATTCGTGAATTCCGCTCCTAGCATATGCATACATGTAGATAATTAATTGTGATATTAATTAGGCATGTATGAGAAGTAATTAATTTAGATTAATTAAGGTAATAAATTAAATTAATTAAAACGAACGGAATTTTATCGGGATATAAAATTCACATGATAAAATAAAATTTACTCGGTAAATTTAATTTTTGGATCTAAAAATCATTCGTGGATTTTTATTATGTAGTGACTACATAAAAAGAATTTTAATAATTGAAAATTTGAAAAATCCGGAAAAGTTGGACACCAACTGAGCAAAAGGTTCGAAAATTGGTTCGGGCGGTCAACAGGGCTTCAGCTCGACTCGACTTGTGCATCCAAGTGCGGGGTTAGCCACGGGGTCCGGCAAGGTTAAGCTATCCGGCGAGCTGAGGCTCAATGGGGAAACCTTAGCCCGATTTTCAACCCAGCACCCGCACACGTGCGACATTAGCGTAGGGGGTCCGGCAAGGTCAAGCTATCCGGCGAGTTTTGGCTCAATGGGGCAGCCTTAGCCCGATTCATCCAGCAATCGTTTATGAACCTACGAAGAGGATGGGTCGGCTTAGCCAATCCCGACACCGTTCGGTGAACTCGGTTAAAGCTCAGCCAAGGTTTAATACCGATAAGTTTGTGATTGCCTTTCAAGATTTATTGTTTTCAAATTATTGAGATAAAATTCTACGATCCCAAAATTTTATCATGACTAATTAGGACTTTAAAATTCTTTTGTGAATTTTAGTTGTGTAGTGTCTACACAAGAAATTTCTAAATATTCGAAAAATTGGAAAATCATGAATATAGTGTCACTAGTTAGACAGTATTTGGAACCGATAAACTAGTGGGAGCTTTAAATTTTATGATTTTTTTTTTGAATTATTAGAAAATTCATAAAGTCCTAAAGTATTGGGATTATAAAAATCTTGGTGAATTTTAATTGTGTAGCGTCTACACGTGGAATTTTAATAAAACCATAAAATTGGAAAATCGTGAATAAGTGACACTAGTTAGACGGTATTTGGAACCGATGAACTAGTGGGAGGATTAATTTAAATATTCATGATTTATTGTTTTTCGGATGATTTAGATATTCTGAAAATCCTAATAAGACTACCTAATTTTCAAAATAACGAGTGGGAGCGGGGAAGGTGACAACCGACCCCATGGCCTTTACTGTTGACACAAGCACGTGAGAGAAGGGTGACGCCTCGAGCCGCTTTGATTACGGCCCATTGCAGATGGCCTTCACCCCTATCAAAATTCAAGGCTTGGTCTCCGAAAGGATAGGATTTTGGGTACTGTCGAGTCATCGACCGACCTGCGGCATACTCGGGCATACTTTGAGGTCTGAAACAGTAGGTCACACTCACAAGGATATTTTTGGAAATATCTTGGCTGAAAAAGGAAGGTAATCAACAATTAAATGGAGATGTCTGATTCTTAATTGTTTAATTGTTGAGAGAGATTGTCTCAATTTAACCGTCATTGTGCTAATACCGACCCTACGGCAGCAGTATGATGTGAGGTTAAATCCTTGGAATGGTAGGATAAAATGCATGCATGACATCACATTTATAATTCCGAAAATTTCTTATTTGTTGTAGTGTATGATTTGATTTATATTTCTGTCGTAATTTATTTTTACAACTACATATCATCTCTATGTATCTAAACTGCTAAACACGATATATTGACTAATGATGACTTCGTAAAAGTGGAAAAGTAACAAGAACGTTGAACTCAATAATCGAGAATGCAAATTAATTTTTCGGAAGAGGATGTTCCTCTTGAGTCTACAAACTTAAGTGACATTGATAAGAATGTAACTGCTGTCACTCGTGATGAGCGAGCGACAAAATAAAATTAGTTCAAAGATGACGAGAATGATTTGGTATCAATCTCACTAGACATCCCACAGTTCATGAGTAGTGTCCACTCTTATAAACTGCTAGTTCAAGGCCATTTCCTTTAAAGAAAGTCAAGGATGGGAAGGTAAATGTCTACAAGTGTAAGTCATCTAAACTAAATAAGTTAAAGGCTAAACCGAAATATTAATAAAAGAAAGAAAAGGATAAGGAAAGTGATTTCGGATCACCAACCTATGAACCCTTAGAGATTTTCTTAACCAAGTAATTTGAATCAGAAACTTAAGTTCTTTTGTAAGAACAAAGTAGCTGGGCATTCATGATGAAGAGTAGACAATGGGCAGTTATTTCAGCTAAAATAGTGGGAGTGACATAAGGAAACAAATTTCGGATTTTAATCCTTGAATATCGCAGAAATTTAATTTCTGTTTTCAGATTCGTTGGAACGAATGGATTCACTTTCAAATCGATAATATAGTTACCTTAAAGAAAGTGAATATGACATTTGTATACGATTCCGAGACTCGGACTTTTGTTTGATAAAGTCAGAACCACTAAGTAATGCTGAAAAAGGTATATGTAACACATCATAAACTATTAAGACAAATGGTTTCCGTATTTAGACAACGATTCTTCAGCATCTGTTAATTAGTGCATATATCCTAAAGATAAGATCTGAAGACTGGCTAAGGGTGATTCCTATCTCCCAGTCTAAGAACACTATCTCAAAGGAAAAATGACTATGTAACCTTTCAATTTGGAAAGGGTAATAGAGCTGAAGAAGTATCACAGCTTGTTCATATTGACTTTCGGGTTCTTATGAAGGATACAAGCTAGTGGGAGCTTTTGAGTGGTAGACACTTTGTCTGACGACTACTCGAAACGCCGATTAGTTTATCAAAATATTTGGAGGAATCTCTAATGTCACCAGAGAAGAGAGTATTCCATGCTCAAATATAGGCTATAGCATAGTATTTGGTGCTCGGCCTACCTCCGAGTGAAATGATTTCACTGAAAGGATAAACCATAGATTGTCTTGTATAGTTATTGATATGCTACAATACACTGTTTAACTCAATTAAGATATTGGTTGCAAAATAATGGTTTACATTATTATGTAATACCGAGAAGTCTACCTAGAAGATGCTTATGAATTTGTGGATAAAGAGTGAAGTGCATTTACTCCACTTCCGCAAATAGAGGCATTTAGCACTAGTGCTTGAAGGTAGGACTGGAGATTTTACATACACGTTCAGATGGTGATTGTTCGTGAAATATCTTAATGCAATGAGTAAAGGTTGGTTATAAGATTCTTGAGATCGGATCGTGACGGTTACACTGTTACATCATTTCTAAAAGAATGTTTAAATAACAACCTTAGACCTTGAAGTACAGTTACTCAATGGGTTACTATCTGATTTAATCAGACCACATCCAACATTGGTTGTTGGGGATGACACTGATAAATACTCTCGAACGGATCGAATATCAAACCACCCAAATGCAAGAAGAGTATGGTTTTATCCATTGACTCATCAGAATTATCTGCACTTTACAATCACTGTGGGGTGATTGATAACCTGTGGTCTTTTGGAAGGACTGTACATGATTCTGATAAAAGAGGTTGGTTTAAAGCCATAAACCTGTATATGGAGTTTTGGTACTCTAGTTTTGTTCATACTCTTGTGGAACCACCTGAGTGTCTCAGGCCCAGTGGGAGAAATTGGATCTACTAGGAAATGAGTCGAATGAAAGGGAAAGTTTAACTTTCTAAGCAAAGTCAAGTGGTCTTGGGGGTAATTCCCTGAGAAGTAGATAGTTCAATAGGGGTGATGCCTTGAACTCTCTCACCATTCAGCCTTGCTTGACTCCATGGAAATCAGAAAGATTACCAGGGGTGATGCCCTGAAACTTTATTGCCCAACAATGGAGCTTAGATTCATTCGGAACAGAAGGGTTTTAGCTTAAATCCAATGGCAGATTGACTGCCTATGCTTATATCCATTGGTGGATAAAAGCAAACCTCTGGGCAATTGTTGGAGAGATTTTGCATCATTAAAACAAAAGAAAATTTATAAACCCTAACTACCATGCAAAACTAACTCCTAACCGGCCGAATACCGGGTAATTGATAGTAGAGCGAAGTGAGTAAGGGGTCGATCCACAGGGAATTGGGATGTTGAATCTAATTTCACTAATTCCTTTCAATTGTTACTTAGGAAAAACGAATAAACGAAAGAACAAATAAAATAAACGAAAGAGCAATTAAAATAAATCTAACCTACGAAATAAAATAACACAACCTAAACTAAACTAAAGATACATGGGATCAAACAGTGCACAAACCAAGTGATTTCAATCCTAGTTCATCTCATGATTTTAATTCAAATTGTGGTTTCACCTTTACACGAGATACAAATCCCTAATTCCTTAGTGAATCCGTATTCTCAAGCTATGAAATCCTACTCTCGTAGTGAATTCAATTTATCAATCTCTCCTTTCTCGAATGTTGAGACCGATATTCCATACAAAACGAAGGTGTAGATTCAAGTTAACTCTCGTATTTCAGAACCTAACAACCTAGATAATTAATCGATTAACTTGTCATCATTAATGATTAAAAATCCTATCTTTCTATGGTGATCTAGTTTACGCAACTTTCGTATGTTGTAACTATCAATCGCAAACCAATCTCTCGATAAAGTTCACACATAGCATCATAATCAAAGAAAGATACAAAATCAATTAAAGATCATAAAAAAAGAATAAGGACTGAATAAATTAAATAAATAAAACCACGTAGTTTGGTACATGATTGAATCCATGAATCGAAAAACGGAAGAAAACGACATCCTAATCTAACCCGGATCACCCGAGCACAAGGCTCGGGTGACCGGCCTTGATTGCCCTCGTTTCGCATTTGCTTTCTCATGAATAATGCGGTGAATAAATTGTAATAATATTCCCTCCTTAGGGTTGAACAGAATGCGCATATATATATATAAATTGTAAGGCGGCCGCTTTGTGTATTTGGGTAGTATGTCGGTTGAATAATCCTTATTTAGGAATGAAACTTCTAAAATTCATATCTTGAGTTGTAGACCTCCAAAATTATGATCCGAATGTCATAAAAAGCTCTCGGAAAACTCTACAACTTTAATTATGGACTCTTCTTCGTAAAACGCCTTTTGATTAGCCCGTCAGATTACGAGTCGTTTTCGGATTTTCCCAAGCTTTATTTCATCTTCATCCTCTTGTATCTCTTTCTTTCCACTTTAATCTTCAATCAAACATCATTTAGACCTCTTCCATTCCACATTTGTGCACCTAAAAGATGACAAAACCGAGCAAAACGTAAAACCATACAAAACAGATAATAAAACCACGATATTTACTCGATTTTGCATTTTAACTATTCAAAACGTCATTTGCTCAATTAATCGATTATAAGCTCGAATTCTACGAAAAACATCCATATATGGGGAATATTGATATAAAATATATCCTTATAAAACACTACAAATTGACCCTTAACAGCAATTAAAAGTCACATGTTTGAAATGTGTGGGCTTGACCAGAATATTGATGAGTCTTTTGTAGACCAGAGAATCAATATTGGTAGTGTAGTAGACGTTAGTGTTTATAAAGATTACACTGCAACGGTTGGGAACAACTTGAGTGTGTTATCTGAAGTCAAGAACTGACGAGCCAAAGCTTCTCTGAATCAGAGAAGTGGACTATATTCTTAGAATCGATTCGGTCGAATTCATGAGAACAAGTTGTTGGCCGTATCCCATCCATCTTATTGGTTAAGATAAAAATGCATATTAGTATGCGATATTCAACGAGAGTTTTCCTACCCAACCCCTCATGGAATAATTCTCTCAATCTTCGGATATAGAGAAAATGGGATAGATTCTCTTTTGGATAGAGAAAGTCAGGTTATTAAAAGTCGATTAAAGTCGAGTCTTGGATTCGATCATTAAAAGCAGTATAGTGCATCCTCAAGTATATTTAGAGAACGAGGAATCATATACTTGTATATTCGGGTGCGAGCCTGAGTGTCGTTGACTACACTGATTCTGATTTTATTTGAGTCTGTTAGTTGAATACATAGAAGCTTTTGGAGCAGCTAAAAAGGCAGTATAGCTTGAAAAGTTCCTTGCTAATCTGGAAATAATTCCAGGTCTCGATAAGCCGATACCCTTTTACTGTTAAAACAGTTTAAAGGTAGCTTGTGTAAAGGATCTTCGCAATCACAAAAGGTCAAAAGCATATTGAAAGTAAGTACCACCTGGTCAGACAGAACGTGCAGAGAGGCGACATTTCGGTCCTGAAAATCGCCTCGAGCTGACAACCTACCTGATCAGTTTACCAAGTCACGTGGCATCTATTGTCACTGATAAGCGCTTGGCGGGTATAAAATTGGGAGATATGTCTCATCTGCTTTAGAGCAAGTGGGAGAATGTTGGGGATAGAAAGAATAAGGGTGTGGTGCTCTAAAAACAATCATTGCTTGTCTTTACGGGCAAGTGGGAGATTGTTAGATATAGTATGCCCGAAAGACAATTGTTGCTTGTCCTTATGGGCAAGTGGGAGATTGTTGGAAGTAGCGCCTGAAAGACAATTTATGTAATTGTTTTTAGAATTAATAAATGACAGATTATTCTCATCTTAGTGTTTGCTTCGTGCTTATAAGTAATACACTGCTGAAAACCCCAAGTCGTATCATATGTATCCATATAACTTAGTGTGTGTCACACATAAGGATTAAGTTTATGGTGATACACTTGAAATGTTAGTCCTTGGTGAAGTTAATCAAAGCATGTGGTCTATTGATTAAACCACCATTAATGCGCCCAGAACACTTAATGGTGTGACCGTCCTATCCGGACCGTCGACATTGGTTGTCTAAGTGAGGCATTTATATATGATGAGAGTCATATAGGACTGGACCGATTTAATCTGTGTTTCTCATATAATTAATTCCGTGATTGAGGAATCTTATTAAATCACAAGATGATCATATATGGATTAACCTTAATCCTGAAGTGATTACAGGCTCCTACTGGTTTCAAGATAGGGTTTGATGTGTTCGTTAAGGATCGCTAAGAGGCGCGGTCCGAATCACTGTCACATTGGCACTATTCTGGAATGAGTAAGAAGCGTGTGTCTCACAGATATGGAATTCATTCCTTCCTGCAGGAAGTAGAAAGACAATCTCCTTATTTGTTAATCCTAGAAACTGATCGATCCGCGGAGTTCGTATTGGTTATGAACTAATTGATCACTAGTGGGCTAATGGTAAATAAAGATAAGACGTATTGAAAAAGGTTTACGGAAATAATCCTGCTTCGTTAAGGATAGTCTATGGAGGGTTTTTGTATGAAATGATTATATCAATGGACACTTATCGACTCGACTCGACATTTTGAGAATAAGTTATATCTATAATCGATAGAGTTCAGTTTCGGATTTATGGTGGCGTAATTACGGAATTAATGAATTAAGTAGAAATATTCTGTTCGATGAATATTTTATTTAATTTATTGTAGTTACTGGTTATAGGTCTATGGTCCCCGGGTTGGCTCCTAACACGCGATTGTTTTCTCGTTTTATGGAACCTCGTGAATAAATTAAATAGTTGGTCTATTTAATGAATATGTAATATTATTTATTTGGTAAATAATATATAATAGAAAAGACATTTAATGATGTAATTGGCGCCACATTTGAGGATAAATTAGGAGAAGAAATTTTCCTAGATTATCTCATATGTGTAATTAATTAATTATCTATTTGTTGGATAATTAATGGAACTTGGTTTTTTGGAAATTATCTCTTATCTTTTGGCAAAAATATATTTTCCTTATGGGAATAGATAATTGTGGTGTGAAAATGATAACTCTCTTGACTAGTTATTCTCCTATATAAAGTGAGTTCCTCCTAGCACAATATTCATTCACAAATTGCGCCACTTATATCTAAAATATGAGAAAAAATTAGTTTCTCGTTCTAGTCATTAAAAGAAGAAAAACTTAGGGTTTTTCTTGTGCATATTCGAGGAGGTTCTACGGCAAGGATCGACGTCTACCATTCGTCGCTAGGAGATACAATCTGGGAGACTACGGCTTCTCCTTTTTGGTAGACTATTTCTTCCTTTCCGTTGAGGTAAATATTCAACATTCTCATAGTTAGATTAATTGTTTATGTGAATCAAATCGTGGTAAAATCGCATACGAATTTATTTGTAGCTTCCGCTATGCTAGATCGAGTGTCTCGATCGGTGCTGAGAATCAGATCTGACGATCCAATTATGGATCGGATCCGGATTCTGGGTTTCTGGATATCCAGCACCAAGAGCCCCACTCAAGAATCCGAGCTGAGCCCAGCTCGGCTATCCTCTCTCCTGACCTTTCCAGGTCGGCCTATGCACAAGGTTAGCTTACTCATGCCAGAACTTAGGGGTCGGCCTGAGTCTCTCTCGGACCAACTCTCTTATGCACGTGTTAAATCAGAAAAATACTGAAGGAATCCCTAATCATAAAAACATTGATTATGACATTCAAATATGTCAATAATTATCTCCTAAAATCAAGGAGATCAATCATCATTATCTAATCCTTAGGGAACACGAAATCCAAGCCCAACAAGGACAAAGGCCCACGACGGCTTACGGCATAACGCCTCTCTTTATAAACCATCCTTAAAGAACTACGAAGACTTGATTCCAAAACACGCATTCGATCGTAGCGACTTTGAGATCTGAGCCTCAAGTGCGCCTAAACCACCACCAAAACACCCCCCATCTTCTTATCTTTGTTATTGTTCTTGAAGCTTTTGCATGTTGTCATTAGGAGAACAGCCCCAGATTTATCATCGACGATTTCCAGCATCGTCAATTGGCGCTAGAAAGGCCTACTGACAACTTTGTTAAAAATCCAACAACCAAAATGCAGCCAGATCGGCGGCCAATTTCCAAAGATTGAGCCGTTGAAACAAAATTTCCACCATCCAGATTGAAGAATAAAGAGGATGAATAATCCCTCCACATTTCGTGCCGATCGGAGTCCTTTTCGATGCCCGATCGTTGCCGGAAAGTTGCTTCTGTATCATAAAAAATGCAGCAGTCAGATCGGAGGCTAATTCCTAGAGATTGAACCTTCGAAATAAAATTTCCACCTTTAAGATTGAATAATAAGGAGGTACGAATAAGACCCCCAAATTTTGTGCCGATCGGAGTCCGATTCAATGCTTGATCGTCGCCGTAAAGTTGCTTCTGCTGCTGTATCACCAAAAAACTTAGTAGTCAGACCGGCGGCCAATTTCCAGAGATTAAGCCATTGAAACAAAATTTCCACCATTCAGATTGACGAAAAAAGAGGGTGGAACAAGCCCTCCAAATTTTGTGCCGATCAGAGTCCGTTTCAATGCCCGATCGTCGCCGGAACGTTGCTGCTGTAACACCAAAATAAGCTGCGAGTTTTCTTCCTTATTCTCCAAGGTCCAAGCCGAGCTCCCCAGCTCTTCAAGATCCGGGCCGAGCTCCCCTGCTCGACAAGGTCCGAGCCGAGCTCCCTAGCTCTTCAAGATCCGAGCCGAGCTCCCCAGCTCTCCGTGATCCGAGCTGAGCTCCCTAGCTCTCCAGATCTGAGCTCTCAAGGTACAAGCTCTCATCGGGTTTTATTCCTACAACTTAAATGATCACCTTTCTTATTTTCGGAACTCTCCCGACCTAAAGAGTCAGGACGAGCCTTCTTATTTTTGGAACTCTTCCGACCTAAAGACTCGGGATGGGCCTTCTTATTTTTGGAACTCTCCCGACCTAAAGAGTCGGGACGAGCTTTCTTATTTTTGGAACGCTCCCGACGTAAAGAGTCGGGACGAGCCTTCTTATTTTCGGAACTCTCCCGACCTAAAGAGTCGGGACGAGCTTTCTCATATTTGGAACTCACCTTCAAGCGAGCCTTCTGTAAGACCGAATTCAGTTCAGCATCATTTTTGGAACTCGCCTTCGGGTGAGCCTTCTATAAGACTGAATATAGTTTGGCATCATATTTAGAACTTGCCTTCGGGCGAGCCTTCTGTAAGACCGAATTCAGTTCGGCATCATATTTGGTGTTAGGAACATTTTATTATGTTTTGATGATGGCCATACTAGCTGTTATAGCAAGCCTGAAATAAGTTAGAACTCTCAGTATAAGTCTTTACTTAGAGTCCGACTTGTTGTATAAGTTGAGTCGCACAAGTATTGTACTAGTTGGTAGGACGGCAAAGCAAAAACAGATATTCGGCAAAGTGAAGCCAGCAAAGCACCAACGCAGAGAAGTATGAAGACATTATGGTCTGACCTATAACCAAGGAAGTCTGTGATGACCTTGGATAAGTCTAAGTTATGTTTTAAGTGATGAAACTCAATGTTCAAATATGGTGTACACTCGGTCTCACCCAAATCAAGGATCAGATGAAGTACAAAGACTCTCAAAAACTAGAACAAAGAAGGAAACAATGAATCGGCTGAGTAAACTGACTTTCGGCAAAGAGAAAACAAAACAGCAAAGAAAGAACTAACGGCTAAGTCAGAAGGCTCACTCGACCGTTCTAAAAACGGCGAAGAGACATTTACAAGATCAAATTTGATATACGATGAAGATTCAGAAGATCATGCATTAAATGCACAAATCATTAAAGGATCAATCAAGGATGGATTTTTGCTATACGCTTGAAGAAAGAATCCGATCATCAAATCAAGGAGAATACAATTAAGGGGAATCAAGAATAAAATCAAGGGTTATTCCCTCATTAATATAGCCAACGGACGGAATTTCAAAAACCAAGGTTATTCAAGGATATAAATAGAAGGCATTGACAGGAAAAGAAAAGAACGATCAAGAAAGAAAAATCAAGCGTAAACTCACAATTTGAAAAGCCTTCTCTCCTTACAAAGACATATCTAGTGATCAACTCAAGTATCAGAACTACAAAGTCATACTCAGAATTGAGATTGATCAAGCAAGTGTGTGAATCACATTCACATCAAACTGAAGCAACTGAATCAGAGGCAATCTGAGAAGGAGTTGAATCTGTGATAGCTGTTGAAGGATCTTAATCTTAAGGAACAGCAAAAGGAAGACTGAATCATCAATCACCATTTGCGAGTCAAGGAGTGATAGTCTTGTAGATTGTGAAGCTTGGGAAGCCAAGGACAATCATACTATTGTATCTGTGAAAACAATAGTGAATTCCTCCAATCATCACAGGAGAAGAGTGGATTAAGGGATTACACCACCCTGAACCACTATAAGCCTTGTGTCAATTTAAATTCTGCAATTTACTTTACAGCATTTATTTAATTAGCCTACATCATAACTTATATCTGTGACTGTCTACATTGATTTGAAAA